>CM076574.1:288729969-289077469 GCA_034641835.2 Pinus albicaulis | reverse complement strand
CATTGATTTCAGTGTAATGTTGATTTATGATTTGATGTAATTGGATGTATGATGGTACATTAATTTTAAAGTCATTGGATTAATAGTGTGCATTGATTTCAGTGTAAGTAGAAAAAATTATTGACAATGTAGAACGATTTTTCTTTTATAGTAATTAAACCTAATAATATTGGAGAGAAAGAGAGACAAGGTATGATGTTTACAACAACAACTCGAGTTAAATATTTAAATGATTTATGATTTATGATTTCTACTATCTTTTTCATATAACTGATATGGAAAGATGACAAAACTAACAAGGGTGACAATAAGAATAGTAAAAGAATATAGTTTGAGATTGATCACAATGAAGCCTATTTGTGATTGACTGCATTATTATTATTCGCATTTTGTATTATTCAATATTATTACATTGTCACTTTGCATTCAAAAAATCCATTTCATCTTTTTTTATCGTTAAAGTTATTAAAATGATTCGATAAATCTAAAACATATTTAGTCTATTTAAAATGGTTATATTAATATGAGAAGTATTTAATAGATCCTTAGTTAAGATAGATCTAGGCTTATAGTTTATTAAAATTAACTTTAATAATGAACTTATTAATTTAATTGAAAATCTATATTGATATTAAAAATTATTATAATTTATTAAAATGAACTTTAATAACTAACATATTAATTTAATTTAAGTTATTTATAAAGATGTTTTATAATTAAATAAATATAATTTAATATATAAATATGTTTTATAATCAAATAACAAAATATGAAGTTAAGTTTTATTTTAAATATTTACAAATTAGAAAAATTGTGAAAAAAATATGTTTCTATTGAAAAACTTGCATTCAAATTATTATTATTTCCAAAATATTTTTTTTTATGATGAGACAACCCAAGAAAGTAATTTTTTTTCCTAAAATATATATTTTTAAATAAGATTAGTAAAAAAAATGGCTAAATAAATTAAAATTTTAGAAAATTTAATAAATTTTAATGTATTAAATTTTTTTATTATCTATATATCTATATATATATATAATATGATGGTTAATATCTATTGAGACCAAATTTTGGTTTATTGACCTAAATAAATGAATTATTAGTTTGTTTTAAAATTGTACTCCTATGCTCAAAAAACTTGGAAAGAAAGATTCCTAGCTCATTATAATTTTGACATGTTAAAAGGTTAGGAAGGTGGGTATTGCAACAAAGATTATGAGACTCGGATCTAATGTGGGTGTACCCACTATAATTCTGACATGTTGAAAGGCTAGGCAACAAAGATAATGAAATTGGGATCTAATGTGGGTGTACCGAGGGCACTGTAAGAGAAAGTGACTTTCATGGTCGATGTTCATATTCTCATAGAGATGGTAGATCCTTCCACCCATGGTATAGGATCTAATGTGGGTGTACCGAGGGCACTCTAAGAAGAAGTGATTTTCATCCTAAGTGTTCATATTCTCATAGAGATGGCAGATCCTTCCACCCATGGTATTTTAAGAATTGCCCAACGACCTGTTTTACTATGGAACTCATGAAAGTTTGTTCTTATCTTGGTTATATTAATTTTTTTCTTTGAGCTAGTTAAAACAGAAAAATACTTTTGATCTTTTAAAGTAGGATTGATGGCCTCCTTATAATATCTTAATTTTCTTTTAGCCTCTAAATCTTTTTGACACCGCATTTTCTCTTTAAACTTTAAAAAAAATATATAATTATTAATAATTTAATTATCAAAATAATTCTTATAATAAAATATTTTAAAAATGATAAATTTGAAAAAAAAAACAATTTTAAAACAACTTTGATAAAATAAAAATCATCATTTTTATTTATTTAACGAAACAAACCTTATAAATTCACTACGGTATTCACATTGTTAACGAACAGTAATCATAGTAATCATCAAATAATCATATAAATTTCAATGTTCACCCTCACCAGTCATCAATTGAATACTTCTCCTAAACTAAGATAATTTCATAATTAGAGTGTTTTGTTTTAAGCAGTAGAATTGGCAAGGCATATTACCGACCCCATCCAAGACCGAGCCAAGACGTCTACGTACAGAACACCAAACCGTTGGGGCGAGCCCTCGCCGACCGACAACTAAAATAATTATCCGAATGTAAGATAATTTCCTTCTTTTTAATGTGAACAAGTTTGATTATCTACAATAAAGACTTTTTCAGCTGAAATAAATATTTATAAAAAAATAGACCATACTTGAATTTCTTTTTGAATTTATTGAAAAAAAACACTTCTCTAATTAATGACAAAGTTTAACATTTATTCAATTTGTGTTATAATGTTACGATGAATTGGATCTTTTAATATTATTTTATTTTTAATATGTATTTTATATAAGATAACACATATTTTCAATTAATTATTATGTAATTTAAATCAAATAAGAAATTCTGAAGTAAGAAAAACCAGAGAGGTTTTAAATTACTCAATCTAGTCCAAAACACAAACCATCCTTATGGTCATTCTTTTGTATAGGGTATTTTATAGAAAACATTTTAAACATCCAATATTTTGTTCCCTATTTGTTTTTTTGTTTTTTTTTCTAATTACTGATTGTTTTCTTGCGTAAAAACTCATCTTCAAATCGATTTGTTGTGACTAACCCTTGTAATCTTGTCAATCACCACGTTTTCCTCTAAATTCAAAAAACAATTTATTTCTGGAAATTTTATTTCTAATTTTGATTGGCTAAGCAAGTCTTGATGTGACATAATTCTCTTGGTGGAAGACGATATAGTCTTGATGCGACATAATTCTCTTGGTGGAAGACAATATATTTTCACTATTTGTTAGTGCCTGAGAAATTATTTTAAAATAAAAAATGTCAATTTTATGATTGGTCGTTCTGTGGAAACTGTTATGCTCGACACTTCTTTTTCTATGCTCAATGATTTCACAACCGATGGGATTCCAAGTCACTTACGTAAGAAAGGGGTTGGGGGGGAAGGGTGGTTGAAAAAATATATCGAGGGAGAAGAAAGGGTGTGTAGAGAAATTTTTACGAAGGAGTTTGTTAAAGAGTAGGGACTATATCAAGTCAAACATTCTTCCTAATATGTGGAGTCAAGGCATAGAGGAGAAAGGTTAATTCCATTGGTCAGTGCTTTGACGAGGTTACATATCCCTTATGTAAGTGGAGCAGGGAGAAGGGTGAGGGGGGAGGTAGAACAATTACGTGAACAAAGCCTTTATATATTAATTTACTATGAAACTGCTACTATTTTGTTATGCGGAGAAAGGGTGTGCAGGAAGTACAAGAGAGAGCGTATGCAGATAAATTATCTACGGGGGATTTTGTTAAAGAGTAGGGGCTATACTGAGCCATGTTGTTTTCCTCTGCAGTCGGTGTAACACATATT
Organism: Pinus albicaulis; assembly: GCA_034641835.2. Classification (NCBI taxonomy): domain Eukaryota; kingdom Viridiplantae; phylum Streptophyta; class Pinopsida; order Pinales; family Pinaceae; genus Pinus; species Pinus albicaulis. Next base: position 289,074,074 of record CM076574.1, on the reverse strand, counting down.
TTGAAATTTTAAAAATTACTCCGCACATAAAATGCAATCCAATCTATCTCACTATTTAATAAGCTTGTTCTAAACAACTAATAATTACTTTCATTTACAAATGTTTCTAACATTGTGGAGTGTTCAAGGTTTCCCTTTTCCTGAACAAGGAACAAGAACTTTTCTCGTCCCACATACTTGTATCGTGCCCCTACCTCTTTGATTGTGTGGAGTGTGATAGCAATATAAGGCAATAAATGTTTAAATAACTATCAAATTCAGTCAAACATCATTGTTTTTTAAAATATTTAACGTAGAAGTACAAAAGAAGCTTTCATTGTGCTCTTTATGTAGATGCACACACCTGCACCTCTGCACTTAGAGCCACCAAACATAGTTTTGAGAACCCCACAAGGCAATTTTGCTAGAGGTCTTATGTGGAAGAAAGAGAAAAATTGTGCAGGATGCGAGAGAAAGGGTGTGCAGAGAAATTGTGTGTGGGGTTGAAGAAATATTCAAGTGAAGCTTTTATACATTAATTTAATATGAAACTACTACAATTTCGATCTATCACGGGGATACCAAAGAAACCAAGAAATTACATTCTGGCATAATAAAGTGCGGTAATTTGATAGGAAAAAACATAAATGAGAAGATTTGAACATGTGCTTGCTCTGGCTATCAATGAAGAAGTGAACTTATTGAGAATATTTTCTCTCATCAGGATGGAGGACTTGATGTTCACCATGGGACATGATCAGGTGTGTGGGAAGTGTGGGAGAAAGGGTGTGTAGAGAAATTTTGTCTGGGGGTGTCCGCTAAAGGGAAGGGATTATATAGAGTCAAGATTTTTCGCTTTGCACTCAACATAATGTATATTTAAAAATTTTAATAAATCACTATCGAATCCACTCTAACATTTTTTTTTTTAAATAATTAATTTTTTCATTGTGCTCTTATCATACTTGTGCACAACCACACCTCTGTACTCATATCTAGCAAACATATTTTTGAGAACCAAACAATGAACCACCCGCATAACAATTTCTCTAAAGGTCATTTGCATCAAATAAAAATGCACCCACGTTGACATAGTTAATCAACCACCCTTATTTCAGAGACTAGCATCCTCGATACATTATCATGAACTAATCTAATTCATGGATGGAGTTTCTTTTTTTTGGTTATAGAAGCCTTTTTGACATTATAGTTTATGGGAGCCCAATTCCAATCCCCATTGGGGTGAATGAATTTAATTTTATGATTTAAGTATCATGATTTTGATAAATTATTTGTGCAACAAATATTATCTTTGGACCATGACTCTGTATTCAATTCTCGTTCAAATTCTGGAAAAAAAAAATTGATGTGCAAAGATATTAATTGCAAGTATTCATTAAATAATTTTCTTTGAGATTTTATATATTACCTAATGTTATGTATATTCTAAATTATACTGTGTGGGACCATTTCTAGAAGCGTGCAGAGGGGAGAAAGTTTATGTTACTTTCTCTACACATCCATTCTCCCGCACAACACTCTTTTCTCGTATTCATTACAAATACATTTTGTTTAATATTGCATCATAACTATTTAATTTACAAATTTCAAATCACAAATGCATTTAGTATTTGGGAAGATCAAATTAGATGAAACCATGTAGAGATAGTAGTGGAGACAATTAATTTCCTATCTAAACTTTTCATGTCTCAAACTTTAGTAGTTCTTTTTACTCTAAAGTTTGAAAGATATATGTTTTAATTATTTAAGGTTGCGTGGAGCATGAAGGTGTGGAAGTAGATTTCATTGTTCTTCCCTATATCAAATTAAATCCATCCACATTGACATAGTAGTGTGCATAGTTGATCGCCCACCCTTATTTCAGAGGTACGATTGTAACAAATTTTTATACTTATTATTAGTCCCCTCCTCGTTATTCTTTTATTTTAGTCCCTATAGCACTCAATTTGTGGTTAATTACATTAAATCTATTGGTTTGTTGAGTTTTTATTACTATTTAATATCTAAAACATATCACGAAATTTTGAAAGATAATGTGACGATTCTAACTACTAATTCTATTTATTAGTCTCTGCCTCATTCTCTTTGCTGGTGCATTGGTAAGATGTTCAAAATAATATATCATGAATAACATATCATCTTTAGTTAGTATCTAATACATATGTTGAAAATTGAAAAAGTAATGTGACAATTATAACTACTAGTTCTAATTATGTTGTCTGTAGGAGCACTAGCGTGGTGTTTATCATGCATTTTTTAGCGTACACGTTTCCAATTCATGTTTGTTTAATTTTCCAAGAATATTTTTACCAAAGGATTTTTTCTCCGGACTGTGCAATGGTTGTTCTGTTAGTTGCATGATGTGAGAGATTTTCTTTGCAAGATCATTTCGAGTGTAGGTGTAAAACATGTACCATTTTTTTCAAGTTATCTATGTGTCATTCCTTCTGTATGCGAGTACTTAGAGCCTTTATACAATATATGTTACAACACTGTAGAAATGAGGTGCGTAGGTCAAAAATTGGATAACATGAGAGTGCTAAAAACGTTTATACAATATGCATTAACATTGTGTAGCTGTTAGGACTAAATTGTTTTCATGCTATGAAATTATAACCTCTTTTTTTTCTCATTTCTATATATTTAATGTAATTCATATATTCGAAGTAGGGAAGATGAGCATAAGTAGAAAATATACAATTAAATAAAATGATAACTTTTCTAGGAGGTGCATTTTGTTCATGATTTATTGTCATTTGATTATTACATTATACGACTCTTTGTTTGTTTTCTATATTTTTTATATTCTCTAACTAAAAACAAAACATTTTCAAATTTTGAGGAAGCAAGTAACACTTAGATATTTGGATCCAAGAGAACAACTACAAGAAAGAATGAACTTTTAATATTTCTATAAAACATTTTTGCATTTGTTAATTTGTTAATTTTTTGGTATAGTATATATAAAAATGAACTTAAAAAATAAGACCCGTTTATTATTTTACCTATATGCATAAAATCACTTTCTATCTAGTAATTATGAATCTGATATTATAATATCCATTAGCAATGAATTTGTGATATTTGGTTCTATCTTCATGTCTGAATTCGTACATAGTAGGAATTATAATGTCCTTTAAGAAATGATTTGAGTGCATTATTTGTGAATAGGAAAAAAATAGCAGATTATGAACCAATCTCAAATAAAGATACTATGAATAATGTGAGAATAAACATGGACGAAGAAGTATATATGGAAATGAGCACAATAACAAAATCATATATTGTAGGAGACACAATGAAAAGTGAATAAAACAAACAACAAACAAAGACAAATAGGTAGTTATGTAAAGGTTAGCTAATTGTAAAACATATTTCTTTTTTGTTTTCTTGAATTAATTTCAATTCAGTGCTCATGAATAGGAAAAAAAAAGATAAAGTCTATGTCATTATTGATCGAAGATATCAATAACAACATAACAGGAAGCATTTTCCATGGTGTTGTGTTAGTTACATATCGAATTTTTTTGGACAAAGCAAATAAAATAAACACACTACTCTATGTAGATTTGATAGATAAGAAGGCCGAAATGACAATAACATTTCTTTTGCCAACACAGTTTATTGAACAACACGAGGCGAAACTTATTTCAAATGTTGATGTTGCTATTATAAATTTTGAAATAATTCCAAAGAACAAATATGATAATTGTGACTATGAGAAAACTATTGTACTAAATATCTTTAGCATTGTATAAAGTTATTTGTCCAATTTCATGAGAGTATCGATTTTTTCCAAATATCATAATTTCAAATCTATCCCATAGTCAATATCCAGTTCGAGTTGGCACAATAGGTTCCATTCCAATTTCGAAAACAAAAACAGGGATGCAACGTATACTGGAAATCAAATATGGGAATGAAAATCATGAAAGGGAAATAGTAAAATTAGATTTATTTGAATGTTTTAATGTTGGAAAGTTATTGTCTATCTCTTATATGGTTTAGATATATTTTTTTACAAATAGTGCATATGTGACATGTTCAAGTACACAAAAAAATTATTCGAACATAGTATTCAATCCAAATACATTTTCAATAAAATGGTTTTCCACTCATATTGATTAAAAATATATTTAAGAAATAAGAAAATGTTTTTCAAACTTCACAATCCATGTTCATATAGTCATTAAAAATAGAAAATACTACTGACTACTAATGACGATTAGTGCATATACAAATCCTTTTGAGATTGTATCTGATGAATGCAATAGTTCAATTACAATTGCTAGAACTATGGATGGAACTGCGATTTATTGTATCATTTGCAAGGAAAATTGTTTCTTTGTTTATTTCCATTGATTAAATGGTATCATACATGCAAACATAAGAACTGCAACACACTTTATACTAAGAGGTGTAGAACTGGAGAGAGTATTACCTGATTTTTTAAAAGTTTCCTATCAGATATATTATGCGGACAAATTAGTTGTTATTGAATTTTTTTCCAGTTTGGAGATCCATGTCACATTTACAATAAACCATCGAAACATAATTACACATATACAATGACAATTATTTTTGTTTACATTGTCAATGAATCTATTAATGGTACAATTCTCTTTGCTTCTGTTGTCAAGAAATCTACTTATGTTATTTTTAATATGGTATTATTGTCAATTTTTCAAAATCAAGAAGTGTTCTATGGAAAGTGTGGATGTCCCCATTACTAGTAACTAGTAAGATTGAATCCACATTGACTATTGATGAGGGTTGGGATGACGTCTACATTTCCGCACCCATTAGAGAAATTTTGAGGTATGAAATAGGCCTCAAAACAAAAATATACAAACAAAATCAAATCTATAATAACCAATAGGATTGAAGATAATGATACCAAAAATGGGGGACGATTCAACATTTTTTGAGTGAAAAAATAAAAAAAATTATATATATATATACATATATACATATATATATATATATATATATATATATATATATATATATATATATATATATATATATATATATATATATATATATATATATATAAACTATTTTTTCAACTTGTATTTTGAACGTACCTCCCTATGATTTTACTCAAATTTCAAGTGGGAGCACTTTCTTGATGCATAATTTAATTATTCATGCAAGGATTACACATGTTGTATACTTTCAATGGACCTTACTACACAAAAAATGGGAAATACATGAAAAATGTGATCACAATAACATTTTTCATGTACTTACCATTTTTCATGGAGCAAGGTCCATTGAAAGTATGAAACATGGGTACTCCTGGGACGATGAATTAAATTCCACATACAAAAAGTGCTCTCGCTCGACATTTGAGTAAAACTAAAGGTAGAGAAGTTGAAAATACGAGTTGAAAAAGTAGTGTTTTCTTTTTTTCCCTTTAAATTTTGATGATGTAATCTAGTATTATTTTATATTTTCCACTATTATTTTATAATATTCATTAGGAGTCACATTTTAAACCTCAAAATTTCTCTAATGTCATCATATTTGTAGTTCCAATCTTAGCACCACCTACTACTTTCTGCTTCAAGAATTTAAGAATTTATAGAGAGTTTTTCGGTTTCATTGATGGTTGGGATTTGATTCATCTTGTGGTTATGTGATTTGCAGTTATTAACATTATACATAAACATATTTCAATGATTTTTTTTTTTTAAATTCTATTTTTTGTACTATGTTATTTACTATGTTTTGTTTGTAATGTGTAGCTAGTTCGTTGTGTTATGTCATGTCTTCTATTTTGAAATGTTATTTCTTACATATTTTAATAATTTATCAAATTTGAAAATCCTATAATTAGTCAAAAAATATTAGAAAACACATTTCCTTTGCACATATTTTATGTTTTCATAGACTTTTCCATCACACATGACTTTTTAAATAAAGAAATATGACAAGTTTATGTTAGCATGTAACTTTTTCTAAAGGAAAGAACGATATCTATATGTTTGTAATTTGTTAGAATGTAACTTTTTATCATGGAGAGAACAAGATTTGTATGTTTTCAATTGTACAATTTGATTATATCAAACATAAAATTTACCTTAGTATGATGATATAATTCGACATAATTTACAAAATTTATGTTCAATAAAAATGATGAGAGTCTGGGTGCTGCAATGTTATTAGACTATTCTACTATATGTTTCGACATTTTTTTTGTTTTAATATGACGAAAAAGTTTCAATATATAGCGTTTAGTGTTTACTGATTTTCAAAATTAGCTAAGAAAGCAGAAAAATCTGGTAATAATTTCTAAATTCATGATTTCAATTTGGTAAAAATTTCTTCCTAAAGGTTGACAATTCTATTAATTGTGTTGCAAGAATGGAGGTTGGATTGCTCCATTCATGTTTTGGAAGAAATCTTCTAATAATTTCCTTATGGTCTCCAATTAATTTTCCAGCCACCCAAGCATTTGTTGAAGTTCCAATATGCTATTTATTAGAGTTAAGATATCTTGGTTGAGCATTAAGATATCTTGGTTAACTGTATATAACTCTTCTTCTATGATTTTTCCATTACTTTCTCTGGCCATTTTTCTCACCATTGGTATTGAAATAACACCTAAAACATGATATTCTAGGTGGCAAAGTCTTCCTCCCCTATCCTTCTTTCTTCCTCCTCTGTTTTTCTTATCAGTTCTCTTGAACTGCGATGATAAAGTCTAGTGAAATGCCAAATTAATAATGCCACGAATATCGAAATTATATTTCAAATTTTTGGTAGACTTTACATTTAAATTAATTTTGGCTTAAAACAAAAGGAAATTCATTGGAAATTTTTTCTTTGACAAAGATGATACCAAGAAGACTAGAAAATTCAAGAAGCAATAGACAAATGGTAAAGGAAATCTTGATAATACTTACCAGTTTCAGAAGAGATGAATAAATTCTCTTGCCTAGATATTTTAGAAACGAATTCACTACTAACGAGCCTAAGATAAGATGAAAAATGGAAAATCGCTTTCCAAGAGCTTTAGAAACTAGTTTAGAGCCAACAGGTCTACATATAATGCATAATAGGCCTTAAGTCATCAAAATCATGAATTTACATCAAATTTATAAAAGTACAATTAACAATTATCAATTTAAATGGTATTCATTAACCATTAATCATCATCAATATGGATAGTATTGATTTTCTTGATCTGCAATCAGAAAATATTGTTCTCATATCGGTTAATCTAAACCATATCTATTTTTTCTTAAATTCCCACTTGAGATAGTCCAATTCACAAGATTGTGTTTCATGATTGATTCATTTGGCACACTTTATAAATCGATATTAACATACTATTTTATTAATATCCTAAGTATCATTCTATTCTAATTTATGTAATGATACAATGAAACAAACATTATTTTATTGCATTGAGTTACTGCTTCTTTATGGTAGTGCTATTTTCCATACTATTTTGAACCCGATATTGAATCTAGCTTAACCATCCGATTATGTAAAGCTCTCCTTCCAATAAATACAAGTATTTTCAATGTTTATTCACTTAATCAATACATATTCACAAAATTTACTATGTTAGCCTGTTTTTCTACTAGTCAATGTTCTAATAACAAATAGAGTGAATGAACTTTGGTATTGGCCTTTCCCAAATACTAAGTACATTAGTAATTTCACATTATGGATTGAACACCTATTATCTAATTAAATGAAGTGTGATTTGAATCTGTGTGAGAAAGAAGTGTTATGTGGGTGAATGGATATGCAAAGTAGGAAACATAAACGTTGTTTCGCAATGTTCCACATTTCTGCATACATTCTACTTCCACACAGTTCTTTTGCACACTTTTTTTTTGTGCAATATGACACATAAATAAATTAATTAGAATTTTTGACTTGTTAAGGTTTGGGACATGAAAAGTATGGTTTACATGTATATCAGATGCAGAATAGGTTTAAATGATTAACTATATTTTTGAACCAATCTCATATCTTGACTCGATATTGTTTCTACTGTTTCACATTAAGCTCAAAACTAACATTTCGAAATTATTATATTTGTAACAATAATTTTACTGTTCTCCTATACAATGGCCATGAAGTAATTTACAAGAGTGATGGGACATATTCAATGATAAAAATGAATTTTTCCCCTTCCAGGATAGTAATTACTCATAATCCTTTTCCAAATCAATTTCTTGCAAATTACAAATCATTTCTAAACGTTTGTGCTACTTTTAGACGTAGTGGGCTATACAAATTTCGTTCTGAAATTTGATGGACACACCTCTCAAGATATGCATTTTAATAACCTTATTGACAACAAATATCAATGTATGATTTGAAAGTTATGCATGGAAAACTTCCCATCCCTTTTTGTTTTTGTTAAATATATAAGCTAAAATTCTCACGTAAAATCCATATCACATGTTTTAGGTTAGCAATGGTAAAACAGAACAAGGTTTTGTTTTATTTTTTGTATGCAAAGTACATAGAGCTTTCATTGTGCTAATTTTTCTCTCCATATTCGCATTTCACACAATGAGAAATATTCTACACAAGATAACAACAAAACATATATATAAGGTAATATTAATTATTAAAATAAAATAAGTAAGGAAATCAATAAAAATTGATTTTTCCCCACAATATCGTTGATAGGAAAATTTTCGCAGATCATGTAATATTTTATCCAGTTCCACACCTCCTAGAACACAATATGTTGTAATCTTGTCATTTGCATGTATGAAACAAATTAATTAATGGAAATAAACAAAGCGACAATTTTCCTTACAAATGGTACAATAAACTATATTTTCATCCATAGTTCTAGCAATTGAAATTGGATTATTACATTTCACACATATAATATCAAAGGGGTTTGTATATGTACTAGTCGTCGTCAATAGTCCTTGCAAGTGCTACAAAGTTAATATAGAAAACCGAGACTTAGAAACTTGAAATCAAATGACTTTATTTTCTTCTCTCTTTATATATATATATATATATATATATATATATATATATATATATATATATATATATATATATATATATATATATATATATATATACATATATATATATATATATATACATATATATACATATATTATTTTGTATATTCCACTTGTCGAAGAAAGAAGTTCTTTTAGGATTTCCACTTTCCTTCTTGTTCAATGAACATATGAGCGTGGATTGAAATTTAGGTTCAACTAACTATTAAATCCAATCGAACAATATTGTTTTTTAAAATAATTAATGTGGAGGTGAAGAAGAGGTTGTCATTGTGCTATTTTCGTACCTGCACAATGTGAGAGCATTAATGAAGCATAGTGCAGAGGAAGATTCAAACATGTTCTTGCTTTAACTATCAACGAAGAAGTGAACTTATTGAGAATATTTTATCTCAATAGGATAGAGGACCTCATGCTCACTATTAGACCTGATCAAGTTTATGAGAGAAAGGGTGTGTATGGGATTTTCTTAAAGAGTAGGGACTATATCGATTTGAGATGTTTCCCTCCACACTCGACACAATGTATACTTCCACAACACCTTTGCTCCTGATTTAATTTTATTTCAGTAAAAAGTATTGCATTTTGAGTAATATTCAGAATATGTGATTAAATTGATGCATTTTTAAACAAATTTTTGTTTCTTTTCTATGTTATTTTTTAATAAACTTAGTTGAAAAAAATCATCTTCGCCATAACTTTGATATGTTTTATAGAGTGCGGAGGAGACCCCGCTAACTCCTCATTCATTCCTTTACACCTCTGTACTCTGCACAATCAAAGAGGTAGGTGTATGATAGAAGTGTGCTAGATGGGAAAAATTCCTGTTCCGTTTTCAAGAAAATGGAAACCTCAAACACTCGACAACATTGGAAGCATTTATAAATGAAAGTAACTATCAATTGCTTAGAACAAGCTTATTAAACACTCATATAGATTGATTTCCGTCTGTTGTATGTTGTAATTTTTAAAATTTTAAAATATACATTGTGTGGAGTGTGGAGGAAAATAATGTGACTCAATATAGTCCCTACTCTTTAACAAAATCCCCCACAGATAATCTCTTATTGCACCCTTTCTCCCCACACTTCCCACATACCATTTCTCTGCATAACAAAATGGTATAATTTTCATATTAAAATAATATTTAAAATCTTTGCTCACATATTTTTCAACCCCTACACCACCCCAAAACAAGGATTTATAATCAAATAACAATACATGTAGTTAGGTTTTATTACAAATATGTTTTCCTCTGTAATAACCCTGGTGAAAATTCCATTTAATAAAATTTAACAAAGGAAAAATAACAACCAAGATCATGGGACACGTATTCCAAGTTGAATGTTAGGAAAAACATCCTAGTGCAGATATTAACATGGTTTATTGTGGCTATGGAAATTGGCAAAGGAACTGACTAAGGCTTTGGAAATGTAAAGTGGAATTTATTGGCATTTATTTATGAAAATGATTGAAATAAGGAGAAAATGCAGGTGAAAGGTTATAGGTTGCATGTGAGGAGAAAAATGAAGGAAAATAATGGAAAATGAAGAAAATAGATACATGATTAATAAAAAGGCTTCTGGGGATCATTTCATGGTTTTTTTCGTAGTGCAATTTTGGAGCTCTCGTTATTCTCTTTTTATCTCTCTCATACTCTTCAATACTTAGTGTTTTCTTGGAGAAATCTTGTGGGGTCTGGCATACTTGGTGATTTGGAGCAAGAAGGAAATGGAAGAGTAGGAAATTGTAAGAGGACATCGAGATCAACATCTACATTAGGTTTTGATTGCAGGTACCAAGTTGCATGTATGTTTTCCTCACTAGTTTTGGTATCCATGGTGTATACATGTGGTTTCTTGGTCATGATCTATCATTGGCATGGAGGATTTCCTGGATTGGCAGTGTACTTTCCTAGCCTTTCCATTTCCTAGATAACCATAGTGTTGTGGGTTTAGGTTCATTGCTTGTTTTCTGGTTGGTTCTCATGTTCCTTTAGGTGTGGGTTGATTTACTACTTCCTGGAAGCCTTGGTTGGACAAACGCTCTCGAAGCCCAACAAACATTTGTGGTTTTAATTACTAGTCTTGGAAGTCTTTGTTGGACAAACGTTCTAGAAGCCCTAGGTGGGTTGTGTTACTAGTCCCGGATGCCCTAGTTGAAAAAATTCTCTGGAATACCTATAACAACTGGGGTTGAGTTACTAGTCATGGAAGCCATAATTGGAGCAAAAACTTTGGAGCCCTCGAACAAATTGGGTTGAGACAAATTCATGATGGTTGTGATATCCAAAAGTGACGTCAAACCATTGGTTGGGGGTTGTGGTGGTTTGGCCTTTGGAAGCCCTAGTTTGGTTTTGGTGGATTTGGTTTAGGAGATTCCGCATTCATGCTTGGAATATGACATGGGGGTGACTGGTTGAAGAGATATTTGGCCCAGCCATCTCTATGCTCAAGTGAAACATGGAAGTCCCAGACTTGCTTGCATTTTTCTTACGGCAATCAGATCTTTTTTTCCCTTGTATTGATGGGTAGATATGCTTGTTATTATATGTTTTATATGGTTTTTATGTGCTTTTCATTTATGTTTCTTCTATGTTGGTTATGACTAATTTTTATGACAGCGATGAAGTATGTCTCTCATCATGTTTTGATTCATAATTGAATGAACAATGTATCTATGCCTAAATAGACTAGAATTCAACTAATGTGATGTAGTGACAATGGTTCTTAGTGATTCTCAGATAATTATGATACCCCTATGGTTGGATCTATTATTTAAACCTATATATCACATCCTTGTGACAAGTTTGACAAAATTCCTATCATGGCTAGTAGGGGTTTAATCAAGTCCTTGTTCAAATTTTTTCTTGTGCACCATTGTTTCATTGTTTTATCTCACTTCTGAACTTTCCATAGAGTTTTGGGTAGTGGCATGGGCTCCGAGACTAAAAAATTTCCTTAAATCCCACAGACGTAGGCATAGGTCAGGGAAATTTAGTCCCTAGACATAGGCATCCAGGCTTGTGCGTGCATCAAGAGCTTTCGAGATACACTCATAATGATATTGTGGGAGTTTTCAAGGGTTAAGTGGGTTAAAAACTCAGTGGGACCGAGGGGCTAGTTACCTAAGTGGTTAGGATGGTTCTTGAGAGTCTTTTTGTTGATGTGTAAGTTCTGTATCATGTGTTTCCATCAATTACTCTTCCTTAAGGCCACCTAGCAGGTTGAACCTGATCATAGCAGCCTCTCGTCACATGTTTACACTGGCTTGCCAGTTACTTGGGTAGATGTGGGATGAGCGTGTTACATCCTGACCAAATCTACATTTAAATTATTTCCTTTTTTGTTATTAGTCCCTACTTCGTTGGGGACTATAAAATTCGCCTCGTTGTAAAAGTGCATTGAATCTACATTATTTTTCTATTTCTTTTTGCAATTTTAACCAAATTTTTAGGAAAATGTTGAATATTTCTATTTTCCATAAATTCAAAAATAATATTCTAATTTTTTCGAGATCTTATTTCTAATTTTGTATTTACTCGATGAATTCGGATTAGATATAATTCCCCTAGTGGAGAGAAATTTATTTTTGGTATTTGTGAGTGATTTACAATTTATTTAAAAATAAATATATAAACTAATTTTCTGAGTGGCCATTTCGTCAGTGAGTTCTCTAAAATTGACACTATTATGGTTATGCTATGCCCAATGATGTCGTAACTGACACAGTTTTAGGTCCTTTACGTAGGCGATGGGGAGGGTGGTAGGAGGAGGGGTGCTAAAAAAAAATCCAATTAATATTTTCTTGTGTGGAGATGACTATTGCATTTACAAACTTCCGCATCATATATCAACTATAGCTTTAATGCTTTATTAAATTCATGAAATTCAACATGTTTTTACGAGTTAATCATTTATTTCAAAGCATGTAAAATTAAACATTTATCAACACCTGGTGTTTAAAGTTTTTAAACAATGTTTTTATTATTTATCTTTTGCATGTATACTCCATGGTTAATATCATCATATTGAATCCTATTGGTTCTTATAAGGTTTATTTCTGTAGCACATTTTTGTTTTGAGGCCCATCTTTTACATCAAAATTTCTCTAATCAACAAGTACAATATACTATATTAAATTCGATAAATGAAAATTGATATTGTATATTGGCTATGAAATGATTATGCAACATTGTATACAATACCCAATATACAATATCAATTTTCATTTATCAAAATTCATTTAAGCATTGTGAATTCATATAAGCACTATAATATAAATATAAACACGATGAATTTTGATTCAGAGTAAAAAGATAAATTGTGGAGAATTATGCTGTTTTCCTAATGATATTTTTTTCAAAAATATTTAGTGTCATATAATATGTCAATTTTCCATTAAATTAAATGCTTGCACTTGCAAATTTTCACACATCGTAAGAGGTATGTGTGTGTTCACGTAGCATAACCTAGTCTAAAATGTGTAATTTAAAAAAAAAATATATGTGAGCATGATGTACTGTGAGAGACCTAAGTTTTCATATTAAATTTTTACTTTTTTATGAAAAATTATATTTTTTATTATTTTTTGAAATTAGTGAAGTAATATTTCAATTGGATTTTGTAGACACATATGTTCACGTAAGGTTTTTTTCAACTTTTTAAATAAATTGAAAAACCAAAAGTACCCTTTGAGAAAGGACACGTAAACGAACATAGTGGTATTTTTTGAAATTTTTTCATTTTGTATATTTTATGATATTTATTTTTTATTCAACCTCTTTAAAACTATTAAAAAAAAATCAAGCATTATTGTTTAAAATAAATTGGATGAAAGATATCACATGAATTCGAAAATTTCAAACTCATATCCCATTGGATAAAGGATTCCTTCATGATTCCAACATGATCAACTCTAGGGTACAAAATGATGTTGCAGGAAATTTTGCAGAAGTAGTGCTGAAATTATGGATTTTAGGACTTCATAGGCTCGATCGAGTGTTGTTTCATAAACCCTTGATCGAGCCATATACATAGTTGACAAGGGCTTGATCGAGCTATATATCTCAATCGAGCCTCTATAAAAAAAAAGAATGATCTAAAATTTAAGCTTTTACCACATTTTAAAATTCGAAATGCTATTATAATTTTCGTTATCATGTCATGTAGAAACCTTATTAAATTTAAAATTAATATTAAAATATATTATTATTATTATTAAATTAAATTATGAAATATGATATTAATATAAAAAATTTAATATTAATACATAGAGGAGAGAGAGTGGGAGAGAAGGATAAGAGAGAGAGGGGGGCACAAATATGGAGAGAGCGAGAGGAGGGGAGTGTCTCCGAGAAAGAGAGAGAGCTCAAGAGATGGAGTTGGAGGAAAATATAGGGAAGAAATAAATTCAAGACATATAGAGAGAGAAAGGCGAAGAGAGAGAGAGGGATTGAAAAGGGAGAGATGGAGAGAGAGTGTGTATTTTTGGGGGTGAGATAGAATGAAAAATAAGGAGAGATGGAGAGAAGGGCGAGAGATAAGGAGAGAGGGAGGGAGATAGGCAATAGAGTTGCAAGATGAAACTCGAGAGAGAGAGAGAGAGAGAGAGAGAGAGAGAGAGAGAGAGAGTGACGAGGCAAAGAGAGAGATGCAGGTAGGAGAAAAATGAATAGAGATAGGACTTGAGAGGGAAGGAGAGACAGGGAGTAAGAGTAAAGACATATAGAGAGAGAAAGAAGGAGACATGGAGAGGGATTGGCAAGGGAGATGGAGAGAGAGAGAGGTAGTGACAATGGATGTGGAGAGTTAGGGAGATAGGAGAGGAAAAGGGAGAGAGAGGGAGAGATAAGCTTTTCATATTAAAAATTTATTTTTTTATGCAAAACTATTAAAATTAGCGAAGTAATATTTCAATTGCATTTTGCAGAGACATGTGTTCACGTAAGTTTTTTTTTAACTTTTTAAAATAAATTGAAAAGCCAAGGGTACCATTTTCAAGAGGACTCGTAAATGAAGATAGGGGTATTTTTTGAAAATTTTTCATTATGTATATTCTATGATATTGATTTTTTATTCAACCTCTTTAAAATTGTTCAAAAATAAATTCAAGAATTTGTGTTTAAAAGAAATTAGATGAAAATTATCATATGAATTCGAAAATGTCAAACTCATATGCCATTGGATAGAGTATTCCTTCATGATTCCAACATGATCAACTCCACCACCTAAGGGTACAAAATGGTGTCGTGCGAAATTTTGCATAACAGGTGCTGAAATTGTGGATTTTAGAACTTCGTATACTCGATCGAGCACTTAAAGTGCTCGATCGGGCATTTAAATTTCAAATTCAAATATACCAATAAAGGGTTTTGTAAACCCTCAATTGAGCCATATATGTGGTTAACAGGGGTTCGATCGAGCGCTATTTCTCGATCGAGCTATATAGCTCAATCGAGCCTTTGTAAAAAAATGAATAATCTAAAATTTAAGATTTTACCACATTTTAAAATTCCAAATGTTATTATAATTTTTGTTATCATGTCATGTAGAAACCTTCTTAAATTTAACGTTAATATTAAAATATATTATTATTATTATTATTAAATTAAATTATGAAATCTGATATTAATACAAAAAATTTAATATTAATATATTTTAATATTAATATTAAATTTATCAATTTTGGAATAATATAATATTATTAACTTTAATATAACATAAAATTTGTTATATTATAATACATACTAGCACATCCACATTCATAAATATGGTTGATATATTTCATAAACGTCAACAAAAGAGTCATTAACACAAAAAGAGTCATACAAGATGACTCAATATGTTAATTTTATTTAACCTATTTTTTTATAAATATAACATAATAAAAAAAAAATTTAAAATCCTGAAGTAATCATAACCTAAAGCTACATTTAAAGAAATAAAACCTAAACAGTTTCACTTAGAACACATGAAGCACTCTATGTAACTTTGATGGAGGTAGCTAGAACATTAATATTTCAGAATATTTTAGATAATATTTCCATGGAAAATTATCATTTTCCCTCCAGGTGAATGTACAACACATATTTGAAATCTTGCATTTAAAATATGTATTATATTAAAAAAAAAATTATTGTATGACATCCAAATAAAAAAATTATTTAAACATAATATTTTAATTGTCAAAGTATCTTAAAATTTTTGAAATATAGAGGAGAGAGAGTGGGAGAGAAGGGTAAGAGAGGGGATGGAGACAACGAGAGGAGGAGAGAGTCCTTGAGAAAGAGAGAGAGAGAGAGAGAGAGAGAGAGAGAGAGAGAGAGAGAGATGGAGTTGGAGGAAAATATAGGGAAGGAAGAATTTCAAGACATATAGAGAGAGAAAGGTGGAGAGATAGAAAGGGAGTGACAAGTGAGAGATGGAGTGAGAGTGTGTATGTTTTGGGGTGAGATAGAAATAAAAAAAAAGAGAGATGGAGAGAAGGGTAAGAGAGAATGATAGAGGGAATGGATATGGAGAGATAGGGAGATAGGAGAGTAGGAGGGAAGAGAGATAGAAGGAGAGGCAGAGGGAGAGAGAGGGAGAGATATGCTTTTCGTATTACAAATTTATTTTTTCATGCAAAATTATATTTTTTATTATTTTTCAAATTTAGCGAAGTAATATTTCAATTTCATTTTGCAGATACATGTGTTCACGTAAGTTTTTTTAACTTTTTAAAATAAATTGAAAAGCCAAGAGTACCATTTTCAAGAGGACTCGTAAACGAATATAGTGGTCCTTTTTGAATTTTTTTTTTTACGTATATTCTATGATATTGATTTTTTATTCAACCTCCTTAAAATTGTTCAAAAAAAATTCAAGCGTTCATGTTTAAAATAAATTAGATGAAAAATATCATATGAATTCGAAAATATCAAACTCATATGTCGTTGGATAGAGGATTCCTTCATGATTCCAACATGATCAAGTCCACCACCTAAGGATGAATTTTTCCCTAAGTCTGATACGGTACAAAATGGTGTTGTGCAAAATTTTGCATAAGGGGTGCTCAAATTGTGGATTTTAGGACTTTGTATACTCGATCGAGCACTTAAAGCACTCAATCGAGTATTTAAAGTTCAAATTCAAATATCCCGATAAAGAGTTTTGTAAACCCTCGATCGAGCCATATACATGGTTAACAGGGGTTCGATCAAGTGCTATTTCTCGATCGAGCTATATAGCTCAATCGAGGCTTTGTAAAAAAAATGAATAATCTAAAATTTAAGATTTTACCACATTTTAAAATTCCAAATGTTATTATAATTTTTGTTATCATGTCATGTAGAAAACTTATTAAATTTAACATTAATATTAAAATATATTATTATTATTATTAGATTAAATTATGAAATCTGATATTAATATAAAAAATTTAATATTAATATTAAATTTATCAATTTTGGAATAATATAATATTTTAACTTTAATATAATATAAAATTTGTTATATTATAATATATACTAGCACAACCACATTCATAAATATGGTTGATATATTTCATAAGCGTCAACAAAAGTGTCATTAATACAAAAAGAGTCATACAAGCTGACTCAATATGTTAATTATATTTAACCTATTTTTTATAATTATAACATAATAAAAAAATAAAAATAAATATCGAAGTAATCATAACCTAAAGCTACATTTAAAGAAATAAAACCTAAACAGTTTCACTTGGAACACATGAAGCGCTCTATGTAACTTTGATGGAGGTAGACATTAATATTTCAGAAAATTTTAGATAATATTTCCATGGAAAATTATCATTTTCCCTCCAGGTGAATGTACAACACATATTTGAAATCTTGCACTTAAAATATGTATTATATTAAAAAAAATTTATTGTATGAAATCAAAATAAAAAATTATTTAAACATAATATTTTAATTTTCAAAGAATTTTAAAATTTTTGAAATATAGAGGAGTGTGGGAGAGAAGGGTAAGAGAGAGGGGGGACAAAAATATGGAGACGGGGAGAGGAGGAGAGGGTCCTTGAGAAAGAGAGAGAGCTCGAGAGATGGAGTTGGAGGAAAAGATAGGGAAGGAATAATTTCAAGACATATAGAGAGAGAACGGTGGAGAGAGAGAGAGAGAGGGAGTGACAAGGGAGAGATGGAGTGAGAGTGTGTATGTTTTGGGGTGAGATAGAAAGAAAAGTAAAGAGATATGGAGAGAAGGGTAAGAGAGAATGAGAGAGGGAGGGATATATTCAATAGAGTTGCGGGACAAAGCTCGAGAGAGAGAAAGATAGAGAAAGTAACGAAGGGGAGAGAGAGAGAGGGAGGTGGGAGAAAAAAGAAGAGAGATAGGACTTGAGAGGGAGGGAGAGAGACAGAGTAAGAGTAAATACATATATAGAGAAAGGTGGAGATAGAGAGAGGGGATTGAAAGGGAGATGGAGAGAGAGAAGGGGGGAGTGACATGGGAGATGGAGAGAGAGAGAGAGAGAGAGGGAGGGACAAGGGAGATGGAGAGAGAGGGAGAGATGAGAGTAGGAGGGAAGAGAGATATAAGGGGAGGTAAAGGGAGAGAAGTGGAAGAGAGAGATGGAGGGGGATAAAGACATAGATAGGTACGAAGAAACATTGTTTATGTTTGCAGGGTGACATAGAGATATGAAGGAGAGACAAAGGGTGATAGAGATATAGATGGAAGGGGAAGAGAGGGAGGGAGTGAGAGATAGAGGAGGGAGATTAGGAGAGATAGATAGATATGAAGAGAGAGAGAGAGTGTCTTGGGGGGGTGATATAGAGAGACAAATAAGGAGATATGGAGGGAGATATAAATATAAATGGAAGGGGGAGAGAAAGGGAATAAAATTTATTGCACTAGGTGCATTTATTTCAGTGTACAAATGATAATTTGAAATACCATTTTATTTCTTGCATTATATGCATTGATTTGTTTGCAGGTATTTATTTCTAATTATATGTCATTGTCTGCATTAGATGTATTAATTTCATTAAAGATGTTAATTTCCATTATTGTTCGATTGAGATTGCATTAGGTGCATTGATTTCAGTGTAGATATTGATTCCTAATCCTATTTGATTGTTAGTACTAGATGCATTAATTTTAGTGATTTATAACCCTATTTGATTGCTTACAAAATTAGATGCATTGATTTGAGTGTAGATGTTGATTTCTAATCTTATTTGATTGTTTGCATTAGGTGAATTGATTTTAGTGTACAAATGTTGATTTCTAATCTTATTTGATTGTTTGCATTATGTGCATTGATTTTAGTGTAGATGTTGATTTCTCATCCTATTTGATTGCTTACATTAGATGCATTGATTTTAGTGAAGATGTTGATTTCTTATTTCAAGGTAATTAGTCTAACATTGTACATTAATTTTAGTGTAAGCAAACAAAAATTATTATTGACGTGCATTATGACTAAACTTTTGTAGATAACCTCAACAAAATAAAATGGAATAGAACTTGTATTTGTAAATTTTACATCTCCGCATATTTTAAAATTGAATATATAACTTATTTCAATCATATTTGAGTTTTTAGAAATTTAATAAAACTTACTTCCATCATAATGAATTAATTAAAATACTTGGATAACTACTTGTACATTTAGGAAAGTTGATAACCTTACATAAAATTATAGGAATGCTGCCATATATTGTTTTTTGACCTATACATTAAGTTTCAATATGATTGACTTATATCATGTTATGACTAACCTATTGTAGATAATCTAAAAATAAATAATGTTGAATAAAACTGATTTTTTGTTTACATGACATCTTTTAAAATTTAATAAAACGTATTTCAATCCTATATTTGTTTTTTAATTGAACCTTGAGATAGTAAATTGATTGAAATACTTTAAAGAATTTTCCATGTAATGGTATATGGTTGGGTCACTATATATATTTTTATTATAATATGGAAGACTTTATAATTAAAATTTAAAATTGAATTGTAATAACATACATGTTGATTGCACTAAAAGACACTTTCTACAAGCCAATATGAAGCATGATTAGAATTATTTCCAAGTTTAATATTAAATTGGTACATGATTTATTTTAGTTCATTTTAAGTATCAAAGTGACTTGGAACATAACATGAAATTTTACTTCTTTTCTCAGTTACCTATAAAATTAGAAATCAAAATTGAACATATATTTCACTAATAAAAGTTATAGCATACATAACAAATTTAAACTAGCAAAATAATTGTAATAGATCCATAAACTTCAAAAACTAATGAGCATTCATAAACATGGTTAATACAAATTCATAAATTGTATGTATCAATTAACTATCCATATGAAAATATACAAAAATTAAAAATATCACATCAACATCCATAAACTGAAGTAATAAGCATACATAAACTAAAATAATTTCCATGATGTACATCCATAAACTGTCCATGCATGAAAATATACAAAGTTTGTAACACATGTGAATGTGCCCTATGAAATGAGCCTGGAAATATACAAACTATGACACTCTGAGTACCACCAAAACTCCTATGTGAATTCCACCACACAAAGTAAGTGTGAATAGGATGGTACTACAATATAACACATTCAAATTCAAACTAATTAGATCATTATTTGTACAAAATAAAAAAATATGGAAATAAATGATTTTGAACAACATTTTTAATTACATATACATGAATCTACTAACCTCATTAGAGTCCAAATGAAAGTTAGATAGGATGGGGTCCGATGAATCTAGGTTTCATGCTCCCCTGCTTGTGGCTCAATGATTAGGGTCTGCATTTATGGACCCACATCATAAGTGCCTCTAAACCCAACATCCCACTCACATCAAAAATAATTTTCATATGGGCCCATGTACAAAATGTCAAGGACAAATTATAATTAGTCTACAAATTAATTAGCATATATGTGTAACTTAAAAAAAGAAAATGTTGAAATCCTAGGAATAATTTTTTTACCTCAATTTTTGGTCCATATGGTTGTACATAGTGACTCTCCTCCACATTAGTGAACAGATGAGGTGGAGGTGGAGGAGAATCCATGGAAACATGCTCTGGTTGAGGATGGTTTCGCTAATAGATTCCCCCCCCGGATGACCTCATAAGTTCATCCATATAGTTGGGATGTGTCTACATGTTATCATGAACTTATTAACATAAATGAAATACAATACGAATTAGAAATTAATATAAATAATTATGCATAATTTGATAATAATATTCAAATGGGGGTTGAGGGCGAGGCATGAGAACGAAGGGAGATTTTTTAGGGAATAGAACTGCACTTAGGTAAAAAGGATTCTTCATACTGGTATTTTCTAATATGAAAGATAGAGGCCATATCTTTGACAATGGCCCATATTTCTTTTCATCAGCTGGTCTGTATATGCGTCTATGGATGGAAAATTTTACCTCGGAAAATGAAACCTTCACACATGTCTTGATATGGGAAAGGTTGTAATCCCTTCCCCTAGATAATTCTCTTCCTACAACCTTAAATTTAATAAGATATTCCCTGGGTAAATTCATTAAAATTTCTGAAGCGATGCTACAAAGAAAGTACGCAACATATGCCAAAATTTGTGTATAAATGGATGTCTTTGGAGACCTACCTGAAGAAGTCAAGCTAGATTTCAAGGAAAAATTTTGGCTACAACCAGTGGACTACGAGGAAATCCATTTTATATGTCAGAGATGCCATGATGTAATGTTCCAAATTTTTCATGTAGATAATTGGAACATTAATTTTTGCTTATTTCATCTAGGAGGTGAATAAAATGTGTAAAAGGCCCATGAACAGGAATAAGATCCTTCATAATGTGAAAAGGATCAATGGAGAAGCTTAATTTTGCACCTTCCAATGTGAAAAGGGGCAATTGCATGAGGACAAGGTCAAGTTTGACCAAGTCAACAACGTTGCCTAAGGGGTGTAGCTTGCTTGGGAAGACAACGCAGTTTTGGAGGGAGAAAGATTCCTTGTGTAAGAAACACTAATGGGTGGGGTCCATGGCAAAGAGGTATTCAATTTTATAAAAGGAGGAAGGGGTAGCCATAGTGAGACATCTTTGAGCATATTGATTTTAGTCTGAAGACTAAATTTCATACTCCATCTGTTCAACTGAGTTGCAGTGCTGCTTAGCACGAGGGATTCATGTTTAGGATTTCATCTCCTTCTTGAGAGGCCTGTTGAAGGATTGCACTTCATTTTCTCCACATCTTGGCTCAAGGCCAAAGCTATTATTCAGTCACTGCGTTATTTCTGCTAAAGTATAACGTGGTGTTGTTGGGTGTTGCAGTGGAGGGGTTCCACAAAACCATTCCTTGTCTCATCTTTCAGAGGAGGGAGCTTTTATTCCTTGGGAAGATTAGTAAGGAAGGTTTCCAGAGCTGTATTTAAGATTTGGCATCAAGGCCAAGCATCTCCCATCATAGACAGCGTAGTTCATTCTCCATACTGCGTTATTCTAGTGCACACTTGCAGTGAGGGGTTGCACCACCATTTTGAAGGAGGAGATCTTCAGTGTCGGGGTCAGCCTTACACTTGATAGATCTGTTGGAGGAGGTTGTTTCAGATTGCATATCATCTTCAGCCATCTCCAGTATTATAGAGTTGTAACTGCTGCCCAGCAACTCCGGCATTTCTGCAAATTTTCCATTTTGATGTATATTGTAGCCAATCCTTCTGAGGATTGTGCATTAGTGTTGTATTAGTGTTTTTAGGGGTTTAGAGATTTCTCCCCCTAATTTAATTGAGTTAATATTGTCATATCATCCTATTCTCATTTTTTATGCAGCTGTATCTCCTATAAACTACGTTATTTTAGCCAGGGCTTTCTACATGTAGCAGTGTTTACTCATTTTCTTGTACATGTCATGTTGAGGCTTACATTGCCTAGCTGGAGTAATTGATTCCTCCAAATATTGTATAAGTTGGTCGTTATATAACATATTTATTGGCTATATCTCTCTTCATGTGTTTACACCTATAGGAATAATTCTATCTTTCCATTTCTTGCTCAAGAATTGTTACAGTCCGTCACCAAGCATTTTCTGAGGACATCTAAGTGTGGTAGATCTGTTTAACCACCTTAGAGGGATTTATTTGGAGCCATCTCTTGTATTTCAGTCTTATATGCATATATCTAAGGGATCCAGGTCCTGGTTTCAATTCCTGTAGCAACCATTACTGGAAAATGCGTTTTCCAGTCATGCCTTGCTAACTGTTCTGAATTTGGAATATTACAGTGGTATCAGAGATGCTTTCTTGGCTCAGCATGTGAGTCTAAGCCCAAGAAGATTAGAATATTGAAGAGGATGGGATTTATCTCATCATATTTCAGATCCATGAAGAACCTCCCCAAGGAGGATAAGCAGAAATAAGAGGAAGAACCCTGCACTTCCTATTCTCATCGAGAAGGAGACAAAGAAATAAGCAGGAGAAAGACTCCATACTTTGGAGAAGAAAAAGGCGATAAGCTTACCAAGCTTCTTCCTAAATCTGTACATATGATTCATGAAGAGTTCGAGGAGATTAGGAGAAATATGTATGGAGAATCTCCTGGAGGGTTTGATTCTAAAACAAACTCTAGATTTGAGGATTGTGAGCACGCAGCTACTACTCAGCGTAGTCACATGCCCAGGATTGTCGGAAGAGAGATGGAAAGAGAAGAAGAGGTTGCTAGGAGGGAAACCCTTAGTGATTTCTTGAAAATTTATGAGTCTCAAACTCAGAAACTTAGAGATCATCTCAGTTTTTCAGAGTTTTGCAAGATGAAGGTGGAAGGAAGAGAGCAGTAGGATAGATTTCATCTATCTACCTTTGAAGGAGCACCTGAATGTTTAGCCAAAAATTGGGTGGAGGAGTTAGATACCTTCTTGCAGTAGCACCAAATGCCGGAGGATGAAGCCATCAAGGTTGCAGCGCTGCATTTGAGAGGTAAGGCTTATGCATGGTGGATCTTTGAATCCTTTTCTTTGAAAAATGTAAACATTGCATCCTATGCTAGTTTCACTAAGGAATTAGTGAAAAGATTTGATGGAAGGATTCATGAGACACAAATGGTGGATCTAAACAAGAAAAATCAAAGAAAACCATTGCATAAAAACGCAGTACCATTTTAGAAAACATTGGGGGAGGCTGAAAACTTGCACCATACTTTACCATAAGAAAGGTTTTCATCTCACACCTTTGAGCAAAGGAGCATGGGGATCTCTTTTTCAAAGGGGAATCCAATCATTGGAGAATTTCCCACTCATGTTGCAGAGATTGAGGGCAACAACGATGTTAGATCTGGAGTTGATCTAGCACCCCATCCAGAGGAAGGAGGAGCTCTTGCTCCAAGGAGAGGGATGCTTGCATCTTTGCAAGGAAGTCCCCAGGATCTCATGTATGGAGATGAAGGCACAACTTATGTTTTTCCTGTGCCATTGATGAGGAGGTGTGAAGCCATGGAGACACAAGGTGGAGATAGGGAGAAGACCCAACATCATGAGATGAGGAGTACACATCCCTATCCATTTCTGGAGGTTGATGCACCTAAGAAGGTGATTGGATTCCGTAGTGGAAGCATGGAGAGTTTCCTCCATTCATATATTCAGTAATATCTTGTTGAGGATGTCTAATTGCATGGAGACATTTTGTCGGGGAGACCACTGGACCAGCAGAGGAGGATGGATTCTTCACATGTTGGGGCACCACTCATTGATTCCAGGAGGTTGGAAACCTTGGGAGAGCTTGATGTAGCGCTGGGAGTCTGGGGTAGACTCAAGGAGAGAGAGAGCATTCTCTCAACATCATCAATACCCACTTCCATTTTAGATTCTACGTTGTGGAAGAAGCAGCAGGGGAAGGATATCAGCCTTCCAACTTGCATCTTTGGCATAGGAGATGTTAGAGAGAAGGATGACCATATGACAGATGTTGTTCATGAGATATCTTTAGCACTATCACTATGGATGTTAGATCCATATTGGAGCTCCCGGCTGTTGGTGGAGTATTCCAAGGATCTTTTTACTTGCATGATCTTTGATGGCCAGTTGCATGAGGAGGCATATTCAGTCAGAGTTGGGGTCATCTTTTATCATGGTAGGATCTTCTTTCCTAGAGCTTCGAAGCTCAAGGAGAAGTTTCTACAAGCAGCTTATGAGGATTTCCTTTCTAGCACCACTTGTTCTATGAGAGCATACCACACCATCATGGAGCGGTATTTTTGGATGGGCTTTGAAGAGGAGATATATTTGCATATGAGGATATGCATGGACCAGATGGATATGGAGGAGAGACATAACTCCTTGGAGGAGTTAGAAAAACCACCTATTTCCACTTTCAGGATGAGAGGAGACTCATTTTTTAGCCAATCCATTTGTATGAGAAGAGAGTATGGTAAGGGTATTCATTATTGTTTACATGAGCATGCATATGATGTATGTATATGTCCTTTAACCATACATGTGAAAGATATTTCTCCAAGGAGGAGCAACCTTTCTTTTGAGCTTCATGGCCTATTTGAGGCCATAAGCATGATGGATGAACATTCCCTAGGAGGACTTGGGGAAGAGGTATACTATGGAGGACATACTCTTTATACATATTACATTATTCACTTCCTCCATACTCATGAGGAGATTGGAGCAGCAGGAAGGTGGTTGAGAGGCCACTCTTTTTATCAGTCTCTATTGCAGTGGAAATTCAAGCTGCGCTGGTTGCACTTGAGGGACCATTGTCCTTCACATTTTTTGCACATGGCAGGAAGCATGATTCTCATATTTTCTCCCTATGGTTCTATTGTTGCGGTCTCTATGAGGAGCATGTTTGGGAGAGAGGCACATTGGATGGATGTGTCCTTTGAGGGAGAAATTCCTCATACTTTTTGCACTACATGTTCTAAGGGGAACATGGGAGATGATATGGCCACTACAGTAACTCGCTTGTTTCCATATGAGGTGAGCCATATGATAGATGACATGCCATATGTTGATGACTTCCAACTCATCATATATGGAGATACTCGGGCTAGCATGATTTGCAGCGTTGGAGGAGAGATTATTGGAGATCTAGTCTTCATCTTTCCACTTGAGGGCAAGTATTTTGTAGCCCAAAATCATAATTTTCTGTACACTTATCATAAGTGGAGAGATGGACAGCGTGGGGTAGGCTACATAGTCTACCATGTGCAAATTTTCATCCCACCTACTTTGCCAGAGCCAAAGGTGGATGACAGCTTTCAGGAGTTGCCTAGTTGGAAGGAGTCTCATTTTTCATGGCTCATAGCTTAGAGATGGAGGACACATATGGGAAAGATAGTTCCCTATTTGTTTCATATCCCCTTCTTCAAGGGGACCTATAGACATCACCTTGCTATACTCTTGAGTATTTCACCCTTACACGATGATGGCTTGATAGCTAACTTACATGCTGAGGAGGGGCAATGTGGAGGCTTGATTGATGAGATAACATCAATTTCCTTGGAGGAGATCATCATACACAAATGCTATAGGGAGAGGAGGAGAAAAGAATTCAGTCTATCCTTGCACTTGCTTGAGGACAAGCAATCTTTGAGAGTGGAGGACTGTAATGTTACAAATTTTTCATGCAGATAATTGGCACATTAATTTTTGATTATTTCATCTAGGAGGTGAATAAAATGGGTAAAAGGCCCATGAACAGGAATAATATCCTTCATAATGTGAAAAGGATCAATGGAGTAGCTTAATTTTGCACCTTCCAGTGTGAAAAGGGGCAATTGCATCAGGAAAAGGTCAATTTTGACCAAGTCAACAGCGCTGCCTAAGTGGTGTAGCTTGCTTGGGAAGACAGCTCAGTTTTGGAGGGAGAAATATTCCTTGTGGAAGAAACCCTAATGGGTGGGGTCCATGGCAAAGAGGCATTCACTTGTATAAAAGGAGGAAGGGGCAGCCATAGTGAGACATCTTTGAGCATATTGATTTTAGTTTGAAGACTAAATTGCATACTCTAGTTGTTCAGCTGAGTTGCA
This sequence comes from Pinus albicaulis, assembly GCA_034641835.2. Lineage (NCBI taxonomy): Eukaryota > Viridiplantae > Streptophyta > Pinopsida > Pinales > Pinaceae > Pinus > Pinus albicaulis. Next base: position 289,047,040 of record CM076574.1, on the reverse strand, counting down.
GTGCTTCTTAGCATGAGGGATTCTTGTTTAGGATTTCTTCTCCTTCTTGAGAGGGCTCTTGAAGGATTGCACTTCATTTGCTCCACATCTTGGGTCAAGGCCAAAGCTATTATTCAGTCACTGCATTATTTCTGCTGAAGTATAATGTGGTGCTACTGGGTGTTGCAGTGGAGGGGTTCCACAACACCATTCCTTGTCTCATATTTCAGAGGAGGGAGCTTCTATTCCTCGAGAATATTAGTAAGGAAGGTTTCCAGAGCTATATTGCAGATTTGGTATCAAGGCCAAGCATCTCCCATCATAGACATCGCAATCCATTCTCCATACTGCGTTATTCCAGTGCACACTTGCAGTGAGGGGTTGCACCACAATTTTGGAGGAGGAGACCTTCAGTGCCGGGATCAGCCTTGCACTTGATAGATATGTTGGAGGATTTTATTTTAGATTTCACATAATCTGCATCCATTTCCAGTATTGCAGAGTTGCAGCTGCTGCCCAGCAACTCTGGCATTTCTGCAAATTTTCCATTTTGATGTATATTGTAGCCAATCCTTCTGAGGATTGTGTATTATTCTTGTATTAGTGTTTTTGGGGGTTGAGAGCTTTCTCCCCCTCATTTCTTTGAGCTGATATTGTCATATCTTCCTATTCTCATTTTGTATGCAACAATATCTCCTATAAAATGTGCTATTTTAGCCAGGGCTTTCTACATGTAATAGTGTTTACTCATTTTCTTGTACATGTCATGTTGAGGCTTCCATTGCCTAGCTAGAGTGATTGATTCCTCCACATATTGTATACATTGTCTGGTATATAACATATTTATTGGCTATATCTCTCTTCATGTGTTTACAGCTATAGGAATAGCGTTGTCTTTCCATTTCTTGCTCAAGAATTGTTGCAGTCCCTCACCGGGCATTTTCAGAGGACATCTAAGTGTGGTAGATCTGTTTAACCACCTTAGAATGATTTATTTGGAGCCATATATTTTATTTCAGTCTTATATGGATAGATTTAAGGGATCCAGGTCCTAGTTTCAATTCCTGTAGCAGCCATTACTAGAAAATGTGTTTTCCAGTCATGCCTTGATAGCTGTTCCGAATTTGGAATATTACACATGAACGTGGCCACCTGATAAGGGAATTCCCATTAAAGAAAGTGGAAGAAAATATAAAATATACAGATCGAAAATATGTATAGAATTTATCATACCTAAGCCAAGGGGAATACCCAATAGAAGAAAATAACAAAGTAATCAGGGAAGAAGAACCCATACAAACAACTTTGAAAATCTGGTTGAAGAAAACTCGGAGGAGAAAGGGAAGGAAGAAGAATAAATAAAGAATAAAGAATACAATGGAGAGGAGGAAATGGGGCGACAAAATGAGGATTATGAGAAGAAATAGAATATACCAAATATATCAAAATATTTTGAGGGAGACGGGGCGATGACCCCCAGCAAGGTAGGATTGGAGGATCCAGAATGGAAGGAGTTAGTTGAAAGGGAAGTAATCAACCTTATAGATTTGGTGGAACAAGAAAATAATCAAGGAATAAAAGCAATAAATGAGGATCAAATAAACATAATCCATTATTTATACCTGATGAGAGAAGAGACAAGATTAAGAGGCAGGAAAAGAACACATCTAGAAAAACCAAGAGGCTTTGCAAAGGGGTCTTAGTTAGGAGTTAAATAAATGGATTATCATACAATGCTAGCACTGTGGCAAAGACAAATGAAACGGGGAATAAAGTCCAATAGTTTTTCCCTAAAGGACATGGGAGCCATGCTAATTAATTAGGAAATATGAGAGCGTTAGGCTCGCCATCCTCCACCCATCATTAATCATGGAAGTTTTATCTTAGAATATAAGAGGAATTAGTAGACTTAGAAAATAAAGGTTGTTAAAAAAATATTCAAATGGAAAAACTTGATGTCCTTTTTATTCAGGAATCAAAATTTTTTGTAAGAAAAATAAAGGAATTATGCAAGAAACTAGGAAGACGGTATCACTCAATAGAATTGGAAGCGCAAGGCTCAGCTGGGGGTTTGGCAATATGTTGGAACCCCCAATCCCTAATTCTTCTATATTTTTAAGCCAAGATATCATATATTTCAGTAGAAATGTAATTTATAGGAACTCCTGGCACAATATATTTCAGTAATGTGTATGGGCCTCAAAGTTTCGAGGAAAAGACCAAGATGCTGCAAAATCTAAGAAGCATAAAAAGTAGTAAAGGACACCTCCCCTGGGTGGTGGGGGGAGAATTTAATATGATAACCTTTCTTTTGGAAAATAAATGGGGTCAATGAAGAACAAAAGCAGATTCAAAAGCAGTCAAGGAATTCATAGAGGAAACTAGACTAATAGACATGGAAACAACAAATGGATGCTTCGAATGGAAAAATAAGCGGAAAGGGTAGCATCAAGTGGCATCCAGGCTTGAAATTTTATTTATATCTATGGATTTATTGATGAGAGGGTTATCTGTGGTAGAAAATTTTCTTCTTTGTATGGGATCCGACCACTAGCCAATTTTATTAATTATGCAACTGGTAGGAACTCCTAAAAATAGACCCTTCAGATTTGAAACATTCTGGTTAGAGAGTCCTAACTTCAAAGAGAATATCAACACATGGTGGAAGGAAAACATCGCTAACAGAGGATCAAATATTTTTATCCTACGAGCCAGACTAAAATACATGAAGATGAAACTAAAGCATTGGAAAAAATTGGAGTTTGGAAACATCTTTCAGGAGAAAAATGAATTGGAAAAGAAAATGGAAGTCCTACATCAATGGTTAATCTCAGAAGGCTATTCATAGGGAAGAAAAGAAGAGGAAATGGAGCTACTAATGAAACATGAGGAGAGATTAAAACAAGAGGAAATCCTTTGCAGGCAGAAATCTTGAGTGATATGGGTAAGAGAGGGAGAGAAAAACACCAAATTATTTCACAGATCAACAATAGATTATAGAAACTCCATCAAAATCCCCATAATAAAGGATGACAAAGGGAATATATTTGAGGCTCACCACTACATAGAGAAGGTCATAGTTTAGCACTTTAAAATATATCTGAATATCCTCAGGTGCAAAGAGGGGAAGATATTAAAATGATATTGAGACACACCCCAAAGATACTCATTGAGGAACATAATAAAAACCTAAATAAGCTAGCCTCTATGGAGGAAGTGGAATTGACAGTTAATGAAATGGAAAATGGGAAAGCCCTTGAGCCTGATGGACTCACCGTAGATTTTTTTAAACCCTATTGGGAAATGGTGAAAGAATACATATTCAAGGTGCTAGCTGACTCTCAAGAATCAACAACAGTTCTCAAAGCTCTAAATTCAACATTGATAGCCCTAATACCTAAGGAAGAACTAGCAAGTAGCCCAAAAAATTTATACCTATAGCATCATCCAACATGATATATAAAATTATATCCAATTTTTTTGCTAATAGGTTAAAAACAATTATTTCTTATCTAATCTCAGAAGAACAATCAGGGTATGTGGAGGGAAGGCATATCCTAGTCAATATAATTTTGGCACATGAAGTGGCTCACTCGTTGAAGACACAAAAAAAGGTTGGAATTATAATTCATTTGGACTTATCCAATGCCTATGATAATATCAGTTGGGAATATATGGTAGCAGTTCTCCAAGATTTTGGCTTTGATAACCATTGGATCATTTGGATCATGGAAATGGTATCTCCACCCAGCTTTTCAATTCTTCTTAATGGAGACCCTTCAAAACCTTTCTTCCCATCCAAGGATATTCCGAAAGAAGACCCAATGTATCCCTTCTTGTTTATCATGATGATGGAAGGGTTGGGTAGATCTATAAGAACGGATAACAGAGAAGGGACTATCGCAGGGCTAAAGCCACATAATAACACTCAATCAACCACTCAGCAACAATTTGTAGATGAAACCATATTTATTGATGTGCCTATAGTCAAGGATTTCTTATGGGTTCGTTTGGGCTTGAACCAGGTTCAACCTATTCTTCACACTAACAAAAACCTTGATCACCAGCCCTTTTAGCAATGACCTACAAGAAGATTGCAGTCCCACCGGAGGTGACGATGGGTGGCTGCAAAACCAGGTTTTTGCAACCTTGAAGGAATGTGGGATATGGCTAATCTACTATGCTACTATTATCCCTTAACATGCATAAACTTAGTGTGTTATACTAAATCCTTCACTCACTTTTCCATATTCAATAGAACATATAAACAATATCATAAACTTAGCTTTTATAACGCATAACTAGAAAAATAACTTCACAACCATTGATATTAAGAAAATAGAGAAGAATACATAAGACCACAAAATGTCTCCAAAAAAATTATTCTTTTCTTATTATGATGGATCTTTAAGTAAATTCAGCTTCTCTGGCCTCCACACACAGTTGCAGGTGGTCTGCGCACTAAGATACAAACACTTCCAAGGTCTTTGTACACTAAGCTCCAGATCATTTCCTTCACTAAAAAATACAAATACAAGTATCATGTGGCCATAGAACGTATAAGCACATATTTTCCTATGACTTATTATTTTTTCTAACATAGCATTACATCACTTTATATAGCATTGCATCGTTACAAAACCATGGTCCGAATACCATGTGATAAGAAAAATACAATAAAATATAACCCAAGCTCATTACAAAAGGAGGGGCTTCAACCCATCATGAAGTCCCTAGATACCACGTGATATCTCCAAAATATTTTGTTCTGTAGTATACTTTGTGCTTCGCTCCTCAAAATGGGGAGACTTAGCAAAAATTGGGTCCAAGCTGGGTTGCGCCCAATAGGTCCCCAACACTCACATGTGACTCGTCTTGAGTCACTCACCTAATTTTCCCTTGATATTTTCCACTATGATGTTGTAGGCAGTGTTGAACTTCTGCAGCACCTCTGCGACCTACATCTTTCGACTACAGAATTATTCCAAAACTGCCTCTGTGATTGGCCTTGCATTATTCTTCAATGTTTCCTATTCCTGTTGGCGAAGATATTGGAGCTTCCCATCCACCTGCTGTGACAACTTGAGAGCCTCATTCTGCCATGGTTGAGTTCTCTCTGCCAAAATTTTCTCTTCCTTTTCGATTTCTTCAATCTGCTTTTGAAGAGCCTTTCCTTCACTGATCCTTGCAAGATTCTGCGAAACTGGTAAGTTCTTTGTTGTTGTTTTTATTTCCTCCAACTTCTTCTCCTTATGTTGGATATCGTCCTCTATCTTTTCTACATTTGGATCTTCCTACAACAAAGTCCAAATAATCAAGGTTTTTTTCCAGTAATTTTCCACAGTATGCTCCTGTGCTGAAGATGCCTATTGCTACATTTTTCAGGTCGATCTCCCTTTGTTCCCATACTTCTGGTTGCATGTTTGGCTAAAACTTCATTTGCAACTCGTTGATCTTGAACTCATATTCAAACAATACCTCTGCATCCTTATTCTTGGATTCCTTGACAACAATGTCGAGCTTCGTGACCTTTTCATTAACTGTATCCTCCTCATGGACATCCTTGTCTAAAACTTCTTTGCAAATGGCTTTGACCTCTTATTTCAACATTTGTTGTTGTTTTTCTACCTGGTCCTTCTCTTTTATTTCTTGTTCGAGTTGTTTCTTTAAAGTAGCTCGCTCCTATTCTATATGAATTCTTAAATTTGTTGTGCTTTGCTTCTTCTCCTTTAACTCATTTACAACACCTTGATGTAGTTCATGCAATATTGGAATGGGCAGTGCTGCAAGGTTCATGTCAAACTTGTCCTAATTTTTTTCTTCCTACTTTACATTAGATGCATCGAACTATAGCGCTCTAGCAGCTACCCGCATGAGACGCATTGCAAATGGTGTTTCTATCAGTCTCTTTGACTAGAATGGTTGGCTTATCGACATTGGGTGTCTAGCAGTATGTGCTAACAACTTTAGCTCTTTAACACTCTTGTCAACTCCCATCAAGAGCGTGTTATAGCAGTCCTTGATTCCTCTTCCCCTTCATAAAATATGTCCCTGATCTTGTTGATGTCCCCTTCAATAAGGACCAAGGACATTCCACCATTCAACTTATCAGCCTTCTCCTTATTTCTAATCTTTGGAGAGACTTCATTGTGCATATTTATTTTGTGTTTATCTCTCGCTGTCTGTTTCTTATCCCGTTCATCGCCTCCAAGCGAATCTACGCCTCCAAGAGGATCTGGATGACCCTAATCATGCTCTGGCTCCTTATCTTTCTCTTGTTCCTCTTTGCCCTTGTATTTTCCACTCGATCCTCCATGCTCTGATTTTTCTTCATATGTCTGACTATCCTCTACTCCTTCCTCTGCTGAAGTCATCCCTTATGTGGGCCATTGCTATATCGATGTATCTAAATAATCTTTGGTAACTAAGTATGGCAGAGGATGTCGTGTCTTCATTGTATCCTTACTGGCCTACACATATATTCTATAAAATTCCCCTTTGAAATTCGCAGCTCCTTTATACTACTGGTATAGATTTTTTGATAGCCGACGATGTTGGTTCACCATCATATGTAAGTCCATATGGTATAATATGAAGAAAACTCAGTTCTCCTGCACTCTCTTCATCTCAATAGAATGCCAAAATGAGGCATACCTGCTTCACACACATATTTTTCTACCGTAGGAAATTGTGATTCTGTAGGTTCTTTCTATGCCATTAATGTGATGATCAAAATCAACCATGCATAGTGAAAGGCTAAACCTTTCTCTTATGCTTCGCAAAAATTCTACAAAAATTCCCTGCACAAATACCCATCCCAGTTGTATTGGACTCCTTTGTTGCACTACGCAGCTAGTGAAACCACCGCCACAGGGACTTCATTATCTCAACATTTCCACAGAATATTTCCAGCCAAGATAAACATGGTGAATCGTACTCCTTGGTCCTTGATTTATTTTAAGTCGTAACCTCAATTTCCCTTGACCAATTAAAACTTATCCTTCATGGTTTGCACTACTACTTTGTCTTGGTCCTTACCCATAAAATATTTGATGGTGTCCCTTCATTGGTATGGTAATTTGGTGATTCTTGCAATCAAAATCTCGTCAATGGGGATCCTTTGCCCCAACCAAAGGCATCCATCGTGCAGCAGCACGAGAAATTGTCTCACATAGGGAGTGTGGATGGAACTCCTGCAAAGTGTGGAACATATATCATGTTCATTTAGACAGATTGTTCCAACCCTCTTCCCAAAATTAGTGTCTCCAATTTTGTTATTATGCTCTCTGCATAGTGGAATGGCTTCAAGTATTTACTTGGCATGAACTGCAAATACTTGGTCCGGCCATTGAAGTCATAATATGGAAAATTTAGCTGTGGGACTCTTCCTAGCAGCTCTCCCTCAGATGGTACTTTCTCTGGCAGCAATGGTGTGAATGTTCCATACTTCACATCTTTCGAGTCTTTCACAGGTTTAGCATCTGGTTTCCTAGGGAGCAAGTATGGTGGTAGTGTTGATGAAAATGTTGCACCCTCTATCTCCATCGATTGTTCTTCCTCATCGCTATCTTCGATAGGTTGGGGTTCTAGTTGTGATTTCACAAGATTCTCATCTTGCTTCTTCTCTATTATTTCTTTCTTCCTCTGATTTTTCTTTATGATGTTCAGTCTAATAAAGGTGATGTTGCAGTTTATGGTGATGCTTCGGGTGTAGTAGGATGTGTTGTGGCATCCATGAGTCCTGCTAGAAATTTATTTTTGAAAATATGAAGGAGTTCATTGGTGTTCATGATAAACTTCTGCATCTTCTCAATACTCAGCGGTTTTAGAGCTCTTAGACAGAAAAGTGCCAATATCTTGGCAGGGTGCGACTTTTTATAGTGCTCCTGATCCTCTAACCCCATCATAAGACTAGATCTTGCATGGATCTGGTTCATTAACTGCATATCTCTTCCTATATCCTTTCCATCCTGTCTCCATAAATTATCTTTTCCACTCCTCCAACGACAAGTTTCCCTTTCAATGCACGCTATACTGTGGCGAATAACCCTTCCTACATTGTGGCTCCCGCAAACTCTGACATAATCTATAATTTACTGAAGAGACTCCCTTTTTTGAATCCTTTTACCTGCAGAGTATTTTATAGTCCACTGTCTACTTTCAGCTGTAGGTGGCACTAATACTTTCCTTCTTTGTCAATGTGAAGCTATAGGGGCAAGGTCATCCCTATACAACATCAACCTATTTCCATTTATCCTTCCCTAAATAAATTCTCCATTCAACATTACCAATTGAACTATGCCCTCATCAGTAATATGATTTATAATATATGGGCCCAACCAATTCATTTTGAATTTTCCTGGAAATTTTACAAATTTACTGTCGTAGAGGAGGACAAGGTCTCCTATCTTCAACTTCTTCTACTTGATATGTATGTCATGCCAAGCCTCATCTCTTTCTTTCTACACCTACTAATGGAATCCTGCTACAAATATATCTTCTTCCAAAGAAACCAATTGTGACATCCTTTCCTCCATTTTTTCAGGGTATGCCATATCTGTGAAGGTTGCAATTCTCAAGATAGGCACAATATACTACATTTTCATCACAATTTCCTTTCCATATACTAGCCTAAAGGGTGTTTTACCTGTCAGCTTCTTACATGTGGTCCTATAAGCCCATAACACAGTTGAATTTGTTTTATCCCAGTCATCTCTATTAACATTGCATACTTTGGTGAGTGCACTCTCAAAAATCTTATTAAATTCCTCCATCATCCCATTGGCATGAGCGTGATAAGGGGTACTCTTCTGGTGATAGACTTGAAACTCGTCAGTCAATGATTTAATAGTTTTATTCAGAAAATTTATGCCTTGTTCACTCATCAATATCTTCGAACACCCAAATCTAGACAAGATATATTCAAAAATTAACTTTGCTGCAATGTTTGGGCTATAGTTCTTGAATGCTTTTGCTTCAGCCCATCTTGTCAAATAATCAGTCGCAGTTATCATATACCTCACACCAGTCTTCATTCTAAGTGGGTTGATAGGTCCCACAAAATCAATATCCAATTTGTCAAAATCCTGCAATGTCACTTGGGAAACTAATGACATCTCATCTCTTCTAGAGGGATTCCCTTTTATTTGACATATATCACATGCTCCAAAATACTCCTTTACATCCTTATGTAGTGTGGGCAACCAAAATCTTGCTCTCAAGATATTTTGTGCATTTCCTTCATAATGTCATCCAGGTTAACCTCCATGAGCTTCTACTAGAATAATTGACCTTTCATGTTCATGGAAACATCTGTGCAGTATCTCATCTAGTCCCATCTTATATAATTGTCTTGATATCAATGAAAAATCAGTTGCCTTAACCACCAATTATTTCTTCTTTTGTGTAGTATATTCCGAAGGAGCCATACATGTGTTCAAAAATTAAATAATTTCTGCAAAGTGCTCATTTGTTATTCTGATTGTAAACAACTTCGCATCTGTGTCGAATCTTGAAATATGGTCAAGTCTTGCATTGAACCTTCCTAGTTTAACAACAACTTCAAAGTCATAATCCTGAAATAATAAAAACCATTTGCAAATCTTTCCTCCTAGGACATGCTTATTAGCCAAGAACTTTAATGAAAAATGATATGTAAACATCTTAAAATTTTATCCTAACAAATAATGTCTGAATTTTTGTAGGGCATACACCATAACTAGACCTTCTCTTCCCATGTTAGTGTAATTCTTCTCACCTGTAGACAAATTCCTACTTGCAAAAGCTATAGGAAGGCCAATTTCGCCTTCACCACGTTGCGCTAATACCACTCCTAAAGCTATCCAAGAAGCACCGACATGGACATGGAATTACTTATTCCAGTCAGGGAATACTGGAATAGGCACACTTACCATCTTCTCTTTTAGTATGTTGAGACTCTTCTGACATTCTTCATCCCACTGGAAAGTCACATATTTCTTCAACAATTTATCCATGACGTAGTGATCTATGCATACCCCTTGATGAATTTTCTGTAGTATTGTGTGTGTCCCAATGCAGTGCGTAATTGTGATACTGTCTTAGGTGGATCCAAATTTACAATGACAAAAATCTTCACAGGGTCCACTTTAAGTCCTTGCTTGCAAACAACATTTCCCAACTGTGTACCAAAAGGCAAACAAATCATGCACTTCTTTAGATTCAAATAAATTTGATGTTTTCTACGAGTGTCAAGCATAAGTCTTAAGCTCCCAACATGTTTGTTCAATAATCCAAATATTGTCCAGTCATCAAATTATACTTCCAAAAATTTGTGACTGTACTCCTTAAAATTTGTGACCACCACTCTCGAAAATATAACAGGGGCATTCTTCAACCCAAAAGGCATTACTATATAGTGATATGAGCCCCATTCTATCGCAAAGGTGGTCTTGTGTCACTCTTAAGGTGAAATTATGATATGATGATATCCTAAAAATCCATCTGTAAATGAATAGGCCTCCTGACCTCCTACATTATCAAATACTTCATTTGTGAAAGGGGATGGAAAAGGATCATGTAAGCATTAATCATTCAACTTCCTTAGGTATACACATATCCTGATCTCTCCTTTTGTCTTCTTTTCCTATACCGTCGTAGGACTTACCCATTCTGACTCCTCAACAGGTTTAATAATCCCTGCTGATATCATCTTATCCAATTATAGCTTCACTTTCTCCTTTTATGTTGGGTTCAACCTATAAGGTCTCTTCTTGACTAGATTTTCATCAGGTTTCAAGGAAATATTCATGACTCCCAAATCTCCTAATATTCCCTTCATATCTGAAAATTTAGTGGGAAACAGTTCTTGATATTCATGTAGTAATTTTGTGACTTTGTTGTCTGTCTCTTCATCCTAGTAATATCCTACTGTTGTAAACTTTGACTCTTCTTCTGATACAATGTTCACCTTCTTAGTCTTTAATGGTTGTGTGATATCTAGCATCTCTATCCTTGGTCCATGTAGTTCATGTTTCCCTTCTGATTCTACTATGTCAATGTTTCTGGGGTCTTCTTCTTCTTCTGGAGTAATGTTATATCATTCTAGTGCATACTCTAACTGCGTGGTCCAATCAGGTTGCTTACATGTTAGCGTGGCTACACCTTCAAATATATTTGTTTTACTATCTGCAGGGACTAATCTATTCTTGGATATTCAACCTAAAATTTGAATGTTAGTATAAATCCATCAACCAAGTCTACCCAGTTTACAGTACCATGTTGCAGCTCTCTTTCCAGGTACCAATTCATAGGAATTCTCTCCAAGGTGTAAATAAATCCATGCACCCAGTCTTTCTGTGGAATCTCCTTCCATGTTCTACTTCACAGTTGGATATGGGGTCAGTTTCACCATCATATTTCTTCATTCTTTCTATTTCCACTTTTCCAAACTTTATCGACATTAATCTTCAACATACTTGCCAATCTCCTATATTAGTTTCTTATGTTCTCCACCATCTATAAGGGGTAGATCTTAGGGATGTATCAAAATATAATAGTCTCTGATATTCTGTGTAGCAGAGAAGGGAAGGTCGCCGATGGATGTTTTTTGGTCATTATTATTTCGAGATGGAACCAAATGTACATTGGGAGTGTGAACTAGAACAATGAGTGAGTAACTATTCATTGAGGGTATAGAAGCGCAGAGTTGTAGCGTTGGGAATTAGATGCAACTTTAGCTTTGACAATGGTTCTGGACTTCAGTGAATCTTGATACTACTTTGAGGGTGGAGGTGTGAGCCTATGGATTCCCTTGTTGTGGATTCGGGCATTGTATCCTTTTATTTTTTGGTTGATCAAATGTGTATATGTGTATATTATTGTGAATACCATAATGAGTTGTGTTATAAAGCTCTAGTGCATGGTATGATTATCATGATGGTTTTTTATTTCGAGTTGTTTATTCATTGTAAATAATGCAATGAGTTGTGTTATAAACCTCTATGGGTAGTGTTTTTTTCACTGGTATTATTGGTTTGTAGGTGTTATTGAACACCAAAAATGGTGTTCCCCCAAGGGGGATGGTTTTGTAATAGACCCAAGATAGAAGTTCATGTAATAAAAGTTAATAAGGGAAAAAATAAGACCACGTTAAGGGACACATATTCCAAGTTGAATGTTGGGAAAGACATCCTAGTGTGGGCGTTCATTTCAATTATTATCGCTAAGGAAATTGGAAAAGGAAATAGTAAAGGATTTGGAAAGGAAAAGTGGAATTTGTTGACATTTATCTATGAAAATAATCGAAAATAGGAGAAAAGGAAGGTGAAGGGTAAAAGTTTTCATGTGAGGAGGAAAATGAAGGAAAATAATGGAAAATGAATAAAATAGAGCCCTCATTGATAAAAAGGCTTCTGAGAATCAGTTGGCAAACTTTTTTTTTCTATATTATCTCTCTCACACTCTTGGATACTTAGATTTTTCTTGGAGCATTTTAGCATTGAGCCAAGAAAGAGGAAAGCAAGAAAAGGAAGGGAAAGGAAGGAAAGGAAAGAAAAGGTCAAGAAAGGAAGAGCATGATATAGTAGCTTTAGAAAGAAGACTTGCAGGTAACATATTGCATGTGTGATTTTGTAGCTTTTTTGGACATGCATGGCTTATGCATGTTGCTATCTAGTTCTCTTGTTATCAGTGGCATGGTTTTTCTAGGTTTTGACAGTGGTTTTCAGCCTTGCCTTGCCTTTTTTCGGATGCCATGGTGTGTTGGAATTTTGATCTCGGTTTTGAGCTTTGGAATTACTGGATGGATTTCAAAATCTGGGGAAAAGGTGGTCTCAAGGAAAATTCCCAAATGCCTAGGAATACATTGACTGGTTTTGGCGGGATACATGGTAAATCCGAAGGGTGGTGTCTCTGTTTAGGACCTAGTGATCCAGGATTGGATTGCGGTAAATCCTGCGAGATAGGCAGATGGAAAATTCCTTAAGGATAGTGATAGATTCCGAATGGCATTCCAAGTTTGGTTCAGTTTTTTGATCGGAGCACTGGTTTTGGTGTGGTCACTGTATGGTGAGGGTGGAGGTAGTTTAACCTCTCGATTTCCTTTTTTTTTCTTTGGATTGGTTTATCCTTAAGATCCCACATTCATGCCTGGAATATGGCAGGAGGGTGGATGGCTCGAGAGAGATTTGGATTAGCGATGTCTATGGTCGGGTGGTACATGGAAGTCCCGAACTGGGTCGATTATTTCCTATGTTTAATGGAATATAAGCTATATTTATTTTGTACTTATTAATGTGTGGATTTAATGGTTTTTATATCACTGTTATTTCCATGGTTTTATGTTGGTTATAATCATGTTTAAATGATTGTTTCATGTGATGGTTATTTCATGTATTTAATTTTAATTGTTAAAATAATGGATTCAATACCTAATTTATGTCATATCAGTCGAAGAAGACGATGGTAATTCTTCGTGTAATGCCTCTCAATATTTTTTAGTCATTCATGCTCCATATTGTATCCTAGACCTGTAGATTTCATTCATGCCAAGTGTTTGACAGAATTTCAGTACCCGTTGGGGATGATTAGGAATAGTCCTCTAGTCATTTTTTGGTTATTTGGAATTTTTTTCATGTTTTTGATGGATTCTAAAAGCTACAGGAAGTTCCAGGAAGTGTCCAGGATTTTGGGGGTTAAAAAGTGCCTTAAATCTCACGGAAGAAGGTACGGGTATGGGAAATTGATTCCATATACGCATGCATGCATATATTATGGGATCGTTAAAAGCCTCCTAGACACACCCTTTCCGATATGAAGGGAGCATCTGGGGGTTTTTCTTCAGCAAAATGCAGTGGGACCCTGGGAAAAGTGAGCTTGATGGGTGGGGTAGCCTCTAGGGGTCCTTTAGCAGGTGCACAAAGTTTGTGTTATGGTTTTCTGCATCAATTCCACTTCCTTAAAGTCACCAAGGGGGTTGAATCTACTCTTAACTTCCCTCAAGTCATGTTTACCCCGATTTTCTGTTTACTCGGGTAGATGTGAGGGGACGTGTACATTACAGTCTTCCAACATAGCAACTGAAACTAGGTTCTTCTTCAAACGAGGAACATACATGACATATTTTAATGTGATAAGAGAACCATACTCCCTAGGAAAGTTAATAGTACCAATGTCGGTCATGTTATACCTCCCATCATATCCCATCTCAATGTGCATATGGATATCATTCTCCTTCAAATCACTATTCAGAAGTATTTGTTTATGATCATATGGAATGAAGATCCACTATCTAGGTACCACACATAGCCCATCACTGATGAGACCATGCATGTAATGAGAGTGAAATACAACTCAAGCTATGAAGCATAAACTCCACTTGTCGCTCCTCATCAAGGATTTTTTACAGCCTTCTTGTGCAGACACTTTGTGGCATAGTGTCCCAGCTCGTGACAATGAAAACATTTAATATTATAAAAATCCTTCTTCTTTCTAGCCCGAATAGAATTTGATTTAGAATGGGATGAATTCCTTTTCAATTTATTTTCATTTTCATCCAAGGCACATTTCTCCTCATCATCATGTTTTGATCAGGATCCATCTCTAGTGTTCCGTCGAATCTTTTCTTATACCAAGTCATACCACAATTTCTCCCACTCTGGTAGCTTCTCCCTCTCATTTACCAAATCTTGGTAGATATGCCATCTCTTTGGAAGGCCTAGAAGTGATAGGCTCATCCAATCATCCTCGAAAACTGTAACACCAACACTTCCAACTCATCTCTACACTGAGTGAACTTGGTCAAGTATTTTGGTATTGTGTCTCCCTTCTCCATCTTGATTTTTCTAACCTTTTCCTTCAGTGATAGCTTCATGTGGTCACTGATGTTTTGAAACAATTTTTATAAGCCCTTCCACATATCATGTGGAGTTTCATTTCCAGCGAGGTTCCAGACAATATGACCTTAAATCCTTCTAATAGAATCCTTCTTGCCTTTCCTATGTTCTTCTTCCATGCCACCAAATCTTGAGCATCTGTTGTTCGAGGATTAGGAGTATCACTATCTATGAATTCCTTCAACCCGTTGTCTTCCAACACTGTTTCCATCCTATCTCTCCAAGATATTTAATTCAAAATACCCTCAAGGGAATATTTGAGTTTCAATCCAGAGAAAGACATCGTGATCTTATTGTTGGTCCTAAAGATTAGATATGAAATTTCAATTCACCTGCATAGAACAAACTTGTATTCTTCTCTTCTAGAGTGATTCCTACTTTGATACCACATAGATGATACACAAATATTCAACCGATAATTGTAATATGCTAAAAAATTATACTTGAATATACTATACCAATTGCAAAAACCAATTTAGATCTTGAAATCACAAAACATGAAAGAGAAATAATTTCAATCGCACAACACAAAGATTTATCTAGGGAAAGTGTCAGCTAAGAACCGCACTATCTTTGTATTTCATAAAACAAATAATATGAGAAGATTACAATTATTTTATCCAATCTGAGAAACCTCTACACTATATCTATCTGTCTTAATGATTCATAGACAAGGTTGGTTCAATACTTAACCAATTTATGGCTTGCCCAAGTCCCTTCTTCAACAAAAAAGAAGAGTTTTCTCCTGATTTTTTCTAACCCATGCACCTATATTTTACAATTCCTTCTTTTCATCATCCTTGTCACTTCTAGTCTCAGATCCACTTCTAGTGACAATTTTAACAAAAGGTTCATCGGTCCTTGTTTCAGCCTTCATCATTTGGATGTTTTGTATGGACTATTGGTTTCTTTTCACTTTAATTTTTTCCATAAGTACAAGATAGTCTTCAATTACATGATCAAAATATTTTCAATACTTACACGTCATAGTAGGATTCTGGATATATCTTTCAAAATGACCTACCTGGCCGCAGTTATAGAAAATGATCTAACTTCTCCCTCGACCAGCTCCACCACCTTGACCTCTTCCTTGATAACCTCCTCGACCTTCAAAACCTCCTCGACCCTAATAACCATGTTTTCCATTATGCTCATGTGGGAACTCTTATGCTTGCATTTTGTAAGTATTAGCACTACACTCTATCATCAGGTCATAACTTCGACAGTTATTTTCATCATGTCCTAGTGACTTACAAAATTTGCAAAATAGGTTCCTCGGGGCTTGCACATATTTCTGCAATAATTATCACTCTTCTGGGTGATGTTTGCCTATTTTTCTTCATATATCACACCACTGAATAGATCCTAAATTTAAGGGATTAGGTGCTCCACTAGCCAAGTAATCTCAAAAAATAGGGCAATGTTCCCTATAATGGCCCTCTGATTTGCATTTCGTACACCACACTTCTTCTATGAATTATTTTCCCTTCTTAATAGCCTGCAATTGCAATGCCAGATTTTCAAGCTGACTTTGAATATGCTGCATATGTGCATTAGTGTCTCCTATTGGTGAAGCTTCCAAATTCATCGCTATTTATAGAGCTTCATCTTGAGTTGATATCTTCAGTTGTGTTAATGGAAACCTGATATGTGGAAGCAACACAACTATAAACCATTCCTTATACTGCTCTTGGGGTATGTTGAAACTCATTTGATCGAATAACACCTTAAACCTTTGATCAAGCTCCCAAACATACTCATTGAATTTATGTTTGACGTCCTTTAAATCAGTAATACATTGTGAATTTGACTTTGACTTCTTGAACTCATGTATCAACACTTGATTATTATCTAAAAATGTACCATTGTGAGTGTTTGACTACTTCATGTACCCTGTTAGCTCTTTATCTCATAGTGTTTTAATGATTTGTTCCTTCTTTATATTTTCATCAGTGATATTCTTTGTTGTCCATATAGCTTTGGCTAAAAACCAAAACTGATCTGGCACTTCTGAGCCAATTACTCTAAGAAAAGGTAGCTTAATTTCATCATCCATACCCCTTTTTAGGGTTTAAGGGGGAGGGGGATGGGAAGGGGGGGTAGGGGGAGTAGGGAGACTACCAACGCCCTAACTATTGTTGGATTTTGGATCAACATGCTCTCAGGTTGGTAAGGGGTATACTGTGGAGTTTCCTTGGAGTTATTTGGATATTTTTATTATTTTTCACCTTCAAATTCAATCAACAAAGGACTATAATCAGTCTCTCTGAAGGTCTTCAGATCTTATTCACGATATCTCTTTGTGGTATCTAATCTATACCTTTTTCCACTTCATGTTGCACTGATTTCTTGCTCATATTTACTTCTTCCTCCAAACATAACTAATCTTACAATATTATTGCATCCAAAAAACTCCCTTTTCGCACAAGATCATCTTAATCCAGAGTCTCAAAGAATTCAGATACTTACCTCATGGTCCTTTGTAGAATCTTCGCTCTACTTCATTTTAGGACACATCGAGTATATAACAAAATGAGTAATGAATCCACCCAGGATGCTATTGATCTAGAAATAAAAAACCCTTGAAATATTGTTGTTAGTAGTCTTGAGTTGATGTATCAACTAAGGAATCCACATTGTAGGTTCATTGTTCTTAAATAAATCCTTCCTGTTATATAACCTCGACACCCACTCATATAATTCAATAGGGAATGATCCGAAGAAAATTTCATAAGGTTATGTAAAAATATAACTATGCAACCAAGCTTGAGATGTTAAGAAAAAATTTCTGTTCTATTGATCTACAAATTCTTGCTCCTTGTGGACTATCCAATCCTGAATTTCCTTCTTCGACGGGTGCCACATCCACATATCCCTCAAACAGATCTTGGTCCCAACAATGGAACCATTTTTTGGTTTGTTTGGGCTTGCCCCAGGTTTGATATACGCTTCATACCAACAAAACCCTTGATCATTGGCCCTTTTAGTGATGACCTGCAAGAAAATCACAGTCTCACTGGAGGTGACTATGGGTGGTTGCAGAAATAGGTTTCTATAGCCGTTACGTACTATGTGATGTGGCTAATCTACTATGCTACTATTATCCCTTAACATGCATAAAATTACTTCGATGTATTACACCCTTCACTTAGTTTTCCATATTCAACAGAACATATAAACAATATCATAAACTACACGGTTATAACACACAACTAGAGCAATAACTTTGTAAAAAATGATATTAAGAAAATAGAAAAGAACACATATGAACATATAATATCTTCAAAAAAATTATTCTTTACTTATTATGATGCATCCTTAATTGCATGCAGATTCTCTAACCTACGCACATAGCTACAGGTGGTTTGCGCACTAAGCTGTAGACTCTTCCAATATCTCTACGCACTCAATTCCAGATCCTTTCCTTCTCTACAAAAGACAGATAAAAGTACCCCATGACTATAGAACTTATAATCACATATTATCCTATGAATTCTTCTTTTTTATAACATAGAATTACATCGCTTTATATGGCATTACATCGTTACAAAACCATGGTCCAAATACCATGGACTAAGAAAAATACAAGCAAATCTAAGCCAAGCCCATTACAAAAGGAGGGTCTTCGTCGCACCTCGAATCTCCTAGGATACCACCCAGTATCTCAAAAATGTTGTGCTACATGGTATACTTTGCGATCTGCTCCTCAAAATGTGGAGACTTAGCCAAAATCAAGGCCAAGTTAGGCTGTGTCCAACAGGCTCGCGGCTACAAACACATTTTGAATACCTTCATGAAGGTGCCAGGTATGGAGTTAAGCTTGTCTAAATCCATGATTTTATTTTTCAACACTCATATTGCTATCCAAAAAAACATAGAAGCCATTCTGGGTTTCTAGAGGAATCCATCCCTTCTAGATATCTTGGGGTACCCTTAACAACAAAAGCCTGGAAAAATTCAAATTGGGAAAAAAACATATCCAACCTAGAAGACAGGGTCAAGAGATGGACAATGAGAGCACTAAACCTGTCATGTAGGTTAGTTCTAGTTAAGGTGGTGCTTCAAGCCATCTGGGGATATATGCTATATGTACTTCCAACACCCAAAGGATTAATCCAAAAAATAAAGGAGATACAAATAAATTTCATTTGGAGAGGAGCATAGAAAAAAATAAAATGGGCACTGGTCGCTTGAAACATGATCTCTAAATCCAAGAAAGCAAGAGGCCTAGGCCTTCAGGACCTTGAGATAATCAACAAAGATAATGGATCAAAGCTATGGTGTAAATGGTTAACGATACTGGAGAATCCTTGGGAAAAATTATCGAAAGAAAAATATGCCCCAAATTGTCAAACAAAAAACTTGATTAGGCTTACGGGTTCAATCCTGGGGTTAGGAATTAGGTGTTTGGAAGAGTCCAACGGGAACATTATACAAAATCACAACTTTCGGGAAATAAGAGATGGAAATAACACTCTATTATGGGATGATTCCCAGAAAAAAAATACCAAAATTGAATAAACAAGAATGGAGATATCTACAGGAAGCCACAGAGGGACTGGGACTCAGAAACGTCCACCATTTTTGGTATTTAGATCTGCTCAATGAAAAGTGGAGAGCATGGAACTTAAACATCCTCCGACAATCTAATCTAATAAACTCAAAAATCCAAGATATCACAAAAGAGATAAGAAAAGGAAAAATCATGGTAAATAAAGACAAAGATCAACTTAGATGGGGATAGTGACAGGGATGGGACTTCAACCTCAAAGAATCCAAGTTTTATCTCAGAGTCGAAAACCTTGAGATCCAAGACCAAGCCTAGAGAAAATTGTGGGAGGATTCACACTCACCTAAAATAAAAACATTCCTATGGTTAGTTTTGCATATAAAGGTGCTAACCTGGGAGAATCTCATAAGGAGAGGAATGATAGGTCCATCACGGTGCTACCTGTCTGAGAAGGAAAAATAAAATCCCAACCATTTATTGAACACTTGTAAATATTTAGAAGACCTAATGAGACTATCTGGAAATTATATACAGACAAAATGATATACACAAAGAAAATATTCAAGACACAATTGAAAAATGCAGGTGCATTATACCAAGAATGAAGTGACTATTTCAAACTGGAACATGATCCTAGGGTTCATCCTTTGGTTTCTCTGGAAGGAACGTAACTGCAAAATATTCAACGATAAAAATTTCCCTGTAACAAAAATGATGGAAGAAATTCAACGTCAAATGGAGGAAACCATTGGTAGAAAATGATTTGAAATGACGGAAGAAAAACCATTGCTCAAGGAAGAAATAATCTGAAACTTTTTTGACCTAAATTACCTAGGTGACAAGATCCTTACGCAAAAATAAAATTGTATCAAGACAGGCACTATAGTGTGGCAAGTGCCTTTAGAAGTTTTCTAGAAATTGAAAATTGACAGGGTGGCTAAAGGCAACCCAGGAAAGGCTGGTGCTTGAGAAATAATTAGATATTGGACTGGTAAAATACAAAGGTTATACTTCATAAACACGAGACAAGCCACAAAAAACGAAATAGTGTTCCAAGCTCTAGAACAAGGTTTGGAAATGTTGTGACATGAAAGGAGGATAAATGTAATAGTATAAGGTGACTCAGCTCTAGCCATTCAGACATCTCAAAGACTACAATGTGTAACCCCTATGAAAGAAGTCATGAGGAGTTGGTGACTTAGAAAGGTTATTCATAGGATTAAGGATCACTTGGATGAGCTAAAAATGGTAAAATTCAATCTAGATAGACACTCGGAAAATTCCTTGGCAGATAGAGTGGCCAACAAAGGGGTCGAGAGAACCACAGTTCTAACTGAGATGATATGGGAATAAATGGTGGAAGGACAACTCAAGGCGGATTGTCAAGAGTGTGCAGTAAAAGTTCTACCTATGTCAAAAGAACAGCATGAAGGACACGATGTGGGTCGAGAGTATGGTAACAACCCACTTGGAAAAATGAATGCTTTATAATAAAAATAAGGGTACAAGTAGTATGTAGTGGGGAATATTGAGGAGGTATGAGGAAACAAGAGCTGAAGTACATGACAAAAGCGGAAAGGAATAAGTGGAAGCCAGAATCAGATAATCTTTCGTCTAGAGGTGGAATTGATGAGAATGAACGGTTGTGGAAATGGATAACAAAAGAACTTAGTGTGAAGTAGTATTGATACAAAACCATGGCTATAATGATCCTATACAAGCCATTTGCAGAGGTGAATGAGAGGGAGGATTGTCCCATGCTCGCATGATTGCACTGCAACAACATCGGAAAATGAATTTTTTTAGGAATGATCAATGAAGTTTCATAAAGTATGGGGAGGATTGCGGTGATATGGATTTTTAATTTATATGTGAAGGAGGGACACTACATGGGAGACATAGTGATGAGTTTGGAAGATACAAAAGGGATAAATAAGAAATAAAGTAAGAGTATCAAAGAGAGGCGACATCTAGAAGAGTTATGGAAAGAAATGGAGCTAGAAGGCCAAGGGGAAAGCCAAGAGTAGAAGGCCAAAGCCTCTCGGCTGGTAAGAGAACAAGATTAGAGGAGGCGACAAAGGAAGCAAACCTAAAGTACCATGAGACTATTCCTGACCAAGGAAAGGAAATTATTGAGGTCAGGGAAAATGAAGTAAGACGACAAAGGAGGTACACCCATGATCATAGGACTGAAGAAGAGGTTGATTGGATGATCGATACAGGGAAGTCTCGCACGAGAAAAATGGTGTACCAGAAAACGCTGAAAACATCTTGGCATGTCAGAACATTGTACGAAAATTTTAGGCAAAGGCAATGAATGAGAGAATTAAGTGACATATGGAATACCATCTACAGATGAAAACATTTGAGAAGAGGCTTAAAGGAGTCAAGGAGGCACTCCATAGGGTATTAAATATTTATCGTCTGCAGGACGAACAAATTGGGGACATGAAAAATATTTTCTCAATTTACTTGAAGTATATCCACAACCTGGATATTACACTAGGACAGGAACTTGGAGATCGGACCAAGCTTACGAATGATAATGTCAAAGAGGTAGCAGGATCTAGTGACAAGCCACCAACAACATCGAGAGCAAGAGTAGCAGCAACAACAATAAAGATAGTAGTAACCCCAACGGAGAAAGCTACAACTACATCTAGCTTAGATGGGGATGATACCCCTCCATTTTCCCTAGATAATGATACTATATTTTTGTTTAATTTTTTTGTTTTGGGGCGATTAGCTAGCAAGGCCAAATTATAGTTATATAATAAGTAGAAGGCTTGTGGAGATGGATCTAATAGATGGTTTCAAGCTTAGACCCCCAGTATGTTGTAAAATTTTAAGGGTCAGTAGAAATCTAAATTTTCTTAACAGGCCCAAGATATATCATAGACAGAAGATCCTTTGTGATAGCTCAAATAGATTCTGGAACAAGGCTTTGTTCTGTTGTGACTGGTTTGGTTTCCAGTCTGGAAGACCAACAGACTATGATGTAAATTTTTGTGTTATCTTAATATAACTGTTTTTGGTTTAGAAAAAAAAATACAATAAGGCTCAAATTTTTCATATATATATATATGGTCTATGTCACAGAGGCACATGCACCCTCCCAGTCTCACGAATAACATACGATACATAAATGTATGTCTGGTAAAAGCGGTCAAGGAGTAAACTCGAAGAAATGGATACAGTATATAAGGCACCAGTTAGCGAAGGAAATGGTTGTGCTATCCTAATCTCTCCATCCAATGAAAAACATACACTAGCCAATGAAGTCTGCATGTTTCTTGCAATATTCTCCCTAGTCTCACTGTTGAGTTGTTATATCTCCTCTAGCTCTATCATTAATACGAAGCTCTGAGATGGTAGTGGCAAGAATCTCGGAGGTGGTGGTACATGCCCAGGGCCCCTACGACCCCCATCATGCTCATAGGTACGTCCAAATCGGGGTCCATAATAATGAGTTATGGTATAAGTGTAATCCGACCTCATATGTAACACAAAATCTACATATAAATGTCTACAAAAATAAACGGTGACCTAATCATGGTGGGGGAATTGGACCCAAACTCAAATAAATCTTGCATACACAAAAATGGTTTGCATCAACACTCCTAATACATTTAAGTGGAATCAGGCCCTTATGTCTAGCAGGGCGATCCAGAGGGATGTTGAATAACTCCCCATGAAGATTAATATCCTTGGTGGCCTCTTTCACCACCTCCCTAGTATCTGGGCCTTTAGCCTCATGCCTCCTAATCCTTTGTATGGACTGTAGGAGGTGGCTATGTGGGCTCGACCTCATGCATGTCTCTACCAACCTATTGATGTTATCCATCATCAAAGAAAATGCATGATGAGTTAGTGAATTGGCATGGATGTTTTCTATATCTTATGTGATTGGTATATGATGGGTCGTAACACCCTCCAATGTTATATGAGTTGTAGTATCATCCACGGAGGGATCAATGTTGCAATATGATCCTTAGATTTGGGATGTTGAGGGCCTGAAAATTATAAACATAATTTAACATGTATAATTAACAAAATTGAAGCATAATAACATATACATTAAATTCAAACACATCAGTTGAAGGCAATTTAAAAATTAAAGGAAATTTCAAGACATAAACACAAAGTTTAAAGAGGATTTAAAAATGCGGGAGATGTACCTGAAATAGGCGAAGAAGGTCTACTAAAGGTATCATGATCATCCACAGAGATAGAAACACACCCTCTGACACTCCTACTGACATTAGAGGGAGGATCTATGAGTGAAACATTAACTCACGGTGGGTTACGTAATGTATCACGAGCCTGACCATGTATAGTAGAACCCTTTGCACTATGATGGACTACACTTTGGGTGTGTATATGAGGTGCCTTAGCATATTACATATAATACATGTAAACTAATCCAATAAAAAGGTGTTCTCAAGAAGAATAATCTAGCCTACAGTCCTAAACTTTAGAGTCCATTTTTTGATAATTTATCAACCAAAGTATTGAGTTCCATGTAAACACAATCGAAAGAAGTGATCAAATCTACCTCCACGTTTTTTCTCCTTTCTAAATATTGCATTTTATACATGACGCATAAATATATATGTAAAACATTGAAATAAACCTATTTACAAACTAATAAATTTCATACCAACCAAATACTCCAATAGACTTGACACATGAAATGTACTAGGTGCAATCACATGAACACAATCTTTCTTGTACAACACACTGCATAATGAAACGATATGGTACGAATTAGAAAATATTATAAATGCTTTTATTCACCATATCAAATGCACTTTTCATGATGGATTTAATATATCTATCAATGATTCATTTTTGAAACATAAACTTATATATATAGTTTATACTAAATGTGATATATATGTACTAGGTGTAAGTAGATTAACACAGTGCTTCTTGTACAACACACTACATAATGAAATGATATGATGAAAATTAGAAGAGATTCTAAATTATTTTATTCACCATATCAAATGCACTTTTCATGATGGATTTAATGTATGTATTAATGATTCATTGTTGAAACATATATATATATATATAGTTATAATAATTAAATTATATATTTAGTTATATAATTATGTTATGAACTATTTAGCTATAGTTATAATTAGAGTTATGTTATATACGTGTGTGAGAGATATTATAACTTTATAATAGCTATATTTATAATTATAGAGTTAAATAGTTATGAACTATAGTTATAAGTGTGTGTATATATAACTTAATATGTTATTCTAAATAACTTTATGTTATAAATGTTAAATAATGATACAAGTCGATGTTATATTATTTTAAACATGGAAATTTTTAGGGGCTAATATTAGTTGGTGTGCCCTAATTTTCAATAGTTTTTGCAAAAAAAATATTCGCCAATTTCCATTTTCTCTAAAAATGATTCGCACAAGTTTTATAATACAAAATTATTTTAACTTAAATATTGCCAAAATTATATAAAGAGTATATATAAAAAAATAATAAATTAAAATGTTTTTACAAAGATATCACCAAATATTTTATAGTTTTCATATTAGAGACTAGCAAGATTCGCTAAGGTTTCTAAACTCTAAGAATTTTTTCATCCTTAAAAGTTTCCCTCATTTTAAATAACTTTAAGTTATGAATTAAATAATTATAGAACCATTTTATGTTATAAACAATATATATATAGAACTATAATATATAGGTATATAATATTATAACTAAATTATAATTTAGTCAAATATATATAATTATATAGTTATATATTTATGTTATGAATTATAGTTATGATTATGTTGTAACATGTTATACGTGTGTGTGTTATGTTAAATAGTTATAAAACTACATTATATTACATTTTATATAGAGCTATAATGTGATATATATATATATATATATATATGCTAAATCTTTTGTTATATATATAATGACATGATATATATATATATATATATATATATTCTTTTTATATTGTTAAAGATGAAAATTTTATTTTTAAAACTAGAATCGTATTATATTTATTATTAAAAAAAATTTAAAATTTAAATTAATTTAAATTTAAAATAATACAATAAAATTTATTATTTTAGAAATAGAGATTCATCCTGAGTAATCATATTGATAAGTCAATCTCAAGCTTTTAATTTAATTATTTGTTATAGTTTGGGTGTTTTTGGTTTTGGAGTTTTTGGGGCTATATTTTCCATCAAATTTGCTAGAAATTTAAAACGCATTTAAAATAAATAAATAAAAAGAATTTGAAAATTTGAAAATATATTTCACAAAATTCTTAAAGAAAAACTTTAAAACCTAAAATAATTAGAAAAAAAATGTTTTTACCATTCAAAAATATGTATTTAATTAACAAAACATTGCAAGTAGGAAAAATATTTAAACCTAAATTATATATATATTGGTGATTTTGAAATGTTTTCTAGGTTGTTTTGAAGGGGTTTTTCAAGGATTTTCTAGGCTCATTTTTTGATATTCTAAGTTGTTTTGAATGATTTTTTCTTTGGTTTTTTATGGTTTTCTTGGTTGGTTTTGTGATTTTCTAAGTTATTTTGAAGGATTTTTTTTGTCATTTTCATGGTTTTTGTATGATTGTTTTTTTTTAATTAATTTGTTTTCATGGTTTTTGTACATGGTTGTTTTTTTCTTTAATTAATATGTTTAATTTTGAAAAAAAAAATAAGAAAAACGAAAAAATATAGAATACCTACCTTTGTTTGAGCCTTTGGGACGTCGGCGAGATTGATTTAAATGCTTCATGCTTCAATTTCTTGATCAAGCTCCAATACTCTTGATCGATATACTGTCATACACTTAGTCGAGCTCTGAAATAAACTGTGGTCTGTGCAAATGATGCACGTAGACAACGGGAGCGGTATTTGATAAAAAATGGCTCGATTAAGCCAGAATGCTCGATTGAGCCATAATGCTCCATCTAGCATTATAGCTCGATCAAGGGTTTGTTTTTAACCTTGGATCGAGCTACTTTTTTAGCATGCAAGGAGATCGATCCAATGATCATTGTTTCCACCCAAATGCACCATATTTCGTCAAAAGGTGTTACCCAAATCCATGTTTTTACCCTAACAAAATCAAAATTTATAATTAAAGTATTATCAATAATATAGTATGGGTCCACCACTTTCCTCAGTGATATTGCGAACAACAAATATGAAATATTTAATTCTAAAATATTAGAATAATTTTTTTTAGTGTGGGAACCATAGATCCACACAATGAAAGCTCAGAAGCTTCCCTTGCAAAATGTACTTTCTCCACACTTCTGCACAACAAAGCTTTTCTCTGCACTCCCGCACAACAAATCTTATGCTCGAGCACTTACATTAGTGTTATTGCAAACAAAAAATATGCATTATATAATACTAAATATGTCACATACATATTTCAATTATATATATATATATATATATATATATATATATATATATCAATAGGGATCAAGTTAATATCATGTTGAACCTTCAAATTTGTAATAATTACTTGTTATGCATATCTACATAAATAAATAAATAAATATATATATATATATATATATATATATATATATATATATATATATATATATATATATATATATATAGTTACATTTATATAAACTACAACACGATTTACTTTCACATTATTTACCTCGATATTTCCCATGTACTCAGATGGGATTTGATATGGTTAATGCTATAAATATTTCCATCATATGATTCTTTATATTTAATAATTGAGTACGCATAGTCATTAAGCGTACATACTACAGGTTTCTTAACTAATGTAATTCAGTTCAACTATGGTTTTTTTTCATAAGGTTTGATTTAATGAAATTCATTACGTTGACACGTAATCCCCTCAGCATTTTTTCACCCTTGATTTGATAATACAGACTCCAGCTATCTCCGTGGTGTTGGCATTACCTCCACCGTTATATCTCTCTGCCTTTGGGATCAACCGGGTGCATGGCTCGATTGGCGGTTTTGGTAACTTCCCACTCACTCGTCCTCCGTCTCGAGTCCATCGTTGCATTTCTCTGTCGGCGATTCGGCTCTGCAACTGCTGTAGTTTTTGGTGCATTTTGATTGTGGTAATTTTTGTTTAAGGTCCTGGTTCTGAATGGAATTTCCTATACAAGTTGCTACAGAACTACGCTTGAGCCATTATCACAGTCCTATCCAAGGTAATGTTATGGTTTCCTTTTTATATAAGTAATTATGCAGAGCATCTCTAAATTCTTCTCCCTTCTGTTATTACACTAATTTCGTTTGGATTGTATACTTGGTTTCCTAAGAATTTGATATCGGTCATTAACACTCTCTGTTTTTGGTTAAATGCAAGGGAACCCACTACCTCCTGTTGTTTTCAGAAATTTCCAGAGGAACTACCGACACCAGAGGCCCATTTTAAATCTCCAACTTGTAAGTTTATATTAGTTTTGACCCTAAGATCAACTGACTGAGTTCCCAACGTAACACTCGTATTTTCTCCCTTGTTCTGTAGGTGAATCCTTTGATTTTCCAGAGTTGGGTTTCTATTTTTTTTTTTTTTGAAAAACGAACTTTCTCCTTATTATTATTCTTTTGAAGAATGAGGCTCAGAAAAACTTCTTGCTCTCGCTTATTATTATACATTCATGCATGAATTTTGAAGTAAAAACGCTTTTCAAAGAATATTTCCGTCAAGGATTTTACTGTTAAATGTATTATGATTCAACCTGTCATGGCTTATGCATTTGATGAATAATCTACTTTATGGTTTCGTCATTGGTATAATGAAATATTTATGAATATGTAGCAAACATTGAATTTTCCATTGAATATTTCTATATTCCTTTTTGTAACACAGAATCTTGATATGCATTCAGTTTTTCATTTAAATATATAGATAATGAATGTTCCAGATTTGTTTATAAAATGTATCTACCAGTATAATGAATTTTTTAGCGTATAGTCCAGTTTTTTTAGTTTAATATTTATTTGTTTGGTTCAATATTGTCCCTCATTACTTCGGTGAGTTATCGGTTGGGACCCGAGTCCGATACTTTGTCCCGATATCGACTCGAAACCCTCAGTGTCATTGGAATCTCTTACAGAGCGAGTATTCTATTTAAAAAAATTTGTTAATGTTCAGTTTATGAAATTTTTACCAATCCATACCTAACTGTACTCACTCTTCTTTAATCAACATTCTCAAATAAAACGTTATTATCTTTTTATTTTTCATCGACCCTTGGGGTCTTAAAACTGTAACGGGTTTTGATTACATTATCTAGCTTAAATGTTGTTTGTACTCTCTCTGTTTTATTTCTAGATGGAGAATACCAAAAATTACACTTTGTTGGAGCAGAGTATATTATAGGTTGAAATCTGTAAGATTTTTCCTACATTCTATACAAGACAGTATCATCAATACAGTTCTAAACTTTTGATATTCTTCCTATAGGAAATGTTTAAAATACACTTTTGTATACTTGTTTTACATATATAAATTTTGGCATTACTGTTCTTTTGAGAACATATATAAATAACTTTCCTTTTTGTTTTCTCTAAAATCATATTTTGAGTTTTCATGCTGTTTCTTTTTGTGGAAAGAAAATAAGAATTTGCATTCGAATAATACCAAAATTCATTACTCATATTTGGACAGTGTTAGGCATTCTATAGTGCTACAATTTTTTCTGCTTATGTCTTCATCTGATAAAAAATTTAGTATCTTAAATACAATATAACAAACATTTAAACCTTTAGAGTTGTGTATACCTACTTCCAATTTAAGGAAATATATGTCTTAGTAACTACTTGGTCCACCCAACCTTGAGCGAGGCGATTACATCCTCTGCTCCCCCTAGCTCCAAACTAGATCTGAGGAGTTAATTGAATGAGACAGGAAGATTTGACCTTGGGATTGCAACACCCAATCTACTTCTTCAGGGATTTCTTGAGTTCCACTGGTACCCACACCAGCTCTGGACAACTCAGAATTCAACACTCAATGCTTAACCCTCTAAATCTTCTGTACCAACCCCATTCCTTCCTAGTATTTTCCTTTAAATCCTTTTCTGGGATTGGTAACCATCAGAATTGTCTCAACCTATTCCTGGGTTTTTCTTGGAATAATTTACGGCATAGTTACACTGTCCTCAGTGTTACTCAATCCTGAGATTAATTCCAGGAAAGCTTCCAAAATAGCTTTTTCATATTCCCATGTCGCCTCCTCCAGACCAAAGTGCTTCCATTTCACTTTAACTTGGGGGATGATTCGCTTCCAGAGTGTTATTTCTCTCCGATCTAGGATATGCTGCGGTTCTACCAGGAACTCATCATCCGGTTCTACCTACAAACAACAATATTTTTGAATTAGTTAAGACCAGAAAGTTATTGTAAGTAAATTGTATGTCTTGTTTGACTTACATGTATACGCTACCACTATATGATGTGCTTGGAGTCATGCAAATAACGCTTCAACAAGGACACATGAAAGACATTGTGCACTAAAATATGGCTTGGTAAGGAAAATCGATAGGCCATCAGCCATCGGCCCTATCCTCTCCAGGATTTAGAAAGGTCCACAGTAATGGGGAGCCAACTTGGCACAAACGTTCCATCGCAGAGTGCTTCTCTTTGGCTTAATTCTTACATATACATGGTCTCCTATAGTAAACTCGTGAAAATTTCTTTTCCTATCCGCATAGACCTTCTGTTTGTCCTGAGTCGCCTTTAGATTCTGTCTAATTTTCCTAACCTCCCGTTCCATTTCTTCCAACATATCTGGTCCAAGCATCATTTTATTTTCTAGGCTACTCAATTTATAGGAGTTTGACACTGTCTCCCATACAGTGCTTCGAAAGGGCTCATTTTAAGAGATTCTTGATATCCGTTATTCTAGGCAAAATCAACCTAATGGAGGTACTCTTGCCATTTTTTTGGTTGTTGCATGACATACATGCGAAGAATATCTTCCAAGACTTCATTCACCTGCTCCGTTTGACCATCATTTTGCAGATGGTAAGTGGTGCTAAATTGTATTTTCATTCCTAGTCCACTAAATAACGTCTTCCAAAACGTTGATGTGAACTTCACATCACTATCTAAGATAACTTCTTGGGAAATACTATGAAGTCTAAAAATCTCCTTCATAAAAATATCATCAATTTGCATAGTCTTATAAGTTGACTGAACATGAATAAAATGTGCTACTTTACTAAGCCTGTCAAATAATACCATAATCGAATCATTATGCCTTTTTTTTTGGGGTAAACCCATAATGAGGTCAAGAGAGATAACTTCCCAGTTCCATTCAGGCACTGGAATTGGTTGCAACAATCCTGGAGGGTGCTGATGTTCTATCTTAATTTGCTGACATTATAGACACTTAGTTAAATATTCTTCTATGTCCCTTCTCATCTTTGGCCAAGTGTAGTCCTTTCTGATTGCTGTCAGCATCTTTTGGTAACCTGGATGCCCAGCATAGGTACTTCTATGATACTCGTCCAAAATAATTCTTTTTAAATTCTCCTGGTTAGGAATATATATCCTTTTTCAGAAAACAAGAAGCTTTTTCTTATTGAGTTCATATTCAGTATGTTTTCCACTTTTTTCATCATATTTTACCTGCTGCCATAATTTCTGATATTCTGAATCCTCCCTTGCTACTTCCAAAATTTGATCTTGAAAATTTGATTCATTCTGGTTAAAATATAATTCATAAATACCATGCAATTTTCTACTCAAGGCATCAGCCACTTTTTTTTCCTTTCCTTTTACATGCTGAATATCGAAGTCAAATTCGCTAAGGAATGCATTCCATATTGCTTGGCGAGCGATTAAATCAACCTGCTTAAAATAGCTAGTTAAGCTACTATGATCCTTCCTTAGTACAAATCAATTCCCTAATAGGTAATGCCTCCATACCTGCAAGGCATGCACCACTACACTCAATTCCAGATCATATGTTCAATATCTATGCTCATGATCTTTCAGTTTTCTACACTCATATGCTATGAATTTTCCTTCCTAGGTCAACACTGCTCCTACACCTTCTTTGCATGCATCTGTACATACCTCAAATTCCTTGCTTGGATCTGCTACCTTCAAAATAGGAGCAGTAGTTAATAGTTCTTTTAATAACTCAAAACTATTTTGAAATTCCTGTGCCCATTTGAAAATTCTTCCTTTATTTTGCAAAGAGGTAATAGGGTAAGCTATTTTGGAAAAGCCATTAATAAATCGTCAGTAGTAACCAGCCAGCCCCATAAACGAGCGTATATCGCCACATTCTTTGGTACCTTCCATTCCATAATTGTCTTAATCTTTTCTGGGTCCACTGCTATTCCCTCTGCTGAAATTATATACCCCAAGTATTTAATATTCTCTTTAAATAAATCACATTTACTAAACTTAGCGTAGAGCTGATGCTCTCTTAACGTTTTCAGCACAATATGCAAATGGTCTTTGTGTTCTTCCTCATTTTTAGAGTAAATTAGGATATCATCAATAAATACTAAGACAAACTTATCTAGGCATGGGTTAAAATTCCCATGCATTAAACTCATAAATGTTGTTGGTGCATTGGTTAATCCAAACGATAGCACCACAAATTCATAGTGACCGTACCTGGTGCGGAAAGCTGTCTTTCTTATATCTTCGTCTTTGATTCGAATTTTATGATAACCAGACCTTTAATCTATTTTGGAGAACACCTTATTTCCTTTGACTTGATCAAATAAATCATCGATGTGTGGTAAGGGATACTTGTTTTTAACTGTCAACTTGTTGAGTTGACGATAGTCCATACACATACGCATAGTACCATCCTTCTTCCTAAAAAACAACACCGATGCTCCCCATGGTGACACACTCAGTCGAATGTACCCTTTATCCATCAACTCTTGCAATTGCATTTTTAACTCTGTTAATTCCAATACAGTCATTCTGTAGGGATTCCGAGAGATAGGTGCTGCTCTAGGTATTAACTCGATAGTAAAGTCAATATCTCATTTTGGTGGCAGTCCTAGAATCTCTTCAGGAAAAACATCTTGAAACTCCTACACAACAGGAATATGTTACAACAAAGCAGTCTTGTCTTTTGTATTAGTTAACCCAACTTGAATTGCATAAAGCTGACAGCCCTTTCTTAAGCATTTACTTAACTGTGATGCAGTGATGGGTCACAGCTTTAAATGCTTTTTAATACCTTGAAATTATTATCTTGAAACATCATTAGATTTAAAATGTATAATCTTATTCTTATAGTCCACCAAAGACCAATGTCTTTCCAACCAATCCATTCCTAGCAATATATCATAAGAACCTAATGGTAAAACATTGAGTTCCATGGTTACGTGCTGGTCCCCAATTTTTAATTCACAGCTAGGTACTTTAGTTTAAACCCGTCTCCTAGTCCCTGTAGCTAGCTAAACCAGCCATGCCTTTTTGAATTTCTGTTCTTCTAATTTATTGCTCTCAACTACACGAGGGTGTATGTAGCTCAAACTGGCACCACGATCAACTAAAATAAAAACAACTTGGTTTTGAATCTTACCTTCTAATTCTATTATGGTCAGCTGGTAATCCGATTTTCAATCCTCCATTGCTGCATTGATTCTAGGTATGTTTCAAGCTACATCTCCCACTGTTGATGCTTCTTGCAGATTTTCTACCACCTCACTCTGTCCCCAATGTGGACAATTCTTAAAAAAATGAGATTCTCCACATCCCCCGAATTGCAACGGGGATTTTTGGGTTTGTCCAATATCTGGTCTACTAGAAGCTTCATTTGGCCTCTCTTCCCTTGTCCACTTAGTTATGCTTTTATTTTTACCATTATTTTTGTTAGGTGGATGTCTTGTAGCATTTTTGAAGCTGCTAGTTCTGTTACTCCTATTATTGGAGAAAATTTTCTGCCCCTTTCGTGGTGGCCAGCTTTTTCCAAATTCTCCTTTCGCCTTAGACTATTAATAGCACATTCGTGCCTTCCTAATTGCTTCATCCACATTCTTTGGATTGACAAACTCAATTTTTTCTTTCTTATGAATAAGAAAACTGCTCAAAAAATGTTGCACCTTGGCTTTTTCATCCCGCAAGTAAGGTACATATCTTAATAAGGATGTGAATTTTGTAATAAATTTTTCCATAGTCAATTGACCCAATTTCAAATCATGAAACTCTCGGGACTTCTCATCATAAAATCTTTCAGTTAAATACTTGTCTTTAAAATACTGTTGAAGCTCATCCCATGTAATGTTTTGATCCTCTACAACTCTTACATTCCTCACTTCCTCGCACCACAATGTTTCTTTCTCCCACAATTGGTAAATGGCTAGGTGAGCATTATGTTTTTTGTTATACTCATACACCTAGAAGTATTTATTCATATTTATAATCCATGCTTCTACCATTTCCTCTTCCTCACCATCAAAGGTAGGAGGATTAATCTTCCAAAATTCTCCCTGTAGCTCCACCTTTTGTTTTTTAATCTCCTGCTCATCCACAACATTTCTAGATTTAGCCTCGTTATAGGTTTGACTTTTATGACTTTTAGGCGTTTGACTATTTCCCACATGATCATGTGTTCCTTGATGTTGATCTCTGTTTTCCTGAGTATTTCTCTCATCGCTTGGTTGACCACTGGGAGGATTTTGTCTGTCTGACAGACTCTTCAATATCATTTCTTGTTCTCTCACCATTTTTTCGTTATCATTGTGAACTTTAAGAATTTCTATTTGCAACTGTTGACCAGTATCCAACAACCTATTCATCTTCCATTTTTTTTCTTCCAGCATTCTACTGGTCTGTTGATGCTGGTCCACGCTTAACTGCACCCACATTTCGGGACTAACTTCAAGATTATCTACAGGATGAGTCTCTCCTGTGCTTTGAGGGGGGTTCTAACTTGATCTCCTTCTCATGATGATCTACAGTATTCTGGTTCTTTTCCTTCTTCCTGTACTTATCACAACATCAAATCATCAAATCATTATTTTCATAAAATTTCCAATACAACAGTAAGTATGGTTTTGGCCCTAATTGGCCCAGTTTTTAAACTTGGCTTCGATACCAATTGTCACATACATATTTAAAAAAAAATTATATATATAAACATAGTTTAGAATATCATTAAGGGTGAATTTAATATCATGTTGAACATTCAAATTTGTAACAATTACTTGTTATGCAGATATATATATATATATATATATATATATATATATATATATATATATATATATTAAAAACATACGTAAATGTCCATAGTTACATTTATATAAACTACAACACGATTTACTTTCGCATTGTTTACCTCGATAGTTCCCTTGTACTCGAATGGGATTTGATATGGTCACTACTATGAATATTTCCATCATATGATTTTGTATATTTAATAATTGAGTACGCATAGTCATTAAGCATACATTCTGCAGATTTCTTAACTAATGTAATTCAGTTCAACTATGGTTTTTTTCATAAGGTTTGACTTAATGAAATTCATTACGCTGACACGTAATCCCCTCAGCATTTATTCACCCTTGATTTGATAATATGGAATCCAACTATCTCAGTGGTGCTGGCATTTCCTCCACCGTTAGATCTCTCTGCCTTTGGGATCAATCGGGTGCATGGCTCAATGGGCAGTTTTGGTAATTTCCCACTCACTCGTCCTCTGCCTCGGGTCCATTGTTGCATTGCTTTGTTGGCAATTCAACTCTCCAACTACTGTAGTTGCTGGTGCATTTTGACTGTGGTAATTTTTTTTTAAGGTCCTAGTTCTCAATGGAATTTCCTGTAAAAGTTGCCGCAGAACTACGCTTGAGCCATTGTCACAATCCTATCCAAGGTAACGTTATGGATTCCTTTTTATATAAGTAATTATGCAGAGCATATTTAAATTCTTCTCCCTTCTGTTATTACACTAATTTCGTTTGGATTGTATACTTGGTTTCCTAGGAATTTGATACCGGTCATTAATCCTCTCTATTTTTGGGTAAATGCAAGGGAACCCACTACCTCCTATTGTTTGCGGAAATTTCCAGAGGAACTACCGACACCAGAGGCCCATTCTAAATCGCCAACCGGTAAGTTTATATCAGTTTTGACCCTAAGATCAACTGACTGAGTTCCCAACGTAACACTCGTATTTTCTCCTTTGTTCTGTAGGTGAATCCTTTGATTTTCTAGAGTGGGGTTTCTTCTTCTTCTTTTTTTGAAAAACGAACTAGCTCCTTATTATTATTCTTTTGAAGAATTAGGCTCAGAAAAACTGCTTGCTGTAGCCTGTTATTATACATTCATGCATGAATTTTGAAGTAAAAAGGCTTTTCAGAGAATTTTTCCTGTCAAGGGTTTCACCGTTAAATGTATTGTGGTTCAGCCCATCGCGGCCTATGCATTTGATGATTAACCTACTTTATCATTTCGTCATTGGTATAATGAAATATTTGTGAATATGTAGCAAACTTTTCATTTTCCATTGAATATTTCCAGATTCCTTTTTGTAACACGGAATCTTGATATACATTTAGTTTTTTATTTAAATATATACAGATAATGAATGTTCCAGATTTTCTTATAAAATTCATCTACTAATATAATCAATTTTTCAGCGTATAGTCCAGTTTTTTCAGTTTAATCTTTATTTTTTTGGTTCAATATTGTCCCTCATTACTTCGGTGAGTTATCGGTTGGAACCCGAGTTTGAGACTTTGTCTCGATACTGACTCGAAACCCTCAGTGTCACTGGAATCTCTTACAGAGAGACTATTCTATCTAAAACAAATTGTTAATGTTCAGTTTATGAAATTTTAACCATTCCATACCTGACTGTACTCACTATTCTTTAATCAACATTCTCAGATAAAACTTTACTGTCTTTTTCTTTTTCATTCACCCTTGGGGTCTTAAAACTGTAACGGGTTCTGATTACGTTATCTAGCTTAAATGTTGTATGTACTCTCTCTGTTTTATTTCTGGATGGAGAATACCAAAAATTACATTTTTTTGGAGCAGAGTATATTATAGGTTGAAATCTGTAACATTTTTCCTACATTCTATACATGACAGTATCATCAATACAATTCTAAACTTTTGATATTCTGCTTATAGGAAATGTTTAAAATACGCTTCTATATACTTATTTTACATATATAAATTTTGGCCTTACTGTTCTTTTGAGAACATATATAAATAACTTTCCTTTTTCTTTTCTCTAAAATCATATTTTGAGTTTTCGTGTTGTTTCTTTTTGTGCAAAGAAAATAAGAATTTGCATTTGAATAATACCAAAATTCATTACCCATATCTGGATAGTGTTAGGCATTTTATAGTGCTACAATTTCTTCTACTTATGTCTTCATCTGATAAAAAAATTAGTATCTTAAATACAATATAACAAGCATTTAAACCGTTAGAGTTGTGTATACCTACTTCCAATTTAAGGAAATATTTGTCTCAGTAACTGCTTGGTCCACCCAACCTTGAGCGAGGCGATTATGTCTTCTACTCCCCCCTAGCTCCAAACCAGGTCTCAGGAGTTAATTGAATGAGACAAGAAGTTTTGACCTCGGGATTGCAACACCCAGTCTACTTCTTCAGTGATTTCTTGAGTTCCATTGGTACCCACACCAGTTCTGGACAACTTAGAATTTAGCACTCAATGCTTAACCCTCTAAATATTCTGTACCAACCCCATTCCTTCCTAGGATTTTCCTTTAAATCCTTTTCTAGGATTGGTAACCATCAGAACTGTCTCAACCTCTTCCTAGGTTTTTCTTGGAATAATTTACCGCACAGTTACTTTTACCATTTCCTCAAAATAAAAACTGTCATTTAATTAAATAATTCAAAAGAAATAATAGTTAGGTGTTAACATCCTTAACATTGTCTTATTTGTACTAACTCAGAGTATGTTTATTTACCTTGTGTAACAAAAAGTAAAAGATTAACAAGTAAAAAGTAAAATTAAATCAAGAAGTTACAAAATATTAGGAATAAAAGTCTTTCTAGTGCAAAGTGTGGAAATTTGCACAATGAAACATTTCTCCACATATTGAATTCTCTTTGCACTTATGCACATGTTCCTAATTTCATAAAGATAACCATAAACAAAGCTTATGATCAATGATACCAAAAATGATGTGGTTTTGTACATAACTTTTTTCGCACTCCGCACAACCTTACCTAAATATGCATTATTTGTACTTTCATAGATGTTAATCCCACCCACAACTATGGATTATTTAATATTGAAATATTAGCAATAAAATCTTTTAGTGTGAAGTGTCGAGATGCGCACAACGAAATCTTGAACAATTCGAATTTGAGAGACGAGAAACCAAAATAAAGAGAAATGCATTGATGTGTGTAGTTTTTCATGTAAATTAGTGTGCAAAGCTTTTCCACACAATCAAAGCCCTTCACAAGTCTAGTAAATGTTTTTAAGGTTTATTTCTTAGCGAGGGCTTCAGAGCTTGAGAGCTAAGTAAGAGACCTCCCACAATGAAAGCACTTTCCTCTACACTTCCACACACCTATACTTTTAAATCAATTTCACCTATTCCAGTGTTGATTTACATGATTATAATGAGTATGTGTGTAAATTA
The DNA here is from genome assembly GCA_034641835.2 of Pinus albicaulis. Taxonomy (NCBI): domain Eukaryota; kingdom Viridiplantae; phylum Streptophyta; class Pinopsida; order Pinales; family Pinaceae; genus Pinus; species Pinus albicaulis. The sequence continues at coordinate 289,009,053 of CM076574.1, read as the reverse complement.
AACTACCTATTAAAGTTTCTGTCAAAAACTTTCATTGTGCAAAGAAACTTTCATTGTGCAAAGAGCTTTATGTAGAGAGTAAGAAGAGTGATTTTTGTTTTCATTATGCAAAATTTTCTCAACATTTATTAAAATATTTAATCAATTAATTAGTGATAACTATACTATATACTACATTGAAGCTATTATTCTTGTTCATTCAAATTATTTAAAATTTGATAATTTTTTATTTATATAGAAAATCTTTTTTTATAATATAAAGAAATACATTTTTTTGGCAATGTTTAAAAGAAACGAAAAAATACACAAATTTTTAAAATGTATAATCGCTAATAATTTAATTACTAAAATATTTTAATCATAAAATATTTCTAAAACAATAAATTTAAAAATTATATTATTTTAAAATAATAAGAAAAATAAAAAATCGTCAATTTTATCTGCTTTGAATTTTTTAATTTTTTAAAATGACCGACATTTTTATAACAAACTTACAAATTCACTACTCTATTCCCAATAAGTAATCATCAAATAATATATAAATGTCACAATGTTTCAATGTTCAACATAATCAATAATCAATCATCACCTAAAATAGTTGTAAAAGGGCGATTACTCCAAAACATCAAGATAATTTCCCTTCTTTCCGATGTCAACAAATTTGATAATCTCATAAAATATTTTTGCACTCGAAATAAATATTTATAAAACATAAATCATATTTGAATTCCTATTTAAATTAACTGAAAAAAAAACCTTTGAGTTAATGATTAAATTGATTACTTTTTTTTATAATTTTCTACTACATTCTTTCATATTATTATATTTGTGGTAGTCATGCTATTATTATTTTATTTATTTTGTATTAGTTTATTTTTACTAAAAAAATTTGTTGTTAATATATTGTTTAACATTAAAATTCAAATTTTATTATTTTTTATTATTATATAAATTTAATTATTTATAAAATAGTTGGTTGAGGTCTTATGAATTGTTTATTAATTTATATTTTTATTAATAATTAATTTTTTTGTTTATTAATTTTTTTTTTAATTTTATTTCTTTTTTATTTTGATTTTTTTTCTATTTTCTGTCATTTCCATTTTCATCTCCAAATTTTCAATTTAAGATAACTTATTATTATATGAAAAAACATATTTTGATAAATTTAATTATAAAAGATTATATATATTAATAAAAAAATAACACATAAATATCTACAAAACAAATAAACATTTATACTAGCAATTTCCCTAAAGGTGCAAAGATACATCGAAGGTAGTTCATCTCGTCAAGATTTGGGAAGATTTGTCTTTCATTTTTGTGCTTGAAGTAGAAATTTTGTCTCGTGGTTATGCGTACAACATCCTAAATGAATTATCACCAAAATCTGTCAATTGGGCCCATCCCAAATTTAATGATTGGGAGTGCAGCGCCCCAAAAATCTATTAATGTAAATTTTAACTACAACCATGTGGGACCTACACATAATCCCACTAATGCAATATCGAAAGGCTAAAAGCCATATGCTAATCATGTAAATATTGGAAATTGGCTAGAGCAACATGTGATTGTGAAAGCTGAAGTATTGTATCACAACAATACTTATAACAAAAATGGTTAAAATCGAGAAATCCAATAAATAAAAACATAAAATGTAACCACTCATACGAGAAGTAGTTCGGTGTGTTGTAGTAGCAGCGTCATTAGATGCCTCCGGAACATTAACATTGATGAAAACAATAACAAGAGTGACCAAAATCGAAACCACGACCATCCTTTCGATTCGAGCTGGCTGCTTTGCCTGTGTTTTTCACCGACACGGCATGGTCCTATTGCTACTCTCATGGGCAAACCCCGTCATCTACTGCTGCTGAACAATTATCTAGAAATCAGTGGGATATTTACTTGAATCAACAACAGAAAATAAAAAGGTCAATTATAGTGAGCTGTGGAATGATTCAAAAGTAAACACCTTCAATGTAATTAAAGTGCATGCACCTTCATATAAATAATATTAACTAATCATATTTTCTAAATTTTTGGTGATGGTATTCAACAATATAGTATGTTTTATTAGTAGTTTTAGTTTTATTTTTTGATAAAAAAATGGATTTACACATGAATCTCCAGATAAGATACCTGGAGAGTGTACAAACACTCACAGAATCTATTACATCCAATCAAGAGAACATCCTAGTACATATAGGCTTTCTCACAATGAGGTGGTTTGAACCACTCCTTGAATATTAGGATCTGAGATCTAAAATTATATTCTCAATCCTATCCTAACTGTATCTTTCTCCATTAATTCTAACACTCCCCCTTAATGGATAAAGGGTACTAAAAAAATAACATATGCCTGCTGGTCTAGTCTCAGCTAGGCTTACAGTAAAAAGCATCAAAAAAACTTAGTAACAAAGGTTTTCATTTTGGTCTTTATGCTTGAGATTCCATGCTTGTTCATTTGTGGATGAGGCTTCATATTCACTTTCTTTGCCATGAGATATGATGTATCTTCACCTCATTTCTTCCCCTGTGAAGGAAAACTTGAATTCTTATTCTCATCCTTCTCAAAATTATGGCAGGGTGGATAGGAGAATTTTCCTTCTCACTATTTCCGGTGAGAATGATATCTTCACCATTGATTACTAAAATTTCCGTGTTAATTTCATAAAGACACAGTGTTTCAAGCCATGCTTCAAGAAACTTCAATTCTTCTTCAAAATTCGTTGTTGTTTCTTGCCTACCAATATCTGCACAAAAAAAAAATGTTAGATTTATAAAGATGACCACAATTACTTTCATATTCCTACTCCTTCAGGAGAGCTTTCATTTCACCATCTCTCCCTACTTCATCCCTTTCTGCTAACATTATTATGCCTTCATCCAGTTCTGTTGCTGCAAGCATGTTCTGCATTTGAACTGTATGTAAAGATAGGCCTTCCTTCTCACCAAACAGTAATTCATCAATAAGATGTTTTTCAATCATCAAATTGATCCACTCATCATGAGATATATAATTCTCATCAAAATTGATTTCTACAATAGGAAAACTTTCAGGTTCTACAATAATGGATGTGTTTTCATCATTACAAGTTTCAATTACATATACACATTCATCACCCATCATAACATCTTCAGTTTCACAATCAAATATGGGATCATTATTAGGAGCAATATCTTCAGCATCATTGCCCTTATTCAAACAATATTTCATCTCTAAAACATCCCATAAAAACTTTTTACTAGGAATATTTCCATATTCATATATTATGCTGAGTATGATGTTTTCATCTACTGCAGATGTTATAAGGCTTAATACTATTGTATCTCCACTATCATTAATAACATCTTTAACATAATCCATTAAATTTACCTTCCATAGTAGTGTTTTCATTTCATTTGCCCAACTTTCAAAATTCAAACATGAAAAAGATGGTAAATATGGCATTAACCATTTAATAATCTCACCAAATTCCAAATTTGCACCTTGATCAGTAGCTGGTCCATCACCGTCAACCTGAAACAAATCAGAAAATTCTGCAACATAATATTTTGCACTTCTCTGTTGATGCTTTCTCTTGAATTTTCTTCGAGACTCTTTCAATTTACTTTGATGACCCATTTTCTCCTTCTATTTTCTCCCTTGCAAGAACACTTCTACCAGGAATAGTTTCTTGCCCACTGCACTTTTCTTGGGGAATTCAAGTTTAACTCTTGGTATATAAATTCACCGATCTCAAAGGGTTTCTCAGCATAATTCAACCTCTCTAAAGAGTTGAAGCGCTTCAATAGTCCTGGAATGCCAGCCAAACTCGTTGTGCCGTTGCGTCCACTAATTCACACATCCACACTCCAAACAAAGTTGTGCAGCAGATCCATGGTGGAGGGAGAGTTTACGATAATGGGAACCGTGCCTCCACCGACACATCTTGCTCTTGTGAATTTGCCTTTGATCTCCTTGAGGAGTCGTAAACGACATTCAAACACAGATTCTCGTATGCAACGGCCGACCCAGGAGTTTCCTCAGATGCAACAACTCCACTCTTTAGATTTTTTCTGAAAATTTGCATAACACCGCCGGCTCAACTGCTTGACTCATCAACTAGCACTCACACCAAATGTTGGCTCCACCAGCAGCACCAAGTTGATCCACCCACGGATCTGCCACCAGCCACGCAACATGCAATCACGGATCTACTAGTGTATTGGAATATGGCAGCTCCAAAGCACAAGAGGTCGCAACACAAAATTTATCACGCTGCAAGTCAAGAAACACAATAGTCGTCCACACCAAACAAAAAAAATCCTCTCGTTGGCAGTGTTCCAGCTGGGATCGCAGCAGTCACCTGCCCACCTCCTTTCGCCTGCCCGCAACTTCACGCAAGAGCAACGTTCTAGGAGCAGCTAACAACAACGCTCCTCACATAGGCTCTCGGCCTCCAAAGACTTAGCCTTAACCACTGTGGAGATAGAACAACACACAAGCCTCTGATCTTGTGCTCTGATACCATGATAAAAAATGGATTTACACATGACTCTCCAGGTAAGATACCTGGAGAGTGTACAAACACTCACACAATCTATTATATCCAATCAAGAAAACAACTTAGTACATATAGGCTTTCTCACAATCAGGTGGTTTGAACCACTCCATGAATATTATGATCTGGGATCTAAAATTAGAGTCTCAATCCTGTCCTAACTGTATCTTTCTCCATTAATTCTAACATTTTTGTGATGAAATTTGTATTTCTTTCTTGTTGTTTTAGTTTAATTAAGTTATATTAAAGCTAAGCACAAAACACTAGCTACTATGTAGTTGTTGTTTTAGCTTTTGTTTTACTTCTTTCTTCTTTCTCTTATTGTTGGTTGTTTTTTTATAATTATTTTTTTTAAATTAATTTGTTTTGAAATAATGGTCATTCACATCAATGTGAATCAATTATGTTGATTATCACCAAGTTCGACCATTATTCCACATAGTACCATAGAGTTAGACTTCAACTTATCCCATGTCTCATCAGACCCATTATCGTACTAAAGTCTCCGACCACTATTAGTGAGCTCAGATCCAACATACCCCATTGTTCTATTTGCTCCCAAAAATTTGTTAGACTTGAGTATTGGGGCATAGATGTTGATAATACAAAGATTAATATTCCGAAGTATGTCATCTAAGTTTCACTTAACTATGCAAATGAAATTGAAATTGAAATGTGATAAAAATGTAACATAGAAGAAAAAAAAATATGGTTTGGCGTTTTATGAATTTCTTACTCTTCATGATTCCATATTCAAAATCCAATAGGCGTTATGGTGCACCTCTATATTTTAATCATTAATTTTCCATTTCAAATTATTTTGATTCAAAGGTTCCAACCACATTATGGTCTTCCTTAAAACGCAAAATCTCCATTTCCCAGATGGGTGTATTCTCCTGTTAAGTGGGTCCATCTGATGAACATAGTGGAGGAATCACAATTTTCTTTGGCCACTCTGAACATAGAAATTCTTATGAAAACAATAAGGCATTTAATTATAAATTTCCTTCAATCTAGTCTTTGCAATTGTGGTGTGTGTACTTTATTTTCTTTTAGAAAAGTTGTCTTATGTTACACTTAGTAGAAGATTTAGCCCCTCTAAGTGCAATCCATGCTACGACAAGTTACTTCGTTTTTTATTTATTCACAAATCACATTGGTCGGTACTCTCTCAAAACTTTTGGTTTGCATTTATTTTTTTAATATATCTATAACTACGCTAACTTTATTGGATTGTGTGTAGTTTATCATTTAAATTGAACGTTTGATGTGGTTGTAAATCTTTTTCTATTGAATTTGAATGTTATGAATGATATTTTATTGTACAACTCTTTTTAAAAGGAAAATGGTATTGAAGAGTGAATTATATATATGTTAATAAGTTAATCACTATATGATGAGGTAGATAGGGTTTAGGAAATCTCTACAATTAAAAAAGACAATTGCACTAACAAAGTTAGAGACCATTGTACTAAAAATGTTGGCAAAAAATAATTTGGTCACAAATTTTTATTTATAAAATGATATTAATCTAATAAAATTAATTATAAGATTTTATTAAACCATGGTTCTATATATAAAATCCTCTTTTCAATATATTTATATGAATCATAATTAAAAATTATAAAATATAACACTCTTGTTTTTAATATACTTATATGAAGTAATTACTAATGATTAGTTTAATATTTCAATAAAAAAATTGTTAAACATATTTTCCATTATTTATAATTTTCGAAAATGTTATAATTATTTATTTTTAATTTAATAAATTATTTAGAATTTGATCAATGGACAGCGATATTTTTCCTTAAAATGTAAAACTTTTAATAGTATATACTTTTTGTCCTCGTCTACAGCATCAATATAATATTAGACAACATATTTCAAATCAGAAAATGCTAACACTGTGTGATAGCGTTGCAAACGTATGTAGTTTCACCAAAACCATGGGGCTTCAAAATCCAATTGTTGATTTACTTTCAGAATCATTCATTCCGGCATGGCAGTTAAATGCTTCAATGCTGGTTACAACTACACAACTTGACAAAGGCAGTTGGGTGCAACAGGCAGGCCTTCATTCATTGTTCACAAAAACTGGGATATGCAAAACCATAGGTAGAGAAATATAAAAAATAACGCAAAGTCGATCCTTTAAGCAACATGTATGATTTCCAAGGGTGGGCAGTTTGGTCAAAATGCCCATAGTTAAATATTTCTAGAGCATTCATATCAATTTAAATATTTCTAGAACAGTCATATCAGTTTAGCTGATGAATATCCATAAACCCACTTTAAAATATGTCTGGTGACCCATTTTGAAAGAGTTGTCTATATGATAAATACATCATAAGTGCATCAATGAAAGAAAAAAGAAAAAAAACACATCAAGATGGGCTTAAAGGATATCGTCAAAACAAAGAAGATAGATATTATTTCACCCGATAATATTAGTTAAGAAGAGTATGCAAATCAATATTCTTCCAAAGAATTTCTCATGAAGCATTTTTCAGCTCCATAAGAACAGTTGCATTTTTTACCTTCATAAAACAACCGAATTATTGTTTGAGAGACACAACTTTCATTGTGTTGTGTATGTGGTTATTTCAAGAGATATTCTCTATCTATCAAGAGATTTATTTGTTTATAAAACAAAGTGTTGTGTATGTGGTTATTTTTTATTTCATTTTTTTTTAACTTAAAAGACTTAATTTTGTTTTGTTTAATATCAATATAGATTTATCTTAATTACTGATTTAATATGAGGAGAGAGAAATCAGATTTCTTCACGCGCAATTTTTTTTAAGTACAAAGTACAATGCGTTATTTTTCATTGTTTAAATTGTATTTGTGAATGATAAATAGAGTATATATACCACCAAATAAACATTTTAACCATAAAACCTTATTTTTTTCATGATGTATACATATTTTTTTTTAAATGATACCTAATTGACATTAAAAAAAAATTACACATATTAAAATGGTTTTTTATTGTTAATATTTTTTTAACTATATGTAAATATTAATTAGTGTTAAAATATTTTATTGATAAGTCATATTGAATATTTTTTTATATAAAACATTAAAATATTTTATTTTAACAATTTTTTTTCTATATATAAATATATATATGAAGTTGACATAGACATAAATTAGTTAACATAGATCTTAGAATAGTTCATTTAAATTTCTTGCTAAAATAATTTTGAAAAGTATAAGATTTAAACATCTAACTCACACTTTTTCTTTACTTATAATTAATTTACAAAGTATTCATTTTTATTATTATTATAGCTGACATTGTTTTTCTATTTAGAACATCATTTTTATTTTAAAAGAGAAATGGATAGACTAACAAATTTACACATCCCCTCTAGCTCTAACAGTTTTAATGTGAGGACTTAATGTAATGGAATTCATTGTGCATCTATTTTATGTGTTCATTTTTCATTTTTCATGATTTCGTATTCAACGTAATCCACTTTATGGTCAACTCAAAATCTTTGGTTTCCAAATGGGTGTGTTCTCCTGTTGAGCGGGGCCATGTGCTAACACAACCAATTTTTTGACTTCACTCAACTCACATTTTTGTAGGTGGAGTCTTTTTTAGCTTCTTGACTAGTGATCAAATTTGAAGGGTTGGTCTTAATTTCAATTAGAAAGACATATATTCATGCCACTATTTCATCATGAAAAAACCTTAAAAAAATACATTTCAATGGACAACAATATATTATCTCTACATTTTATTTTTAATCAAATTTATTTCTATTAAATCAATTAAATTCCTAAAACTAGAGAGCAGGTAGAACTATCACATTATCACAATATCAAATAGATAATATAGAAAAATCTGAAAATGCACATTCACATAATAACAAACTTTAGAAATTGTTTTAATTACTTTCAAAATGAACTAGTACATTATGTTTCCAAAACAAAAATGTATTTGAGTATATTTTCCTATCATGTTCAATATATCTCAAATTATACATATTTAATAACTCAGATTATACAAGTGTAACAACTCAAATTATACAAATATGTATTTAATATCCAAATAGCATAAATAGAAGACTCCCATCATTAGACTTCTAGGTTTTTCTATTTTTTCTCCTTAATATATAATCTCAAACTAGTGGAAATAGAAGGCTCTTATTCATCAAAATCCTACATTTCTCTATTTAACAAAATTCCAATTTGCAACAGCCCCGTGGATCCATAATTTAGGGCAACAAGAAAATATCTACAAAAATTGTAATAATAAAAGACAACCTAGTGAGACCGTAAATGCAATTGAACCAATATTTTCCAGACAGATGGAAAGTGAAATATAAACAAAGGGAAATAGGGTACTTGTTCATCATTATGTTTACGGAGTGTTAGGTCGTCCACCAAGGTTTCAATTTATATGTTGTAGGTCGTGCTTGGATTCCATGAGTTTTAAAGGGAAATTGCATTGCGTCAATTTTGATTCTATTTTAAGGTGGACAATGATCGGCCATTGAGGTTGAGGTCTACTGTGTTAAGTCATCCACAATGGTTTCATTCTAGCTATGGTCTACTCAAACGTATGGAATAGGTTTCAATGGAAATATAGTTGGTGCAAGTGATTAGTTGATTCTAATTTAACTCATGAAGTCAACATAGTGAAATTAAAGTGAACCGTTGACTAGAGTTCCATAGTAGCATTCTCTTTCCTACTAGGATGACATGAGTTTTCAAGGGATGAGATCGAGTGGCAGTCCTAGGTTGTATTTTCTTAAGGTTGATTTAAAAAAAAATGAAAAAAATTATGAATGAAAAAATGAGCTGAGAGCTAAGAGTCAAAGCACCAACCATGTTATGGAATTCCTGTTGCAGTTGGACTTGTAGCTGAAAATTGGTTGACCAATATTGCCCTGAATCTGTAGGACCTACAGACTGCACTCAGATTCACCATCAAACTGAATAATTAACTTTAGATCGACCTCCCCCTATTTGTTGAGGAATGAATTTCGAATATTCGGTGGAGTTTTTCCCAATAGACACCTACCCACTGTGAAACACGACAAACCTCTCATAGGCTCCCTCCAGCTCTACATCAACTGAGAACTTACCCAATACCTTTCCCAATTTCATATTGCAGTTCGAACCTTGGAAGATCGTGTAAAATGTAATCTCCAACCATAGACAAGAAACCCCAAGGAAATACTTCTTAGAAATTTTCACCAGCTAAGAATTATCCAAATGAAAGCTCGCCACCAAGTTTTGGACATCAAGGGCAACAGAATAAAAAAAATGAGAGGAACAGCTTCTATCTGGAACGTGCATTTATTTAATTTAATCTCGTAAAAACAAGGAAATATTAAAGAATGAATACCTACTTTGGTGGTTTTGGAGGCCATGGGGATTCTCAACACTAAACCTCTCGCCAAAACCTTCACGAATAGGCATGAATCCATTTGTACCAGAAAATAGTAATCTCACAACATCATCAAATTGAATCCTATTGAACACACATGGTCTTGAGGTTCGTGGGATTGACTCTCATAGAGATCTATGATTATTTTTCCCCAAATATATACGTACATCAAAATAGTTTTCGAGGCTGATATACCTGAGTGATTAGAGATTTGGTTGTCATGGAGGTTGGAGGAAAATGACCATCTCAGTAGTAACTCTATATGCCAACACTGTAAAATGTAAATACAGACTCATATTGCCTACAAATTGCATCCTTCAGGCCATCACCTCACACATTAATATATTGATCTCCTCCCTCCCATTAAATATATTGATCTCCTCCCTCCCATTAAATAGCAGTTATCACACACCGACTATCCAAGCCATATTTTTTCCCTCGCCTTTGTACCAAATCCTGTGTCAGTGCCACTAGTTCATTCAATTAAGTCCATTTTCAAATCATCATAACATTATGTAACCCATTACCTAAAGAATATGTCGAAACTTTGGTTTTTACGTAAAGGAGTACTTTGGAGTTTGTACCACAAGAAATTGATTTTTGAAAAGAATAAGACAACTAGGGGATATTTGAAAATTAACAAGAATTTTGTATTTTTTAATTTAAAAAAAAAACAAGTATAAATAAACATTAACCTTTTTTTTTAGAGCTAATTGTGGCTTTTCACTTCTAGTATTGCTAGACCCCTCTTAAAGGTTTGTGACGTGTTCAATTTTGACTACTATTCGTGACCCCTTTTGAGCATTTGAATCCATATTCTTCCTACCCAGTCCTAAAAAATAGTATCCTTTTTCATTATACAAAATTTCATGTAGAAAATATGTAAACATACATAGGAATAGCAATATCAACATCTTTTTTTCTCTCTCACAATTATAGTGAATTTTATTCTTATTTAGATTGTGTATTCTAGGAATAGTTTGCAATGTGATATAAAAAGAAAAGTAAACAATTAATTTAACTCTTGTCCATTAAATTCATGAATATTTCCAATCTAATGTAAGTTCAACTGACACTCACTGAGCAGCTCCACTCCAGTGTCTCCACCTAGAACATCAAATAGTATACACAATTACATTTAGAAATCTTCTATGAATATGGATAACTATGGAAATCTTCATTCTATTAAAATCCAGATTTTCATCCCAATATCGAGCACCACTAGCTTTTGTCAACAATGGTGCAAGATTCCCACTATTGTCACTGCAAATTTGTGCGCCTCCAATAAATGCATTTGGAACATTATGAGATCCTACAACAAATAAATGTATACATTTACAAAGCTAAGGACATTGAAAGTATATTCTATAATATTTTTTTTTATAGTAGTCATATATTTTAATATTTTTTTAATTGAAATATTTTTAATAAAAACATTTATTCAAATTATTAAATATTTGAAGGAAGAAAATCTGTTTCAAAGAATTAAAAAATTGGTAAATTTTATTAGTTTCTAATTCTTTATTTTTTATATTGTTTTGACAAGCTCTTTTGAGTCATCTCAGTTTTTATCTACACCAACCCCTAACATGGTTAGATTGTTATAGATAATTTTTAGAACCAATGATATACCTTAATAAAACACCCTATAACATTTATTAATTTTTAATATAAAAATAAATATTTAACAATATTTTTGTAAAAATATTCAAATTTATAACAATTTTATATAATATATTTATAAATTTTATTTATTTATAATGTTAAAAAAAAAATTATTTTATAAAAATTCAACAAATTCATTTTCATTTAAAATAAAAACTTATCCATCGTCGTTTCGAGAAAGACATTAAGCAATCATACCATGTATGAAATTTAACCACTAAAATTTTAAATAGGTGAACAACGCAAAATGTTCCATAATTTACCATTAAAAACCAAGAAACATTGCAAATTTAAGTTACCATGGAAGACTTTATTTTATATCATTCATTGGATTTAATGGTCAATGAATTGTTTGTTAGAGGTATGACGATAAAATTAAGGTTAGGTTAATTATATCAGTCGCATGATCCACAGAATTGAGACGTGACTTGACTTATTTCGTCAACTCACAAGACACCAAAAGTGGGCAGTTATTGCATTTAATTTAAGCCATTGAAACATGCAAGGTCACTCCTTTATGCAACATGTATGATTTACACGAAACCCTACAGACTGATTTTGCATCCATAATCATCAATAGTGATATTTAGGAAAACATAAACTTGAAATATCTACTTCATGTATTTGGATTGTAGAATGTTAAATATTTTGAAAATTTGATGGCATAGAAAAAATTAATTGTTTGATTTTCCTTTTTTGGAAAAAAAAAAACGACATAGTAGTTATGTATTCATGATTATGTTATTATTTTCCCCACATTGTCTCAAGCTCAAAAAAATTATCAATAGAATATTATATTATCATTGTATCAACTTAATAATTCCTTATATTTCATGGAAACTATCTCATATAGAGTATAGTCTATCATAACTACAATCGTTCTATAATAAAAAAATATATATATCATATTATTTATTAGTGACTTGTAAACATCATCTAAGGATTCACAAAAAAAACAAAACATGTATCAGTGACGACCTTGTGGGAAAGCATTATGATTCAATATGATATTGATACTGGATTTTTTCATAGTGCCATAGTCAAAAGCAACAAATTTGATCTTGCCCGGTGTTGGAAAAACTCCTTCCTTTAACAGATAGTCTGCAACCTCGTTTTGCTCTCCAAAAAATGTCAGCGTAAGACATATTTTGGAAGGTCTTCTCTAGGGTTCTAATACAATGCATACAATTTGAAAGAGAAAGGAGATTGAAATGTGAAAGACCCAAAACCCAATCAATGCTTCCTTTTAAATCACCATACAGATTAAGCTCTTTAATTCCCACCCATTTGGCACAAATAAGGACTCCCCACAAAGTAATAAGTTCGACCCAACTATTGGTACTGACCCCACTAGCCTACCAAAAATGATAATACCTGTTAGGTCATTATACAATATAAGCACCGCAACCACATATCCTTTGAGTATAAGCCCCCATTAAAAAAACTGATAGGGAATCTATGCCACAACTCCTTATAGTGGAACAATTTCTTAACATGTAGCTTATTTCTAGGTAATATCTCTTCAAAATATGAAACTATCTTCACAATTGTACCTCTCATATTTGCCACATTCTGATCAAATATCTTGGAATTATGGCATCTCCACATTCCCTAGAAAATATAAAATGGAAATGTACAATATTCCTTGTATGTTCCAAACCAGTGTGAGAGACATTCCTCAATCGAGCTCTTAACCCAAACCACATCAATATTAAGTAATTGAATTACTCCACACCACAAAGAGGTCAAAAAGGGGAAAATGAATAATATATGACCCATGCCCTCAGAGTCATACATGCAAAGTATACATCTCCCGAGTCCCACAAAACCTCTTTTTAGGAGGCTCTCCTAAGTGAGAAATTTTCTATGTATGACCAACCAACAAAAACATTTATGTTTTTGGGGAATATCCCACTTCCATGATTTCGTAAACCATAACATGTTGTCCAACGTACTATAAAATTTAGAGCCCATATTGTATACCTCTTTCATTGAAATGCGAACCTTAATAAAGTGCCCATCCCAAGTCAACTGATCCCCATGATTTGATAGAGAAATTTCTGCTAAACTTAAATTGTAAAATATAGTTTTCCCATTTTGAAACTAAGGGTATTGAAATTCCAATCTCACTAGCATTAGGCCATGAGTGAAAAATGGAAGATGTGTTACGAGAAACATAAATATGATTAATAAATAAAATACCAATATCATGTAGATGTCGAAGAAGAGGGGTCGATAATGAATGGATACCAACAAATCCTTCTATCACATCCAGACCAATATCTATATTTTCACCTGAACCCACCTCCTATCTTAGACTCCCAAGTAACAGATGTTTGATATTCATCATACATCATCAAATATATGATGCTCACTTTCCTTTTTTCTCCATATTTAATCAACAATTCAAAATTTTTGTTTGTTAGATATTTCTCAATGATGTTTTGTTGTCATAAACCATTCGTTCAATGCTCTCCATAAATTATTAATCAATAATTCCTAGGTAAAACCTTTAGCATCCTTAATGCCTCTCCCTCCTGCCTCAACCTTTCGAACAACCCCGAAGCCTCCCCAAAATAATTAAGAATTTGGTAAAAAATTTCTATTCTATAACAGAGACCTATCTGTCAAAGAGAAAATTGTCCACGAACATCAAATATGTAATGATGATTCATCTTGATAATATACAACCCTTTATCAAACCCTTAGAACATGCTTCTCCAATCGTCCTGCTCAATCCGTCAATAAAAAGTAAGAATATAAGAGGATACAATGCACAACCCTATCTGAGACCCCTCAAAGATGCCTTGAAAAAATATGAAAGTAGACTATTTATAATAAGCACAAAATTTGGAAAGATTACAGATGTACCCGAAGACCGTTTTTGTGGAGAATTAATCATAAAAATTCCCAGTCTACATTATCGTATGATTTCACTACATCAATCTGCATAAGGAATGCTTCCATCTTACAAGACTTAACAGAGTGTAGACATTCTTGTGTGATTGCAACAACATCTTGAATTTGTCTCTGGTCTAGAAAATCAAATTTCTCTGAAGATATGTGCTTTGACAGAGTCGATTTGAATTTGTTAGCAATAATTTTGGAAATAATTTTGTATACGAAATTACATAATGAGATGGGATTATAGTTCACCAAAAAAGAAGGCTCGAGAATCTATGGAATAAGATTAACAAACTTTGCATTAATAGATCTAGAATCAAACAAAGAGTTTAAGATTCCTCTACAACTTCAATAAGATTAGTATTCATCAAATCCAGGAAATAAATAAAAATTTCCACCAACCAGCCATCTGGGCTAGGGATTTTTTCCTTGGAACATGCCTTCAAGACCTTTATCAATTCTTCCTTAGTGATTGTTGTTTTACGGAAATACAAACCTACAGATAAGTATGCTTTCCCTAAGTGGGTGGTTCACTTAGAACAACAGAAAGAAAGATATATAGTCCTTTCCTTAACGTGAAAAGATAAAGGGAAATAATTGTACTTGTAATATGTTTGGTTTCCCTTGCCTCCCTTTGTCACTTTCGTCACTCTCAATCCAACTAAAATCACTCGATTGATACCTACCATGGAAAACAGAAGATAGAAAACAGCATAAAGGAAATATGATCTATTCAAGTTAAGAAAATTTAATTGATTAAACTCATTAATACACATATAACATCATTGACACGTAGATTAGGAAAGGAAAAAATGTCTTTATTATGAAGTAGAAGGAAGAGTACAACCATTTGATCAATTTTTTGTCACTCATCCAGCTTGAGTCCCATCCTCATCACATTTAGCATCAATAATCTAGCAGCATCACAGTACATGCACATACCTTCAAGAGTTGATATCTCACCAGCATAGCTCTACCTAACACAAATTCTTTCTCTCTTGTGCACTATGTTTAGTGATCTATTTATAAGTAGATGAAGGTAGTTTGAAATAAATGAATCATTTAATGGATTTTCTAAAAATGGATGAAGAGGTTTCCTTGTTCATGGGAATAGGATGATAAGAGGTTTAATAACTTCATGGGTTCCAAATTCGAGGCTACTAGATGAGGTGAGAGTTGGAACAACTTCTACAAGTCACTAGAAGTTAGGGAGATTCTCGGAATCCAATGAAAAAATTGCTCCCAGTCGACCAACGCACTCCAAAATGGGCCTAGATCCTCTGCAACACAACCTCGCATGGGAGTAGATGCTCTAAAAAGAGGTTACAAATATCTAGGGGTGTGTTGATGGCTTGATATGAAATTTGAATTGGCATCTAAGTAGTGAAACTTTCATGAAGGAAGACCATCAATGTAATGACTTGTTTAGGAAATGTACCAACCAATTTAGAGTATGATAGAACCTAATGAATATTGATTTGTGCTTTGGGATGATTCCCATATCGGCTTGTAGCAACTTCCCCTTTAAGCATGAATTCAAAAATGAAATGTTGAATTATTTTCTTTACGATGTGATCAGGAGGGACTGAAGTGGACAATGACCTAAATCAATTACAATACATTACATCATGATATTTTTTGATCTTGTAGATGAATTGTTGAGGGAGGAATATACCATACTCAGCACATAAACTATCATAACATGAGAAATTCATCTACATATATAGATCCATGATAGGATGACCATCTGAATAATGATCGTCGTACAAATGATTTGGTACTTCTCCTGAAATTATAGCCTAGATGGATGAAACTAGATCCAAGGTCTTCTACCTCGTTCACTCGATCACTTACGGTACGAGTCTAACCATGTGAATATGTGATTTGAAGTCGAACATGGGAAGACATTGTCTGATTACCAACCAATGATGTCAGTCGTTAATAGATGTGAGAGAAACTATCATTGATGATAATGGATCTCAAGGTACTAGAGTATATTCTCCATAGTCTGAATAGATTATTTGATGTTGAACACCATACAAAGTCTTTCGGTCGAAGCCCTACGATGTCAACCTATCGTCGAGAGTGAGAAACATGTCCTTGATGTAAGCAAGCTCCAAGGTGCTGAAAGTTTGTTTCTAAGTCAACTTCCTGGATGATGTGCTGGTGTCGACAGGAAGCAACTCGTCGTAGGAGGGAATTGATGCTTCCCTCATCAACGACATGAAACATGGGTAATGATTTTGGATACAAAATGTGAGTGATGAAGAAATGTCAGGGACGGCGGTCATGAAATAAAGGTTTATGAGTATTTCAAAGGATGAGGAATAACTGAGTGACTCTCTTGAACATATCAGTGACACTGAATGAAATGAAAGCATTTGACCCAAAACTGAAGTGATGGATGGTATGATATACCGTAAAGAAAATTACCCAACCCAAAAATCACGGAGATGAAGTGAATAAATGTCATGTTCAAGAGTGCCTTGCCACCCTAAAGTGTTTTATCCCTTTCCAATTTTCCCCAGTCATTGCTGACCAATACCTCTTTATTTTTTAACAAGCTTGAGGAGGATAACATATGCTTGATGTATAATTCCACCCTTCGGGTGAAATTAACGAGTCTAACGACAGTGAGAACTTGATCCTTTTTCATATTTAGAGAACTAATATTCATAATGGACAAGTTCGTCGCTATAGGATGCTTTAACGAGTCTAACGATAGTGAGAACTTGATCCTTTTTCATATTTAGAGAGTTTGAAAAAGGGAATAAAAGAAAACTCCATAAGTTATTTTTTGTATAATAGTCCCTCAGATCCGAAAAAGAGTAAAATAATATATGAAAGAACCTCCTAGCCATGTTCGACTAGGGTTTTCCTTTTCTGTAATCATAATCTATCTTAGTGCGGAAAATGGTTAAACTTATACTGAGTAGATGTCGTTTCAATTCCTTTAACGAGCTCGAAATGACAAGTGCTCAGTAATCTTTTCATATTTGGAGAGTCTGAAAAGAGCTAAAATAAAACTCCAGGGGGGTTCCCTTTTCGCATTTAAAAAAGCTTGAAAAGGAGATAAAAGTGTGCTTTAAATTCTTTTTTCATTTTTAACAAAGCTCGAAAAATGAGGATAAAAGTATGCTTTGAATTCC
Source organism: Pinus albicaulis (assembly GCA_034641835.2). Classification (NCBI taxonomy): domain Eukaryota; kingdom Viridiplantae; phylum Streptophyta; class Pinopsida; order Pinales; family Pinaceae; genus Pinus; species Pinus albicaulis. Next base: position 288,991,381 of record CM076574.1, on the reverse strand, counting down.
TTTTTCATGTTTAACAAAGCTCGAAAAAGAGATAAAACTGTGCTTTGTGGTCAATATCGCATTTCACGATCATGCATGTCTAACTCACTATATTTAGCTGCAAACCTACTCAAATAAACATCAAATGGATTAAAAATATGTATTTAAAATAGTAAAAATGGGTAAAAACCATAGTCGATTCATTAAATATGCATAAATGAATCAAAAAGACTATTAAATTAAGAAATTTCCAAGTCATTTTTACCATTTCACCTTTACCATTTGGATTTTTAGTGCTCTGAGCCTATTTTATCCTGAAACTTTGGCATCTTATTGCGACAGATTATGTAGATCATTTATCATGTTGTACAGACCAGGTAGAAGATCTTGCCCTCCTCTTTCTATTGAATTCATTATTTTTTAGTTTGATGCACATCTTTTAGGTTTTTGGGCCCCTTAAAATAAATATACAATTCCCTAGGGCCAGTGCACCCTTGGATGTCAAAAATTGCATTGTAGAGAGGCTGGAAAGAGGCCCAGTTCCTCTTCAACACTCTGTCTCTCACTTAGGGGTGCAGTTGGCACAATTCAGAAAGTTGTATCTTTGTTTCTGCCCAAAATATTCCCAGTTTTTTGCATGAAATCGATCCTAACTTAGCCTGTGGTGTGATTTCAAACTTTCATCGAATTAGAATGTCGATTACATGGAAAGAAGGAGAACATGAAGAACATGATATGGTTTCCCTAAATGATGCTGGAACTGTGAGAGACCTTAGAGATTGTCGGTTGCTCAAGTACTTTCGACTGTCAGGGATGAGGCAACACATGGAACTATTTCAGTTCTTGATCCATTCATGGGACCCGAAAATTCAGAAATTTCACATTGGGGACAAAGTTCTCCCAATATTGGTCGATAACATTTACTTTCTCACATGTTTGTCGAGACGTGGTGCCCCCATTTCCCTTGCTGGCTCTGTGCGTGGAGGCGAAATAGTGAAGGACTACATCCGAAATTTTTTTTGACCAGCAACTGAGCCTAGTAAAGATGGAAATATAAATATCAAATATGTTTGTGATATTCATTTTCACACTCTCCTATTCACAATCGCAAAACTAGCTCGTAGAGTGACACTACATGTCGCAAATAGATCATACATGCAGTATGCGCTTGAGTGTCTTCAACCAACCATGTTCAACTGGGCTGAAGCAGTACTCCTTCAGATGAAAGAACAACTGACCAAGATAAAAAGTGGTAAGACAAAAAAAATCATTTATGGGTCTATTTTGATCACTTTTTTTTTTGGAGCGAGTTCCTAGAGATCCACAAATGCAGTGTTGGGTCGAGCTGATGGCTACACATGTCGGTCACTCATCGATCTCATTTTCCACTGCATTCTTCAGTTGGCTCTGAAGACAGAATATCTTCATTAAGGAGAATCCATATGCCGAGATGGATTTCTGCGGAGATCTAGATTTGATTTTACCAGTAGGCGCTCAATGGGGTGCTATAGGTAAAATTTTGACCATGTTTTTTATTTTTTGGGGTTTTTTACATATGTTTTGTGTTTTTGATGTTTCCAAGACTAAAATAATTTTTTTTTATCTATGCAGATATAGATACCAATAGACCAGTGGTTCATGCACACCATGCAGGAGAACCAGCAGAGAGGACTGTTGGAAGATCACTCCTACAGGATTTGGATTTAGCTAAGACTCTTCCTTAGTTGCAACATCATGTTGAGGGGTTGACTCTTGGGATACCAGATGTTTGGATCGAAGATTTACCTATGAGGCTGCAACACCATACCATTGGTGTGCCCAGCGGTTAGATGAGGTTGTTGCACATGATAGCCCAAGGAGTGACCTCATGAGCATCACTAGGTTTACTTAGATTATGCTATGTTTGTATACATTTTGAGGTCATATTACCAACGTGTCTTGGAAACAATTTTGTAAAAAACTCGATGATTATGTGCAATGGTATTCAATTGTATGATGTGAACTGAAAATCTATCTTCACATATGTTGCAAATTTCTATTTAACACATAATTCGCCAGTGAATCAACCAGAGTGTTAAAGTTTCTGGAAATATGTTGATATTGAATATGATCAAAATGTCTTTCCAAAATATGAACTCTAAGGAACATGCGATGAATTTTTGGATTTCGGAAAATATAGATGCCAGTAAGTTGTAGTACGCCAAGTTGTGAGTCCAGCCTGATGATGATGCAACGAATTCCAAGTGAAATGGCATCAAAGAGTAGTTCAATCAACCCGCTATACTCAGCGATATTATTGGTCAATCGACAGATACAAATCCCTTGGAAGCTCACTAACTTGCCACTTAGAGAAAAGATGGCCCATGCTGTAGAGGATTAATTCTGAGTACCATGACTAGCACCATTGACATATCCAACAAATGGTTCTGAAGATTTTGACATCTGCAAAAAATGCAAAGCGAATTACTAACCACATGAAAAACTCTAAAAGGTACACTGCTACACACACACAATCAAAGCATATAATACAGTGTTTACTATGCAAAATCAGGCATAATAATGTTTAAAATATAGCCCATTTCAAGGCATGACAATGGAATCCCATCATAATCTACCAACTCTAAGAACCCTTAGCTAGAATATGCTTGACAATGTAGGGGTTGTGCCATAATGGTTCAAATTTCCCTGTTCCTACCTTATCCACTTCCTGATCATAAAGCAAGACCAGGTCTCCTTCCGAGAAGGTGCGAGGCTTGAAATTGCTGTCATATTGCACCTTAATTTGTCTCTTATGCACTTTGTTATAAAATTTAGCTTCAGGAAGCATTTCATCTAGATGGATGAGATCTAAAATATGTGCCTCTTCTTCAAAAGTGTCAAGTTGGAGGTTAATCGCTAGTTTCAACGATGGTATTTTTCATTGTATCGGTAAGATAGCTTCCAAACCATAAACCAACTGAAAGGGAGTGAATCTGGTCCCATTTCTCACCAAGTTTCGATATGCCCACAAATCCAAGTACATGATCAAATGCCATTTTCGTTTATGAACCCCAATCATGCGTTTAAGCATACACTTAATAATCTTGTTGATAGCTTCAACTTTTCCATTAGCTTATGGATAATAGGGTGTGGAACTATCATGTGACAGTCCTAAATTGGCAGTCAACTCATCCATCATGTGATTGCGAAATTTTTTTTCATGATATGTGACTATGGCCTATGGTACACCAAACCATGAAACCACATGGTTAAAAAAGAACAATGCAGTTGTCTGTCTCGTGTTTTTGAATATAGGCATCACCTCGGCCCAATTGGTAAAATAGTTAATGACGACAATAATAAACCCATGCCCCCCGGTCGAGCGAGGGTTACATGTCATGAAGTCAATGCGCCATTTTGCAAATGGTCCAATAGCGAAGACATGATGCATTGGTGCTAGCCACAGGTAGGTTTTACGATCAAATATCTAGCAATCATGACAACTTCTAACAACGATAATGTCGTCGTGAAATATGGTAGGCTAGAATTAACCAGTGCGGAGAATCTTCTGCGCAGTAGCATAGCCAGAAAAATGACCATCGCATGTGAGAGAATGGCAATCATTTATTTTTCGGCTTCCTCATGCGTGAGGCACCTATGTCAAATCCTATCAACACCATGACGATAAAGTGTATCACCAACGATCATATAATATTTGGCTTGGTATCGAATATGTCGTTGTTGCGAGCGAGAGGTATTAGGCTGAAAAGTTTGGGTATGGAGATAAATGATGAAATCTCCATACCATGGGTCATATGACTCAATCAGAAACAAAGACTTGTCTAGAATTTATGGTTCCGTAGTAGGATCGGTACTACTCGAAGCAAGGTCACAAATAAGCTCAGCAAACACCAAAGAATTCTTTGACTTGGATTTCATGAATTTCAAATCAAACTCCTGAAAAATGATGATCCTTTTTGAATATTTTCCCCCAACAATTGACGTGACATAATGTATGTCATAAGGTTGCAATTCGAAATGACAATGTTCTTTCGGAGAAGGATATAATGGTGAAATATTTGTACATATTGAATAGTTGCCAAAGCAAGCCTCTCAGTGTATGTATACTTAACTTCTGTATCATTGATATTATGACTCAAATAATATATCAGATTTTCAATCCCATCTTCTTGCTAGACTAAAACCATAGCGATGGTTCTATCTATAGCGGTGAGATATAGGAAATAGTCACTCTGATAATTTGGGAGATAGATTAATCATGCTCGGATCAAGGAATATTTAAGAACACCAAATGAAGCTTCTGCAACCTCATACTAATGGAAGGGCACCCCCTTTTTCCAGAGTCGAGTAAATCATTTAGCCATTTTGGCTTATTTAGGAATGAACCTCCTTAGAAATTTAGCCTTCCCTTGGATTCTTTGTAACTAAAGAAGATTGGAAGGAGCGAGAAAATCATGAATAGCCTGAACATTCAATGGATCAAGCCAAATTTTGTCTTTCAACACGATGTCCAAGAAAATGACCAGGACCAACACCATACACATATTTGTGTGGATTGAGGCATACTTTATAGTGATGGCATCATAAAAAGATCACTCTTAGATGTAGTGGGTGGTGAGCCCATTTTTGTGAATGTGCAGGTAATTCATCTAGATACGGTTAAACTATGTGCTTGATGTCATGAAAAGCATAATTCATTGTCCTTTGGAATGTGGCCCAAACTTTATTTAAACCAAAAGGGAGTTTTTTATAGGAGAATGTGCCCCAGGGACAAATAAAAGTCATTTTATATTGGTCTTTTGGGAAAATATTAATCTGATTGTAATCGGAGAATCCATCCATGAAAGAAAATATTTCACATATGACACATTCATCAATAATTTGGTCGATAAAGGGAGTTGGATATTTTTTTTTCAGACAAGCATGATTAACATCCGATAGTGGACACACACTATAATTGTTCCCTATTTCTTCATGACAGGAACAATGTTAGATACCTAATTGGTAAGCAGAACAGGGTAAATGAATCCAGCATGCAAAAGCTTTTCAACCTCTCCTCTAATGGAAAAAACTTTATTAGGGTGAACAGGACGAAGGCGTTGTTGCACCAGATTAACATTAGGATACATTTTAATCTCACGTTCAACAATGCTAGAGTCGATACCTGGCGTCTCCTCATATGACCAAGAGAATACATCTCGGAATTCACAAAAAGAGCATGGCAAGTGTCAATTTCAGATGGAGAACAAGACGCGCCAACATGAATTTTCTCTACCATATAGAGTTTGGTCAAAATATCGATAGAAATCGTTTCTTCAATATTCGATCAGTTTTGCTTGGAATCGATGGCATGGATAGGAACATAATTTGTCAAGAACTCAATGACAGTAGGGTGATATAGTTCAAATGGATTATCTTCACTGTAATCTGGAAGATGGAATCATTGATGTGATGATTCCCATGGTTCTTCTTCTGGCATCATGGATTTCATAATGCTCTCATCAGTCGATAATATGCATGAAAATGGATCAGAAGAAGTACCAAAATCCGAAGAATGATCAACCCGAATGATCGATGACAATGGATTGTGATTTTCCACATAAGCCAAGAAAATTGATTCATATGCTAAATCAATTGGACTTAGCGGCATGATGTCTCCCAACCTAAATATTTCAGAATCATTGGGTATCTCCCTTAAGTCAAATGAAGTGGAAGACATCATACTGCAAGTTTCTATATGTGTGATTTCCTTCGATGTCGCAAGCGACGGTAACGAAAAGGTGCCCATTAGGGAAGGATCCTTAAAGAGTGCTACACCAATGTTCTAAAGACAAGGTGGGGGTTCGTGAACTAACACAACACTTCTAGATGCCTGGGAACTAGAGGTGAAGAACTAGAGTTGATTAATGGCTGTGATACTTCCTTTATGGGGGAAGATGATCATACGGAAATAAGTAGATATAACTGCAACCATAGCATAAACCCATGGTCTTCCAAGTAATATGTTGTAGTGGAGGGGTCCGTCAACGACCTAAGCTTCAACAATAACTCATTTCCCCCCTAGTTCTACTTGCAGGTTCTTAATAATTCCACAACGCTTATATTTATAACTATCAAAATCTTTCAACGTCGTAGGTGATTGTGACAAAGTCGGCGAGCCAAGTGACTTCCAGCAACAATTGACATGATACAAGTATATACGCCTTCATCAATGATAATGTGATGAATAAGACGATTCAGGACATGTACTTGAATCAAGAATGCTAATGTTTATGGTAATTTTGGCACATAGTCGACGTGATTAAATACTACAACATTTGAATCCATTGGATCAATTGTACTGATCGCAGAAAACAAAGCCTGATTCTGGGAGGGATAATTCTGAAGTACCTCAAGCGTTGACACAGAAGAAGGTGACTAAGGCAAATATTCTACTACATTATAATTTTGAGTTGCACGAGCTCAAGGGTTGAATGTCGATTTATGAACTACTCCCTTTGGTGGCTTTATTGTTAACTCTCGAAAGATAGGTAGTAGAGCCGAGTCAGATGGCTTCGAATTCAAAGTGGTGGGTTGATCTGTAGCCTGACCATTGGATGATGAAAATAGATTACTATAATATTTACTTTGTGTTGACACCAAAACATCAGTTTTGGGCTTTGTAATGGATAACATAATCACTTGCGAACTAGAAGCAGGATCCGTCGCAACCAAATGTGTTTTGCGATGCGTTTGGTATCTTTTTGTAAAGCGTGCCAGACTGAGTGTAAATCAGATCTAGATACTGGGCACGAGCAATGACTTGCTCTTCAGTGACAACACCACCTTTGGCCACATCCTCAATGATAGATGGAAATAAGGACTTAATAAGCCACTTGGCTAAAAGCTGATTAGGAACAAATGTTTTCACCATTCGACGATGACGATGCCACTCATGTATATGATCAGTTATATGAGTAGCATTAGTCTTTTCACAGTTGTTCAAAAGTTTCATTCCAGTTTCATATCTGATGGGTAATTGGAAGTGGGTTAAAAATGTAGTGGCTAAAACTGTAAAGTTACCAAATGAAGCTCGTGGTAATTCAATGTACCACTTCACGGCCAGACTAGTAAGCGTTCGTTGAAAAATACGCAATCTAACATAATCATCATTTAAGGAGTTTGATGAACACCATAAATGATAAGTTATGATATGCATAGAGGGGTCTTCTCCAGAATTTCCATTGAATTTTGGAATGTCTGAGGGAAATTTATGTGGAATCACTGGCCGCCAAGGTAAATAATGAATTGGATCATTGGTGAGCCAATTTAAATCCGGTAATTATAATGTTGCAACAGATGGTAACTGTCGATTAAGGTGAGGTTGAGCATAACCAGGATAAGATGGAATCGCCTGAGCCGTAGGCCTTTGCATACCAACAAATCGATTTTTTTGTTGGTAACCCAGATAGGGGTAGGCTTGCTAACCAAGTCCTGGATAAACTTGATACTGTGGGAATGGTTGTTGCGGCTGCCATGGTATCTAATAAAATGATTGCCCACTAGGATAATTCGGACCCAGTTGTGAATATACAGGGCCAACAGAAACCTGTGGCAAAGGTAAAATAGCATGCGGTTGCGAAATTCCTGATATAGATGGTTGTTGAATAGAAGCCTGGGAATACTGAGTCTGTAGACCCGAAACTTTAAGGTTAGGGGTGGAAGGACCCGCTTGTGAAAAATGAGCAACAACCATAGAAGATATGACAGGCAGAGTAAGCACATATGGAACAAGTTGAACTGGTTGATATAGATACAAAACCGTTTGCAGTTGAATAGGAAAAGTAGGCTTCCATTGACAAACAGGCATTCTGGTATATGATGGACCTCAATACGACAGATTATTTCCATATGGACCGAACATCTGTTCCCCCCCAGCATATGGAGTATAGGGATATTTCACATACCGACTTCCATATGAAGGGTATCCAGCAAATACTGGATAAGATGGACGGTAATTAGATGGGTTAGCCTGATATTGAGGGTGAGGCCATTCAGTAGTCATTATATATTAACAAGATATAATTCCAGACAATGACATGGGTGAATTCTATGGACTAAAGGAGACATTAGAGTAGGTTCCATTTAAATTTTTGTAACCATGTGGGACAGATGGGCCACCATACATATGTTCCTTGGGTGTCGTCGAAAACATCGAAGACGAAGAGATATTAGATGGTGCTGCAGTCATAACAGACGGTATATTCTAGGATGTTGTCTCTGTCATGTTTAAATAACCCATCAAATACCCTAACGAATCTATGGGAACTTAAGAGTAAAAAGGATCAACGGAAGCATAGTCGGTCAAATGAGGAAAAGACTGAAATAAATGAAGCTCCAACCCAAAATGGGTGGGGGTCGAAGGGGTTGTCTCTTCCTAAATTTCTTCCTCTATCGAAATCAAACCAGGTGGAAGCACTTCACCGTTAGGCGCGAGATAAATTTCAGGTAGTAAGCTCTACGGTAAAGAGGAAGACTTGACGGTTATAGATGGTTGAGGATCAGATGGTTGCACCGGAACAAATTCTTGTTGTTTGACTTCGGGATAAACTACTGGATCGAATTCCTGTCGAGCAATCTCGGGTTCAAGATTCACTATTTCACTGGATTGAATTTCAGTGTCCTTAGGTAACTCTGATATTTTCATCTCGACAGTTGCAGATAAACCGAGATCAGTGGAAATGACTCGAGACTCGGTACTCAAAGGATCAAATTTCTCTGGTATATCAAATGATGTAGCACCGAGAGTTCTAGAGGTACCCGACTCGGTAGGGCAAGTGTTGCTTCGTCTACTAGGAGTAGCTTATGGCGGTAACAAAGGTTTATTCGTTGTCCTATGCGAATGATGGGGAAGGGTTTGATCTTCTTCCATGATTTTTGATTGATTTTACAAAAAAAAAAAAACAAAAAGAGGGTGATACTAGGTAAAAGCTTTACCAAGAAACTGTGAACTGCAATATACTGCCTTAGTAAACTAAGGACTTATTATACGTACAAGAAATCTCCCCAAATTCTTTATTCAGTGTATCACAAGTGCAAGGCTGCCGACTCGTCTACCTATGGATGGTAAGCAACCTAAAGTTTTCCTCCCAAATATACGCAAAGGTACGTTGAGGCCCATTGCGTGTTAGCATTGTCTAATGCAAAAGCACATAGTGAGAGCATCCCCTTATACTTTTCGTGCTAGAACACTGCCCGATATACCCAAAAGTATGTGGATGAGATCTGATATACTTGCAAGCATGGAATGAGGTATCACACTCAGATTGTATTACAGAAGATTAATGACGGCTACTATTTTTAACAACGTCGGAACACTTCTCTAGCCTAGACCTCTAAATGTTATTGTTAATGTTACAATTATTCCTTAGATAAATTCAAATAAATTTTATGTTGATCTTGATTATCAATTTGTCTTTCAGGTTCATCGTGAGATGCATTGAGCATTCCTAGAATGCAATTAGAATGATAAGCATTTGTTTCGAACTGATTTTCGACAATGAAAAAAAAGCTAGTAGGGATAGAGAAATCAAATAATTTGCAATCATCAATAAGCACATCTAAATGAACATTTTCGCTAAACTATTCCTCAAGTAGCACTCACAATCCCTAAATTCAAATGCATGTTTTTATTTTCAGTTTCCTTTAAGTTTAGATAAACGAAAAATAAACTAATGCATAAAAAATCACTCAAAATTTTCAAGTGAAATGAAGGCTGAAATCACAATTCCTCTTTTCGAAAATAGTTAATTGATTAAATGTAAAATTTAAATTTCGAACTATTCATAATGATAAATAAAACACAAGGAAACATTGATCAAACAAATCCAAAGTGAGGCAATAAGAGTAAAGGTAAACTGGTCTCTGGAAGTATTCAGTCACTCAAAGCTTCAACAAGCAAACACTGACATGAATTGGCAAAAGACAAAATAGATAGATTTTCATTGGTCACAGGGGCAACGCACCCCTGAGTGAGAGACAGTGTGTTACAGAGCACTATCCCTAAGCCAGCACTGCTATGCAGAGCACTTTGTCAAGACCAACAGTGCGTTGGTGCCAGAGGACTCTCTAAAAAAGCAAGAAAACACACTACTTTTGCTAAGACACATTCAAATGACTAAAAATAAGTAGGTAAACTATACTAGATGTTGATGGACAAGGAAAAAACCACCATGGATGATCCATCGATCCCGAGTGGAGTCGCCAATTTGTTTTATAGAAATACAAACCTACAGATAAGTATGCTTTCCCTAAGTTGGTGGTTCACTTACAACAATAGAAAGAAAGATATTTGATCTTTTCCTTAGCGTGAATAGATAAAGGGAGAGAAACCTACTTATAATCTATTTGCTTTCCCTCGCCTCCCTTCGTCGCTTTTCTCACTCTCAATCCAAATTAACTCGATCGATTGATACCTGCCATGGAAAACAAAAGATAGAAAACAACATAGATGCAATACGATCTATTCAAGTTAAACAAATTTAATTGATTAAAGTCATAAATACACATATAACATCATTGACACCTATATTATGAAAGGAAGAAATGTCTTTATTATGAAGTAGAATGAAGAGTACAACCAATTGATGGAGTCATTGTCACTCATCTAGCTTGAGTCCCATCCTCATCACATCCAGCATCAACAATCCAGCAACATCACAGTACATAAACAAACCTTCAAGAGTTGATATATCATCATAACTCTACTTAACACAAATTCTTGCTTTCTTGTGCATTATGTTTAGTGCTCTATTTATAAGTAGATGAAGGTAGTTTGAAATAAATGAATCATTGAATGGATTTCCTAAAAATGGATGAAGAGGTTTACTTGTTCATGGGAATAGGAGGATAATAGGTTTAATGACTTCATTGGTTCCAAATTCGAGGCTATCAGATGAGGTGAGAGCTAGAATAACTTCTAGAAGTCACTAGAAGTCGAGGATATTCCTAGAATCCAATGAACAATTCACTCCCAGTCGACCAACGCACTCCAAAGTGGGCCTAGATCCTCTGCAATGTAGCCTTGCATGGGAGTAGATACTCTGCAAAGAAGTTACAACTGTCTACGGGTGTGTTGATGGCTTGATAGGGCACTTAAACTGGCATCTAAGCAATGAAAATTTCATGAAGGAATACCACCATGTGACGAATTTTTTAGGGAATGTAGCAACCAATTTAGACTATGATATACCCTAATGAATACAGATCTATGTTTTGGGATGATGCCCAAATCGAATTTTAAAAATTATCCTCCCCAAATTGTCACTATTATCTATCTCAAACATAAGAGTAATGTGTTGAATGAACTCCATCTGATTTGTAAATTTTTCCTTTTCTCTCTAAATTAATTACTAAAATAGTCCATTGTCGCATGTTCTATATATGTTTGTGAGGTGATATAATTGTTTTATTCATCCTAGATGCCCCAAATGGAGTTATTCGTCCTCCTTTTGGATGCATGTCTATGAAAGTATCTGGTATTCTTGTCTCCTTCCGCCGCCTAAGTAGCCCTTCTCTTTAGTCTCCATTCATCCTCCTGCATCTTAAGGATTTGTCTCTTTCTCAATTCTAAATCCATTGTTTTCTTCTTAGTAATATCTGAAAAAATAAAAGGTTTGAATGTTCATTCAATGACTTCATAGCACAATCTATATCAATTTTTTTTATCGAAATAACTCTTTCTCTTTCATCATTTTTAATGAATTGTGTTGGAGTTGATACTATCCATGTTGTTGCAAACTGATCTATTCACAAGCATGATCCAACATGTTTGAACTAGATCATCGAATTCTTTAATCTTTAACCATGAGTATTTGACATTAAAAGGAAGAGCTCATCGATCTGTTTCTCCTTCTCACGATGGGACAATTGGATCATTGTGTGAAATATTAGAAAATATAACCCGAGAAATCAAATCCTTCAAGGGTCCTGCCAAATCTGCATGGACAAATAAACTATCTAGTCTCTTAGATATAGTGCTTCACACCAATATAGACCATTATTCCAGATCGGACCTTCAGACAAGGAGAAATGTCTTTCAACAAATATATATCGAAGGGTCACTTGGAATAGGTTCCCATATAGTCTGACTTAATCTTATCCCCCCATATCTCATTAGACCCCATCATCGTACTAAAGTCTCCAACCAATATTATTGAGCTTAGTTCTAGCATACCACATTGTTCTATTTGCTCCAAAAAAATTGTTTGACTTGAGTATGGGGCGTAGATGTTGATATTAAAAATATTAATGTTAGACCCCCTCACATAACCAATCCAAATAATCCCTCCAAATGAATGAAAATCCCAAAGATTAATTTTTCTGGGATCCCACATGGCTGCCATCCCCCATAGTGACCAGAAGCACTAGTTGCACATACAAACCACTCGGGGAAAATCTTCAGCAAATATCCCAAGCCTTATCCTCATTGTCTTCTGAAGGATAAAAACTGAAAGTCACTGCATCATAATAATAATTTGAAGGGATCGACATTTTGGGGTCGCTCCCAAATGCCTTATATTGAGGAACATAATAATCATGATGGCTTAAGGGAAACAGGTGAAATCTCTCTAAGGACCCATGACCAAGAGAAATATCAGACCATGATTTCTCTGAAAATATAATTAGGATATATCTACATAAGTGTTTCAATCTCCACCTCCATAAATATCGATTGTAAAGCTTGAGAGGTTTTTGAACATATAGAAAACTATTCAAATTTCGTGCCCTTATTTTTTCGAGTAGTCACATTCATTCTTGAATTAGGGCTAGAAAATTCCTCCTTCGACTGGAAGAAATACTTTTTAATAGTTAATGGTTCCAACCTAACTGACTCCAAATGATAAAGTTCACACAATTCAAAATCTATAGACATGGGATATGATTCAATCCCCTGGAAAGACCCTAATTTGAGAGCAGATGATGAATGGTTACGAATGGAGAGGGATTTGAAATACCCATCTTGTAAAAGTAACAGAGAGGGAGACATAGCACAATTAAGCACAGACCCCCAATACACAGACCCAGAATACACGTATACAGAGGACTGCATTAGATGGTGGTTTAAAAGAGGCAGAAATTTTAGGGCTATTCCTATCCTTTTTCATTGGTACATTTGGTGCAATAGGAACCAGAAATTATTTGATGGGAGGCCATGCTCTCCTGAAAGGATGACTCTTCAGATTTATTCATATTGGTAAAGGGAAAAAACTAAACAAAAATTCCCTATGGATTTATCCAGGAGATTAAGACCACATGAGTTCCATTTCCCAGCTGGATATTTTGATGGGGCTGCAAAAAATTCTATTTGTGGTTGTGGTGTCTAGCTTACGTTTTCCCCAACATGCGATTATAAATTCTCCTGGAATGGAGGGATAGGTACGAATATGAGGACAAAATGTTTGGCTTTATGGGGACTTTTGTGGGTGGCTACTCATCTATATGTGCAAATATTATGGGTTTTTGGGGACTCTAAAATCCTCATTGATCACATGAACATGAAGTCCACTCTTAACCTAGAATTGGTCACACATTGGATTGAGAGAATTCATGCTCTTAAGAAAACCTTCACTTTCATATCTTTTAGTCATGTTTACAGGGAGAAAAATGAGGAAGTTGACTGTTTATCAAAAAGAGGTTTCGAGGGCACTTTTGGTATTATGAATTATGAACTAACTAACTCTCATGGCCTAGGAGCAGCGGGAATGATCAATTTAGCATAAAGCATTGGCTTTACTCAGGTTCCTTTTCACTGGTTTTTTGAATACTTTCCTTCGGTTCGGATGGGAATTTATCGCCTGGGTTAGGGTTTTATTTACTTTTCGTGCGTAATACGCTAATGATATTTTCATTGTATACAAAACTGTATAGGCAGGATAAAGATACTGTTTTCTTTTTGGAACATGTTTACTTTTTTGCTGGAGAAGTATGTTTTTTCTAATTGTAATGACCAGTGGGAGGATTGTCCTCCATTACTTGTCCGCATCTAATGATTATTTTCTAAGTGGACTTTTTGTCATAATAGTCTTTTGCTCTGGTACATAATATAAACCAATCGTATTTTCATGCTGAAAAAAAAAAGCACAGACCCCCAATATGCGCATGATGGATACTGTCGAGGGGTAAGGAATCAAAATTCCCCAGACTACCAACACTTATCATAGGGTTCACACATGTTGATACATTTTCCTTCTTATGCACATAGTGAATCTTAATATTATTATCCCTTTTTCCATCAACAACATGTAAAATAGGAACATCACAAAATGTTGAAGGAGCAGGTGGATAATTACCTAGACCATTATTGCCAAGGTGATCCAATTGATCATGCATGTCTAGATCGAAATGTGGTTATGCCAAAAATAAAAAACCTTCCCATTAAGAATTTGTGCACCAACAAGCTCCTACCCTCTAAGGATAGGAAACAATACAGTTCTCAATCCCATGACACCCCATACATCCGAATGGAATCCCCCAATATTCAATGTAATATCTGAAGGATAAAGGGCCCAAAAATAGGTCCAACTCAGTCGCTAAAACACCATTGAAATATACCTCCACCAACACCCACACCATTCTTTGATCCATCTATTTGAAACTCCCATCCTTCGAAAAGAAAAATTTTTCGATGGAATTGGTAATGGCCATAATCATTGGTTTGGTCCAAAGTTCCAAAGGCATGATCAATAATTTAGCCTAAATAATTTTCCATCGCAAAACCTTCTTGAACGGGTTAAAACCCACATGCCATATTTGGAGGGCTAGAAAGCAACGACCCCTAATCTAGGAAGCAGCCGAGATCAACTCTGAATCCTCAAAACTAAGGAAGCAGAAACATTTCCATTCGTTGAACAATAGATTGATTTTTTTCCTATATTTTAAAATGGAAACCAACATTTATCAACCCATACCTTTACCTGCTCCCCCAAAATCTTCGAGTATTCCTAGCACACAACAAGGGTCTCTCCTTCAGTCTCTCCACAATATCCCAATATATGTCTACACCAAGGGTAAGAGATTAAATCTTACCACAAGCCCTTATAAATTTCTTCTTCTCTGTTCAAACAATATGATTAGTGCAGTCAACCAAATCCACTTGCAACCCCACAGACGTATCGCATGAACCACAACCCTTTGTGACACCAGTGTCCTGAACAATCTCAAAATTTAGGTGATGTGATGATCTCTTTGCAGTCTCCTCCACCTCAACAGTGATCTCAATCAATTCCTCTAGCCTAGGCGATAATGGACTATGCATGTCCATACTCAGTGTCATACCTCAACTACGATGTGGCCACATGAACCACATAAACTTGCCACTAAAGCATGCTGGAAATTCAATGATGATGTCAAACCAAAGGCAAAATTAGAGGAATCATATGGGAATACATTTTCTGATGAACTTCAGAAAAAATATCAAATCCAACATGGCCTCCCAATCAGCACAGATCATCCACAAAATTGTCTCATGAGATGTCATAAACAGATGTGTCACTGCCAAAAAAAGGGATGTACGTGACGGGGAAGACACCTTAACAATATCAACATGGCCCAAACAATTGATCCCAACCATTCTAATGAAAGTTCACCCACCTCAAGATTTGCAATCACTCTATAGTGGCCTCGGGAGTCATAAACTAATTATGAATGCCAAGGGTTAGAACATAAATGTGGAATTCAAACCACACCCACTTATGAGATGACAAGGGTGTAAGAATTATCTAGATAATATACACTTGCCCAAGATCTCAAATGTATGCATTGCAAATGCACCACACCCAATGCATCACAACTCCCAAAGTATAAATGTGGAGCACAAACATATAGCATAATGTACCAGCACTAGCACCTCAATAAAAACCTTCATCATCCCATAATCAACACCAAATCCAAGACATTCAAAGAGTGTACACCCTCTTTTAATTGAAGTCCTAAGAAAATAAATGCACAAGGCAATGCCACAACCCACAAAAGAGTAATAAAATTAAAAAATCTCCCTCCCACTACTACAAAAGAGTAGGCAAATTAATAAATATCCCTGAAGTTGTCTACACAGCATTTGGAATAGCCCGGATGACAGTTTTTTGCCGGAATATGGTAAACTAAAATTCAGAAAATCAGGTAGTTGGATTGTTTGGAATCCATTTTTGATAGTGGAAATGGATTCAGCACTATCAAAAGCCCTTAGGGCACTCAAAATACTGAAGTTTAATAACTGTAAACAAGATTTTGGGCAAATCGTTGCCCATTTTTTTTTAAATCTTTGCTAAATTCTAAGCCATTCTGCTACTTTTTTAGACTACGCGAATATCCCTCCCTCTACTTATAAATTTTCATTCATATTCCTCAAATTTTCTAAATATTCCAAAATATGCCATCTAAGTTAAGTATGTCATTGAAATTGCAATAAAAATAGAAATAAATTGAAATTGAAAGGCTACAAAAATGTAACATAGAAGAAAAAGAATCTGGTTTTATTTTTATTTTTGTATTTTGTGCTCTTCAAGCCTCCATAGTCAAAAGTCAATGGACATCATGGTGCATCTCTGTATTTTATGCATTAATTTTTCATTTATAATTTTTCGGATTCAAACCTTCCAACCACGTTATGTTCATCTCTTCTTCCGAGATGGGTGTATTCTCCTGTTAAGTGGGTCCATGTGCTAAACATTGGGGGAGGAATCACAATTTTCTCTGACTAGTGTGGACATACAAATTCTTAGGAAAAGAATAATGCATTTAATTATAAATTTCTTTCAATCTGGTATTTGCAAATGTGGCTTGTGTATTTCATTTGTTTTTTCAAAAAAGTTGTTTTTTTTGGGTTATATTTTGTAATTTTAGTTTTTTTTTTAACTCATGAAAGGACAAGTTATCTTGTTTTTAATTTGGTCCAATAATTATGTGGAAAAATTTGGTCTCACAAATCTTGTAACACAATCCTAAACAAGACTATATAGGTTTCTGAACTATTTTTAATTTTTTAACAAATCACACCCTGTGCTCTCTCAAAACTTCTGGTTTGCAATTCTTGTTTTTGATTTTTTTAAATTGGATTGCATGTCGTTTATCATTTAAACTTAACGCCCGATGTGGTTGTAAATTATTTTTCCATGAAATCCGAATGTTATGAATGGTATTCCATTGTACAACTCTCTTTTTAAAAGGAAAATGGTATTGAAGAGTGAACTTTATATGGTTACAAGTTAATAATATATTAGTCTTACAATATAACATAAATGATTAATGAAGTAGATAGGGTTAAGGAAATCTCAGTAAAAAAGACAAGTGTACAACAAGGTTGATAAAAATTTAAATTTTGATCCCAAATTTTTATTTATAAAATGTTATTAATTTAATAAAATAAATTATAATATTTCATTAAACAATGACTAAAAATAATATTATTTTCATTAAATAAAAAAAATATAAAATTTGTTGACCCACTTTTCAATATATTTATATAAACCATGACTAAAAATAATAGTTTTTTTCATCGAATAAAAAAATTATAAAATCTACCGCCCCTTTTATATATTCTCTTTTCCTTAAATAAAAAAATAATAAATTCTACCACCCCTCTTTTCAATATACTTCCATGAAGTAATTACTAATGATTAACTTTAATATTTAATAATAAATTTGTTAAACATATATACTAACAGACAGTAATATTTTTCCCAATAATTTAAAACTTTTAATAATATATCTTCTTTGTCCTCCTCTACAGGATCAATATAATATTTGATGGGATAATTAAATTAACAACATAGGTCAAATCAAAAAATGTTAACACTGATCACGTTGCAAACGTAGCAAATGTATTTTAGCCAAAACCATGGGCCTTCACAATCCACTCATTCATTCAGTTTCAGAATCATTCATTATACTCAATCGTCAATGGATTGTATGTTTGATGATATAATGGTTCAATGGCATGTTACAGCTACACAACTTGACAAGGGCAGTTGGGTGCAACGGGCATGCCTTCGTTCATTGTCTCGTTGCTATAACATATTACATGATTTTATTATTTCAGTATCATTTACCAAAATGGTGCTCGATTCACTGAATCCAACATAACTGGACTACCTTTTGCAACTCAGAGATCACAAAATTTGGGACATGTGCAAAACTATAGGGAGAAAGAAAAATAAAATAATGCAAGGTCGGTTCTTTAAGCAACCAGTATGATTTCCAGGAGACCCTACAAAGTGATTTTGCTGTGACATCTTTTCATTTTCATAATCAACAATAGTGATCCATAGAAAAAACCATGAAATATCCACCTAATGCATTTGAAAGGTGGGCATTTTGACCAAAATGCCAATTGTTAAATATTTCTAGCGCAGTCATATCAGTTTAGTGGATGAATATCCATAAACGCGCTTTAAATGATGTTTGGTGACCCATTTTGAAAGAGTTATCTATATGATCATAAATGCATCCATGTAAAAACACATACATCATGGATGGGCTTAAAGAATATTGTCAAAACAAAGAAAATATATATCATTTCTCCTGATAATATTAGTAATTCATCCACTAAACGCGCTTTAAATGATATTTGGTGACCCATTTTGGAAGAGTTATCTATATGATAAATACATCATAAATGCATCCATGCAAAAACACATCAATCATGGATGGGCTTAAAGAATATTGTCAAAACAAAGAAAGTATATATCATTTCTCCTCATAATATTAGTTCAGAAGAGTATGCAAATCAATATTCTTCCAAAGAATCTCTCATAAAGAAATTTTCACCTTCATGAATCTCTCATGAAGAATTTTATACCTTCATAAAACAATTGAATTATTGTTTGAGAGACACAACGCTCTTGTATAATTAGTATAAGTGTTGTGTATGTGGTTATTTCACTGCAGTTCAGAGCTTTTCAAGAGATCTTCTCTTTCCATCAAACAAAGGAAAGTAAGTCTGGTTTGATGTTTTATCTAATTCTTCTTTCACTCCTTTCAATGTAAACAAATGTGAGGGCTTAATGTAATGGACACTATTATGCATCTCTTTATTTTATGTGTTCGTTTTTCATTTATCGTAATTTCTGCTTCAATGTTTTAATCCTTGATTTCCAAATGGGTGTATTCTCCTCTTCAGCGGCGCCATGCGCTGACAATAGTTTAGGAAGTATAATTTTATTTGACCACTCTCATCTCTTTTGTTATATGGCTTAAAGAATTTTTTTTAAAGAATAATGCATTTAATTACGCCGTAAGGCGTCTTATTTGAAAACAACTTTGCTAAGTGTTACGCTGTATAACTCTAAAACGTTCGATGAAATGTTAGACGATTCAATAGTTTTATACCGTTTGATTAAAAAAAACTGTCATCTCAACCGATTCTTGATATTTAACTGAATGACAGGTTGAGTCGATTTACGCGCGCCTTCACCTTCACGACTTCTGTCAAATATGTGAGCCTGCTGGCCATTTGTTTCTTGACTGCCTTCATGTCGCGTGTATGGAGAAGGAAGCACGATCCGGGAAGCTGGAGTACGAAGACCCCGCTCCTGCTCCGTTTTTAGATGCAAACGAATTCTATCTCTGGTCGTTCTACAGAGCCAGCATAGATGACTTCGTGGCCACGCTTTTGTTTCTGTATGTTACAGTTGCAACAGTCATCAGAAATAATAACGACTGTTCGTTCTACTTCTCCATCTCAAATTTCTGTTTCTTTACCATCTGATCGATATCAATGGCTTCTAAGCTCGTATTAGTGTGGGGTGTTTGCATTTTTACCCTCTTCCTTTTATCTCCCGTAACAGCCATAAACGATGATCCTCTGGAAACATGCAGTCGAAGGCCATATCGATGGCCACGCCATTAGGTATGAATTACTTATCTCTGGGCAGAACGAACTGTTTATAATTAAACGCCCTCAATGTCTAACTATTCATTATTTTATTTTACATATAATATGTTAGGGAAAATTGTATTTCTATTATTTCATTAAGAGTTCGAGTTCATAACTGATTCTGACAAATTTCATTTAAAACAAAAAAAAGAGAGGTGTAGAACAAAATTCAGTTGTATCAAAAAAGGTTAATTTAATAGTCTGTTTCTAATCGTAAATTTTTTCGATGTGTCCGTTTAGTTCTATTACAGCCGCTTTCGATGGAAGATTGCCCTGACTGCTGCTTACAAGCGGGATATACGTGCTATTCATGCTGTTGCTATGCGACAGGGTGTTGCCAATATGTTAATGATTGGTGCACTAGGCTATCTTAATTTTCTCTTTTAGATATGTACAATATTTTAATTGAAATTAATGGTAGCATTTTTATGCCCGTAATTTGTATATGTATGTGTATCTGAATAGATATGACTTTAATCTTGGTGAAATTTAGGGTTGGTGGAGTTTCAATGTCAATCAGTGAAATTTAGGGTGGTATTTGAAACTACATTTCGATTAATTAAAAATCTATTGTGTGAGGAAGGTTTAAGACCAATAAAAGTGAATTAGTATTTGAAAGAATTCTAGGCATGCATAGATATTTTCTGTATCTGCTTTTTCTTGCAGAGTGAAGGATTCAGATCAAGCATAAAATCCTATTGAAAATCGATGCTTATGGCTATATTTATATGAGGAATAGGATTATGAAATACTCATCTATGTTTACATGGACATGAAATGAAATCTCTTTTATGTGGAATGTTGAGAATGGTATTATTATTTACTGTAGTTTAAAAAAGTCACAATTATTTTTGAAAAAATTAATAGGTTTGTGAAAAACATTGGTAATTTTTTTTGGAAATTTTAATTATAATTGTCAAGTTTCAGTATTTTAGATTCTTCAAAATTTTTAATAATGCTAAATCCATTTCAAACATTAAAAAAAACCATTCAATTCTAGCAATAATTTCACCATCCCTCCAAAATTATAGTCTTGAAAAACTTTATTTTTTAACCCAAAAAACAATAAAAAATGATGTTAAATCATTTGATTGGAAAGTATTTAAAAGTATTTAAAATTGATGGAGAATAAAATTCCAAAAATTAAAATTTAACCATGACAAGTTCCATCCCTCCAAAATTATAGTCTTGAAAAACTTTATTTTTTAACCCAAAAAACAATAAAAAATGATGTTAAATCATTTGATTGGAAAGTATTTAAAAGTATTTAAAATTGATGGAGAATAAAATTCCAAAAATTAAAATTTAACCATGACAAGTTATGTATAAAAAAAAATTAATGAAAATATCACCCCTTGACACAAATTATTCAATTAGGCTTTAGCCTTTGGAAAGATGTTGACATATACTTCACCTATCATTTTGAAAATAGACCAGAAGGAATATAACTAGAAAATTAACTAGCATGGAGTTGTTTGTATCAAAAGAAATGAAAGTTTGATGTTTGTGGTGTTTCCAGAAAATTAACTAGCATGGAGTTGTTTGTATCAAAATAAATGTAAGTAGAAAATTGACTAGCATGGAGTTGTTTGTATCAAAATAAATGAAAGTTTGATGTTTGTGGTGTTTCGCATGGAGTTGTTTGTATCAAAATAAATGAAAGTTTCATGTTTGTGGTGTTTCCAATGTTGTTTAGTTTCCTGCCTTTACTAAAATTTACCAAAATCATTACAGATATCTTGCATAGAAACTATTGGATCTCTTTAAAAATCTTACGGCGTTTCCTTTCCTTTACAACATCTGGTGATGCTGCAATTGCTAGTTATAAGTTTATTTTCATTTTTCTCAATGTGGTGTTGAATCATGATGAATTATGTGGGCAAGGTGACAAATTTGGAATGGTAAGTGGTGAGGAATTTGGAGGTAAGGGAGGTAGGTAATTATATCAACGTTTATTTCCTTTATGGACTCTTTTAGTCATCCTTTCTCTCAAGTTCACAACACAAAGCTATGCCCTACCATGAAAATCCATATGAGTGTCATCTATAATAAACACATGCAAGGTGGCTAGATCACTAAACAAATTTGGCAAAGGATAGGCAATACTAGAAATTCTACAAGCAAACAAAGGGGAACGAGGTATGTCAATGATGCTCGACCTGAATGCGTAGATATTTTTGAGAGAGAATACTAACTCTCGACATAATAGCTACATAGTACACCTTCCAAGCCGAAGAATGATGAGACAAGCAAGGTGGTGGGAAGATGGTGGGGATATAGTAGGTCATGGGTTGGATGCATTCAACTCTATTTGCATCCCATGGATGGTCTCTATAAGATGTAGTTTCTTTTGTAGGTGTTCTTAGAAGACTAGAAAAATCAATGAGGGGTAAGGGATTTGAAGTCATGGCTTTGAATAGAGCTAAGTACAATAAAAGGAAATAGTCATTGATGACCTCTTGAGATGATGAATTTATTAACACCTACTTGTCTTGTGCTTTATATGTGATATTGCTTATCATAAAATGTATAGCTATAGTGATTCTTCTTGCCACTAAATTCCTTTTTTATATTTTAGTCTTGTTCTTGCTTGCACTTTTTTTTGTCATCTACCTCATTTTTTTACACTTCTTATTTCAAGTCCAAGATTCCATCTTCTTCCATTCAATTATGTTTTTTTCTATTGTCTTCTTTTGTTATGGAGTCTTATTCTTCAGTGTTCTTCGTTTTTTTCTTTATTTATGGATTCTATCTTCCGTTCTTGTTCTTGCACCTGCAATATTATTAATTGAACTAAAAATTTCTTGCATATAATTGTTTCTTGTTAGACTGTGCACAATATCCAACAATATAGCTTTGAATTTTCCATTGATTTTGATTTTGATTCTTCATTTCTTCATAATTTTCGATACCTATTGATTCGTGTAAAGAAAAACATTCCTTTTATTGAGATGTCTAGTTTCAATAGAGAATTAAATTTGTGAAAATAGTTGGCCCAAGTAAATGTCACAAAAATGAGAACCAGACCCTTTCAACCAACTTACAATTTTTTTATTTTTATTTTTTATCTTTTTATTTTTATTATTATATATATATATATATATATATTCAGGGCATGGTAATCTTTAAATGCATGACTTGGTTTTGAATTAGAAAAGACTTACCAACATATTTTATCCATATTGTACTTTACAGTTAGCCTTGATTTAGCTCCCACACTTTACATTGAAAAACTATTGATTTTTGTAGCTATGTTTAGTCTTCATAATGAAATTTTTAGCCCTTAAAATATATGTAATGATAAATAAAATACATGTTATTAATGTCCACTTCAAAAGGAGGGAATTTTGAATTTCTAAATTTGAATTTTTGGCTCCAAAAATGTCAAGTTGACCCTCCAAAAGATCAAGTTGGCTTGACCCTTTGGACACATGACTTCGAGTTCATCCAATCATTACATATACCTATTAGACTTCATCAATTAGACGGAATTTTGAAGTTCAACAAGAAATTTCAGCACCCATGCTAGGGTGGGACTAGGAGGTCCAAGCAGCACCTACACTAGCGTGGGACCACAGGTCTTAGTAGCACCTACACTAGTGTGGGATAAATTTGGTGCATGTCAATTTTAGCTATCCCTTAATTAAGATGGACACTAAAATGTAATATAATCTCAAAATAACTTGTAATAGTTAAGTGAGTGTGATAAACTCAGTTAGCTCATGAATTTCAAGTTGAGGGTAGTTGGTGAGGCATGCAGAGTAATTCTAATTGTAACAGAGTTTGAAGTGCAGTGGTGCATTAGTTAATGCAGGTTGTAACTAGTTTAAATCAGTTAACTGAGTAAACTCAGTTGTGCTAGTTGTAACTGTTTGATACACTAGTTAGAGATCAAGTGAATAAAATATTATTCAATTCACAATCAGTGATCTCACATGCAACTGAGGATTTTCTATTATTATTTGCATGCATGTTAGTTCTAGTGGAGACCCGGTTGAGATCTAGGTGAAAGGGAAGTAGACTATTAGTTTTATGATTATTGGGTTGCACCCATGCAACCAAACACCCATTGGATTTCCCATGATCCTTGCATAGTTTAGGAAGGCAAAAATTACTATGGAATAGGGATTTCATTCCACAAAAATTGCACATGCAAGGAAGGCTGTCAGGAGGCAGTAAATTGGCTAAGTATTGGTTAGTTTTATCTAGGACAGTGTGAGACAATTAGCTAAGTACAGGAGGGCTCTTGTGAGAAGCGTTGTATGTAATTGTTTCATGTATCCATGCTAAATATACAATAGAAGATAGTGGGGTTTTGAGCAGCAAGCTTTATCTGTGTTGTGTTTGATTGATTCTTCTTTGCTTCCTATGATTGGTGATTTTGTTTTTAATTCTCCAATTGATTTGTAGAAGTGATTCAGTATCCAGGTTTAGCACATTGTTAGATCAGATTGAATCCATGATATACATGCTTGTTGTATAATTTATACATGGTATCTGAGCACAAGAAATCACAATAGTGAAGGAGGAGTTGAGTTGGTGACTGAATAGAATTTGAATTTGTAGAAAGATTTTCTTGGTGCTACAACTGATTCAAGATCGAAATGGATTTCAATGGCTTGAGATTGGAGTATGCACTCGAGGGAAACTCCAACTATATTTCTTGGAAGGATAGGATGGAGGTAGTACTCGAAGACAATAGCATGAAGGAATTCATTAACAATGATATTCCTAAACCTGTTGTGATAGACATTGCAAATATTGATGCATGGAAAAATAAAGTGGAAAAGGCGAGGGGGATCCTACTGGAGGGAGTACGAGACCACAATGTCTCAAGTCTCCATGGAAAATCGACACCATATGCTATGTGGAAATCTTGGATGGATCTATTTCAGAGCAGTAGTGACCATAGGAAATTGGCACTGAAAGATAAACTCAAGAAGATCAATATGTAGAAAGGCAACTCCATGCCAAAATATTTAGCAAAGTTTGTCCAATTTCACGATGAACTAGGGAGCGTTGCAATTACTACCTCTAATGATGATTTGGTGATTTTATCTCTCCTAGGACTTCCCAAGAGTTGGCAAAGTTATCAAGACTCTGTAAATGGAAGGGAAAATCTGCCAGATTGGGAATGATTGTGGTCATATTTGGTGTAGGAGGAGTTAAGATGGAACACTAGAGATGGATTTTCATTTAAGAATGAAGATGAAGAAGATTGTGCTTTGGATGCCAATGCAAGGAAAGGGAAGGGGAAGAAATTATATTCCAAACCTGAGTCCAAAGATAGCAAGAAGCGTGACATGTTCATAGTGAAGTGTTTTCACTGTCACGAGCATGGGCATTATGCTACTAACTGTCCACAAAAGAAGAAGAACAAGAAGGCTTCAAGATCTGCAGTTGGTGAGGCTTTGGCCTCACAATTTGAGCTTGACTTCTCATTGATCACATGCATGGTGTCAAGTTGATTAGGATTTATGTGGTTTTCGGATAGTGGTGCTTCCTTTCACATGATGGGAGATAAAGAAATTTTCAGTAGCTTGGAGGAGAAGGATCTCCAGATGCATATTGAAATGGGTGATGACGGGTGGTACAGTGCTACCGGGATTGGTACCATTACCTTCCAAAGACAGTTAGGAAAACCATTTTAATTAAAATATGTAATGCATATACCAGGTTCGAAGAAAAATTTAGTCTTAGTTGCAATGTTGGAGGATAGAGGCTATGATGTTGTTTTTAGTGAAGGAAAAGCTTTCCTACGACACAAAACAACAGGACAAGCCAAGAAGATTGGCATTCAAGTTAATAATCTCTACAGGGTGCATATAGATGGCTACATAGCATTGATGGGCAAGGCGGACAAAGTGGTGAGTCGGGATGAGGGCGAGTTATGGCACAAGAGATTGGGTCATCTTCACCATGGAGCCTTGAAAGTCATGCAACAGATTTCTACTGGTCTTCACAATGGTACACTTGTGCAGTTAGACACATCCAAGGGATGTACTATGGGAAAATATCTAAAGGCCACCTTTCATGAGAATGAGAACTGAGCCTCAGGGATCCTTGAGAGATTTCACATTGACGTGTGTGGACCATTATTTGTTGATTAGACAAAAAAACATATATACTATGTGATATTTGTTGATGAATTTTCTCATAAGTGTTGGATCTGCTTCATGCAGAAGAAAGATCAGACATTCTCAAAGTTTCTTGAGTTTAAAGTACCGACGGAGAAAGACACAAGGAAGCAAGTGAAGGCTCTTAGGAGCGATAATGGTGGTGAGTACATCTCTAACAATTTCAAGAACTTTTGTAGCAAAGAAGGAATTCAGAGAGAAATGATAGTGCCTCATAACCCACAATAGAATGAGGTCGCTTAAAGAAAGAAAAAAACAATTGTGGGTGTAGTAAGAGCGATGTTTCATGATCAAGGCCTACCGATGCATCTATTGGTGGAAGCGTGCAACACTACAGTATTTGTGTAGAACTATTGTCCTCATAGGATACTTGGCATGAGTACACTAGAAGAGGCTTTCGCTAGTAAGAAAACTAATGTTTCACATTTTAAGGTTTTTAGCTCATCTGTTTATGTGCATGTGACCAAAGATGCCAGGAAGACGCTGGAACCAATAGCTGAGATTGAGATTTTTTTCGGGTACACTGAAACACCCCAAAACTATCATGTGTATTTTCCAAACATCAGAATTATTGTTGTGCGACGAGATATAAAAATTTATGAGAATAAATCCATGCGATTGTCCCTTGAGAGGGAGTTGGATTTGCATGCAGAGGAGGAACTCTTGGTTCCCAAGGATGAGCCTCAAGATGTGGAGCAGCCACATGCAGAGAATCATGGAGTGGTAGAAAACACTCATGCACAACCATCCATTAGAAATGGTAAAATTCACACCATGGAAGCTGATAGATTGATACTTGATGTTGCAGAGAATGTAGGAGCCCCTACTTCACAACGCAAACAGAGACAGTCTCCAAATAGGTTTGTTGGATACATGGCTCTTATGAGAAAATGTATTGTGATTGAACCATCTTCCTTTTAGGAGGCAGTGCAACAACCAATTTGGTTTGATGCAATGGTGGAGGAGTATGACTCCATTGTCAAGAACAGTGCATGGGAGATTGTCCTAAGATCGGTTGGCAAATTAGTGGTTGGATCTAGATGGATCTAGAAGGTAAAGCAAGCTTCTGATTAGAGTGTGTAGAAATACAAGGCTAGATTTGTGGCCCGGGGATTCTCATAGATTGAGGGGATCGATTATGATGTGAATTTTTCACTAGTTGCAAGGTACTCTTCCATTAGATCCATCCTTACACTCTCAGCGCAAATGGGTTGGCACATTCATCATATTCTTCGTAGATTTATTGAGGAAGAAGTGTACATAGAGAAGCCAGAAGGTTTCAAGATCTTTGACAGTGAGTCGCATGTGTGTCGACACAAGAGATTGTTGTATGGGCTGAAGCAAGCACCTCCTTCTTGGTACACTCGGATATAGAACTATTTCACTGGACTGGGCTTCACCAAAACTGAAGCTGATGCAAACTTGTACCAGATTGTGGTTGAGGGTAAGATATTGATTATTGTTCTTTATGTTGATGATCTAATTTTGATTGGTAATAAGCAGTTGATACACTCATGCAAGGAGGATCTTGCAAGGGATTTCGAAATTAAGGACATGGGACTCCTTCATTATTTCCTTGGTTTGGAAATATGATAGTGGGATGGTGAGATTTTTGTTTCTCAAGGAAAGTACGTCAAAGAGATACTGGGTAAGTTTCACATGGAGAGCTACAAACCCATGGATACGCCTCTTCTAGGAAATTGGAGGAAAGAGGATGCTACTTCTAGAGAGGTAGTGGATGCTACTGTCTACAGGAAGTTAGTTGGTTCACTGATGTATCTAGTGAACTCCAGACCAGACATTTTCTACGAAGTTAACCAGCTAAGTCAAGCTATGGTTAAGCCTACCAAGTTCTTTTGGAAGGCGAGGAAGCATGCCTTGAGATACCTAAGGGGAACATCAAAGTATGGATTATGGTACACATGGACAGAGGGAATGAAGCTTCAAGGCTTCATGGATGCAGATTGGGCATGAATTCCATCAAATAGAAAGAGCACATCAGGAGGGATCTTCAACATAGGATCGACAACATTTTCTTGGTACAACAGGAAGCAATGATCTGTGGCACTCAGTTTAGTGGAAGAAGAGTACATGGAAGCAAGTCAAGCTGCATGTGAGGCTATCTAGATGAGAAAGAACTTGGCTAGTTTTTTTGGTTCTCAAATGGATCCGATGGTGATACATTGTGATAATTAGAGTTACATTAAAATCTTGATTAATCCTATGTTTCATGATAGGTCCAAGCACATAGATATATGGTACCACCATCTCAGAGATTGTGTGCAGAGTCAAATAATGTTACTTCAGTACATTCCCACAGAATATCAGGATGCATATATTTTGACGAAGGCGCTCACTAGGAGAAAATTTGAATACCATAGAGGCAAGAGCAGGGTGAAGGATAGTCCCTTTATTTTTGAGAGGGAGTGGTGAAGTTCAACAAGAACTTTCATCACCCACTCTAGTGTGGGACTAGGAGGTCCAAGCAGCACCTAGACTAGTGTGGGACCACAGATCTTAGCAGCACCGACACTGGTGTGGGCTAAATTTAGTACATTTCTATTTTAGTTATACGTTAATTAATATGCACAATAAAATGTAATATAATCTCAAAATAACTTGTAATAGTTAACTGAGTGTGATAAAATCATTTAACTAATGAATTTCGAGTTGGGGGCTAGTTGGTGAGGCATGCATAGTAATTATAGTTGTAACAGAGTTCGAAGTGTAGTGTTGCAATAGTTAATGCAGGTTGTAATAAGTTTAACTCACGTAAGTGAGTTAAACTCAGTTGTGCTAGTTGTAACTGTTTGATACACTAGTGAGATACCAAGTGAATTAAATATTATTTAATTCACAATCAGTGATCTGACATGCAACTGATCATTTACTATTATTAGCTACATGCATGTCAGTTCCAGTGGAGACCTAGTTGAGATCTAGGTGAAAGGGGAGTTGACTATCAATTATACGATTATTGGGTTGCACCCATGCAACCAAACGCCCATTGGATTGCTCATGATCCTTGCGCATTTTAGGAAGGCCAAAATTCCTATCAAATAGGGATTTCATTCCACACCAATTGCGCAAGAAAGGAAAGATGTCGTGAGGTAGTAAATTGACTAATTATTGGTCAGATTTATCCAGGATAGTGTGTATAGGAGGGCTCTTGTGAGAAGAGTTGTATGTAATTGTTTCATGTATCGATGTTGAATATACAATAGAAGATAGTAGGTTTTTGACTAGCAATATTTATCTGTGTTGTTGTTTGATTGATTGTTCTTTGCTTCATGTGATTGTTGATTGTGTTTTTAATTCCGCAATTGATTTGTAGAAGTGATTCAGTATCTAGCTTTAGCACATTATTAGATCAGATTTAATCCATGGTATAAATGTTTGTTGTATAATTTCTAAAGGGAAATTATGATTAATTTTGTTGAATAAAAGGTTCATTTCTCTTTAAGAGAACAAGGGGAAAGACAAGGTCAGATCGAGTTTAAAGGGAAAGTCAAGAATTTGGGCAAACCTAATCTTTAAAGCAGTAGCAGACCGATTTCTGAGGTAATAGACCATAATTTCAAGAGGCAAAATTTTTCTATGGATGACCATGTTTGACCTTGGTATGTTTGTGGTTAGTTTTAATGGAAAGATAAGGTTGTATCTCTTTTTGGGTTGAATACTTTATCTAAGAAAATAATTGCTTGGTTTTTCCCACAAGTGGGTTTTCCTAGGGTAAAATACTTGTGTCTCTTGTTTGGTTGTCTCTTTATGACCCTATTGGAATTTTTATTTCTATTATTAAGATCTTCTATGTAATTGTTTTATGATGAATTTCTATACAAGAACGATTAACATAAGAAATCATAGGAAGTCATTATAAGATTAGAATATCTTTGAAAAATAAACATGGTTTGAGAGCGAGGTTCAAGAGCAACCAAGATTTGGAAAGTTTGAAGAAGGTCGTTGAATAGCTTGTCTATATCCTTGAAAATGGAATACAAAGGGATCTTAGGATCATGCTTTGACTTTGGATATCACAATAGTCTCATAAAATCATGACTGAGTTTGCATGACTCAATCTACCTTAATTATGTAGCAATCATATTTATGAAATAAGGTAAAGTATCCTCCTAGACTTTGACTCAGAAAAAGAGATGATGAATGGCTCGAATTAGGCCTGAAACTGAGACCCTAGAAGTCATGATGAGGATGTAAAATCCTTAGTAAAAGGGTAACTTCAGAAGGGTCAAAAGAGGCCTCAGTATGAAAATCAAAGAGGTCGAATTTATTTCTCATTCTCAAGATTGAATTTATCTCTATGGGGAAGCCAAATTTAATGTGTTCAATCATATCAGACAACATCATATCTTAAGGTCAAAATATCACTTAGGTGGGATATTGAATTCCATATTTACTTGGAGGATGGATTAATTGGTTAGGAGGTAAATTCTCTTCAATATTATTAGATCAAAATGTTCCTTAATTAGTAGGTTGAATACTTCCTTAGAATATTGATAATCATTCAATCTTGCATAAATTCTCTCTCCAAGATCAAGCTAAATACACCTTATTCAGAGGCATGATTTCTTGTATTTGGAAAAAAGAGATATCTTATATTCTTGGATAAGATAATCCTTGTTTGGAAAACTGAAATTATTCTTATATTTGGATGAAATTCATGGAATTTATGGGCAATATTTCTCCTTGATTAGTAGGCTAAGAGAAAGAGAAATTTTGGGCGTGATCATCATTTTTTGAAAGGACTAGAATTATTACTCTTTCTAGATGTGATCTCTTACAGTTAGCAGGTCAAAACTCCATTTGTTTGAGCAAGATGAGAGCCTTATGTTGATTAACAAAGACTTGATCATTGGCTGGAAAGAGCTTAAAGTAGAATTCTAGGCATGCATTCATAGGAGGAAGTTAAGAAGGAATGAACATGGGCAAGGAGTATTGTCATATTGTCATAAGTCTGGCTAAGCCAATAAGACAAATTTTCAAGTATGGATGTTTTATGTTATTACTAAGGAATATTTTGGGAGTTCATTGCCTCTCATACAAATGTATGCACAATTATTGTTTTGCAGTCTTGAAGTAATTAAAAAGAATAATCATGTTGAACATGAAAATTAGTAACTAAAGACCATTGTCATTTTATGCTATATGTAGTGGGATAGGATGATTTCAATCTTGATATTTTTGTTTGTCACTTTGAATCTCTCCAAAGGATGAGTGGCCTGATTGACATGTATTTAAAAGGAATAAAAAAATTGGATGCTCATGTTTATATATACTATTGAAGTGTCTAGAGTTGTGGCTAATCCATAATTCAATAAGTCTTGAAAGAAGCTTTCTCTCAAAATGTATCTTTTGTAACTACATAGGAAGTTATTTGAGCATGTCACTAATGTAAGGGATGAACTATGCTAAATTTTTATACCTATGTCAAGAATGTTTGTTAACTTGAAGTGTGATATATTGGATTGAAGTTTTGAGGACCTATATTTCCTTTGGAAATGTTGCATTTCATTTCATAGTGTGTTAAGAGATAGGATGTTGTGAACCTTAAAATATGCCATGGATATACTTCTAATTTAGGTTATGTTGGAAAATATATGTTGTAATGTACTATTTACCATGATATGTCCTTGAGTGATTTTTGACAATGATAAATTTCAGCCCATATGTAAAGGCATAAGGGATTTTATGGTTTTGGGCATTTGGATATGGAAATAAAACTTGCATATGGAAAAGGTGTAGATAAAAATTGAAAATTTAGGGCTTTGAATCCCTAGAAGACTAGAAGGCTTGAATAAGAAAGTCCTAGGGTGTGTAAATAAAACCCTAGAGGTATACCTAGATCCATGTTTCCACTAAAAGAATAAACCTTAACTTATGCAAGGACATAATGGAAAAAAACATGTTTTAATGGTTGATGATGAGGATGAAGATGATGAGCTTATAGATGGATTTTGCAAAAAATGAAAGGATCCAAAGGGAGTTGACAAATTCCCTTCAATCCTGGAAAGATAATTATTTTAAATATTTCTTCCTTAATTATTATTTATTTATTATTAGTTAGCCTCTTGTCCTTGTTTATTTTTTTTTGGATTATAATCATTTCTTCCATGACCTCCTAGTGAGGGTTGTAGGTACATCATAAAGGACGCCAAGGCTTTGGCAGTAGATTAACACATTTTTGAGAATAAATAAAATATTGTGACAAGAGGATTCTCTCGGAGTGATTTTTGTTCCAGAGGGAGAAGTTGTACTGACATCTAGAATCGTTCCTAGTGACCATAAGAGCTCCTATTTCATAGGGAGCTAGCAAGGCAACAAGTTTGAAGGATACAATAATGAATACTGTGTCAGGATCTGAGGATAGTTTGTGGTGAATTTTAGGCAGATCTACAAGTGTAGATTATCCACGTAGATTCAACTGATAATTGTAATATGTTAAAACATTATACTTGAATCAACTCTACCAACTGCGAAACCAATTTAGATCTTGAAATAAAAAAACATGAAAGAGAAATAATTTCAATCGCAAAACAAAAATATTTATCTAGGGAAGCCTTAGTTAAAAACCTCGCTATTTGTAAATTTCATAAGCCAAAGAAAATGATAAGATTACAATGCTTTTCTTAGCACTATCTCTATCTATCTCAATGATTCCTAGATAAGCATGGTTCAATACTTAACCAATTTCTGGCTTGCCCAAGCCCCTATTTCCTAGCGTATTTTTCTTGGGTAATTAGTCCCTATTAGTTAGGGAAATTCCAAATCCATAATTTGCAATCCATTAGTGGCCTTCCTCTAAATACATCCACCACTTATACAATTCGGAAAATTATACAACTGATAGTAAACTGCCCATGAACTCTAATCTCAATTGGGCCTTTCTTAGAACTGACATGCATGATTTATTTATGAGTGAATTTTTAGTTATCTGATTGATCAATACATGTGAATTAAATCTAATTTTCACACTTTGACCTCTCTCCAATTCCTCCATCAGTTAGAACACGTTAAACTAAATTAAACTCAGATAAAGTGACTTAATTAATTACAACTCAAAATAAACTCAACCACAGCTCCTATAATGTAGGATATACTCTACATGCATCTACTTTGACCCTCAAATTGAACTAACTGAACCAAATAAGTCATCCTAACTTATTTAACTCGTACAAGTTGTCATGTGATGTGGAATTACAATTTTCCTCTAATTTAATTCAAGGGAAAATTAAATTAGAAGCCTTTCTTGGTGCCATTTTCAACACTCCCTCTCAACGAGAAATGGATTTTCTGTTACCCAGATCCTGCCTCTATGGAACTTGAATTTTCCTCTTCACATTTCCATCCTCAAGATGTTTGCATCCTGCTCCTCTGTAGGAATGTACTCTAATAGCATAAACTGCCTCTGCACACAATCTCTGAGATGGTGATACCAGATGTTGATATGATTGGACATGTCATGAAAAAATAGATTAAACAAGAGTTTGATGCAGCTATGGTTATCACAATAAATCACCATTGGATCCATTTGTTTCAAAAAAAACCGAACATTGATATTCCTCATCGATATAGCGTCACAAGTTGCTTGACTATGAACCATGTACTATTCCTCTGCTGAACTAAGTGCAACTCATCTTTGTGTCTTGTTGTACTAGGAAATTTTTGTTGACCCAATATTGAGGATGCCCCCTAATGTGATCTTCCCGTTGGATGTACTCCTTTCCCAATCTGTGTATGTGAGGCCTTGAAGCTTCATTCGCTATGTTTTTCTATACCAAAGACCAAACTGAGTGGTGCCTCTAAGTTATCTCAATACATGTTCTTTTTCCTTCTAATAAAGCTTGATTGGATTAACCATAGCTTGACTAAGATGGTGAACCACATAATATGTGTTTTTTCATGTGTTCACCAAGTACATGAGTGAACCCATAAGCTGTGAATAAGTGGTAGCTTCAACCACTTCACCTAAATTATAATTTCCCTTCTTCCAATTCCTTGTTAGAGGAGTATCCATGGGTTTGTTTTTATCCATGTGAAAATTCTTTGGTATCTCATTGGCATACTTTCCCTGAGAGAACAAAAATTCCCAATATATTTGCCAAATTTCCAGATCAAGGAAATAATTCAAGATCCCCATGTCCTTCATCTCAAATTCTCTTGCAATATCCTCTTTGCAAGAATTGGTTAGGTTCTCATCACTTTTCATAATCAAATAATCAACATATAATACTAAAATCAATAAATTACCTTTTACCACAATATGGTAAAGATTTGCATCTACTTCACTTTTGGTGAAACCCAACCCAGTGAAGTAGTTCTTGATCCTAGTGTACCAAGCATAGGGTGCTTGTTTATGTACATATAATGATTGCTTGAGTTTGGACATATGAAACTCTCTATTGAAGGTCCCAAATCCTTCCGTCTGCTCAATGTGCACCTCTTCCTCAATCACTTTGTTGAGGAAATTTGTCTTTACATCTATTTGATGTATATTGCATCACATTTGCATTGAAAGTGAAAGAATAGATCTGATTGAAGAGTACCTTGCTACTGGAGAAAAGGTATCCTTGTAATCTAATCCCTCTACCTGAGAGAACCCCTTGGCCACAAATCTGGCCTTGTGTTTCTCCAAACTCCCATCTGTTTCTTGCTTCACCTTGTAGATCCATTTGGATCTTACAAATGACTTGTTATTTGGTCTTGGAAAACTTCCCATGCATTGTTTCTTATAATGGAGTCATAATCCTCAACCATGGCATCAACCCATACTATTTTTTTCACTGCTTCCTCGAATGATGATGGCTCAGTCTCTACACTCTCGCTCATAAGAGCCATGTAGCCAGTGTATCTATCTGGGGACCTTCTCTGACTACATTGTGATGTGCTTTCTCCCACATTTTCTCTAGCATCATCCATCAACCTGAAATCCTCTCTGGTGCAATTCCTTCCTTCTATAGATGTCTCTGCTTAAGTGGGAGCTTCCACTGTATGTTCCTTTTCTTGTGGTTGATCTACATCTTGAGGTTATTCTTTTGGAGCTAAGATCTCCTCAATTGCATGCATCTGAAGCTCCCTCTCAAGAGAAATTATGATGTCCTTTCCCTCATTGAATTTCACATCTTTACGAACCACTATCATCTTGTGAGATGGCATGTACACATGATAGTTTTGAGGTGTATCAGTGTACCCCACAAATATGTCCAACTTAGCTGTTGTTTGTAGATTTTTTCGTGCATGTTTGGTAACATGACAGTAAGCTGATGAATGAAAAATTCTAAAGTCTGCCACATCTTGCTTCTTACCAAAAAACTCTTCTTCTGGTGTACTCATACTGAGGATTCAATGAGGAATTATGTTCTTCACATGCACAATTGTGTTGCATGCTTCTTCCCACAAGTGCAATGGTAGACCCTAATCATGTAATATCACCTGTGAAACTCCCATAATGCTTATGTTCTTCCTTTTTGAAAACCATTATGTTGTGGGTTATGAGGTGTTATCAACTCTCGTCAAATTCCTTCTAAAGCATAAAATTTCTTTAATTAATTTGAAACATATTCTCCACCGTTGTCGCTCCTGAGAGCCTTCACCTTCTTTCCTGTGTCTTTTTGTTGGCAAGAAGTCAGGTCTCGCGGACAAGACCCAGGTTCAGGAGTTGTGGCCAACAAAGGAGTCCGATGTACTCTAGGATCACGCTGGCATTTTTACCCTACTCCGGAGAGTAGAGAGTCTCATTCGAGGCATGCCGCAACCACATGCAGAAGGGGATTAGATCAATGGAAAGGAACAGAGCCGCACTCATTATGGACAATGTATCGATTACATAGACAAAGTCATGTATGCAAGAGCACTTAAGAAGCATTCAGGTATTAAGCAAATAAAATTTTAAACCAACATAAACACATTACATGCATGTAAACCTCACATTGAGACAGCAACCTTTCATTACATTAATCTCTTGGCCAAGCTCATGATTACATAGCATTCTCAGCGATAGCTTACAACTCTGATACAGATGACTTACGGAACAGAAAGGTAGAATAGAGAAGATTAGGAACCATAGAAATGTCTTGCATGATTTCCCGCAATCGCTCTGTGCTTCTTCTCCTGTCACGAACCTCGCAACCTCTACAGCATCCCCATCCCCTTCTTTCTGTCGGGTGACTGTTATTTATTCACCCGCTATCGCGACTATCAGTTCCTCCTTGTGTCTTTCTTGAACTGCTTCCTGCTTCTCTCCTGTTATCTGTGTGGTCCACTTTCTGTCTTCTACTGTATGTTTTCTTCATCTGTACTTGTGTGTGTTCTTTCTTCAGCTATCTCATGCTTCCGCGCCACCTTGATAGCTCCGCGACTCCTGGTAGTTGCGACGCGGTCACGATTGCCATGTTTCTTCATGCCGCAATTCAAAAGATCATCCTTTATTCAAAATTCAAAATGTCCTAACCAATATTTCAAAAACAAGGGCCCCAACACTTTTTCAACAAGTGCCTTAAACTCACAAAATTTTGCGAACACCTGATCTTTCTTCTGTATGAATAAAATCCAACACTTGGGTGAAAAATCATCTACAAAAACCACATAATACATGTTCTTGGTCATGGAGGGTATCGAGAATGGTCCACACACATATGAGTAAACTCTTTCAAGGATTGATTTCGCATGACTGTCATTATCATGAAAGGTGGCTTTGGTGTACTTCCATAGTGTACACCCTTTTCATGTATCACATTGCTCAAGTGCACCCTTGGAAAGTATTGTAGAAATTTGTCGCATGATACTAAAAGCTTCATGGTGTAGATGGCCCAATATTCTATGCCATAACTCACTGATGTCTTGTTTATCCTCCTTCTCTGCTTTCGTGCTCAAGGAAACACAATATTATACATCCAATTTGTATAGGGTTTTTACTCGAACCCCTATCTTATTCACTTGTCCCGTGGATATGTGAGGAAGTAATGCCTTTCCTTTGCTAAATATCACATCATAACCACAATATTTGTAACAAACCTAGTCTAAAATTTCATGGAATAAAATTTAATAAAGGAAAAAATAAGACCATGGTAAGGGACACGTATTCCAAGTTGAATGTTGGGAAAAACATCCTAGTGTGGGTGTTCATTTCAGTTATTATGGCTAAGGAAATTGGAAAAGGTGATGGTAAAGGCTTTGGAAAGGGAAAGTGGAATTTATTGACATTTATTTATGAAAATAATGTAAAATAGGAAAAAAGGAAGGTGAAGGGTCACAGGTTGCATATGAAGAGGAAAGTGAAGGAAAATAATGGAAAATGAAGAAAATAGAGGCCTCATTGATCAAAATTCTTATGAGTATCAGTTGGTAGTTAGTTTTTTTCTCTATTCTCTCTCTCTCTCACACTCTTAGATGCTTATAGTTTTCTTAGAGCATTTCAGCATTGAGTCAAGAAAGAGGAAATAAAGCAAGGAAAGGACATGGAAAAGAAAGGAAAGAAAATATCAAGCAAGGAAGAGTAGGATCTAGAAGCTTTGGCATGAAGACTTGCAGGTAACATACTACATGTGTAATTTCCTAGCTATTTTGGACATGCATGGATTATGCATGTTGATATCTAGTTCTCTTTCTATCGGTGGCATAGTTTTATCAAGTTTTGACAGTGGTTTTCATCCTTGCCTTGAATTTTTATGGATGCCATGTTGTGTTGGGACTTTGATATTCGTTTTAAGTTTTGGAATTTCTAGATGGATTTTGGAATCCGGGGTGGAGGTGGTCTCAAGGAAAATTCCGAAATGCCTAGGAATCCCTTGACCATTTTTTACAGGATACACTGTAAATCCTGAGGGTGGTGTCTCGGTTTAGTGCCTAGGGATCCGAGATTGGATTGCGGTAAAGCCTAAGAGATAGGGAGACAGACAATTCCTCAAGGATAGTGATGGATTCCAGATGGCATTCCAAGTTCGGTTTTGTTTTGTGATTAAAGCACCTATTTTTCTGTGATCATGGTACGGTGAGGGTGGAGTTGGTTTAACCTCTAGATTCCCTTGTTTGTGTTTTGGATTGGTTTATCCATGAGATCTCACATTCATGCTTGGAATATGGCACTAGGGTGACTGGTTGAAGAGATATTTGGCTCAACCATGTATATGTTTGGGTGATATGTGGAAGTCCTAAACTTGGTTGGTTATTGCATATGCGTAATGGAAGTTAAGTTCTCTTTCTTTTGTATTTATTAATTTTTGGATTTAATGGTTTTTATCTCACTGTTATTTTCATGGTTTTATTTCGTTTATAAGCCTGTTTAAATGACTGTTTCATGTCATGGTTATTTCATTCATTTAATTGTAATTGTTAAATTAATGGATGCAAGACCTAATTGATGTCATATAAGTCCAATGAAGTGGGTGGTGATCCTTCTTGTAATGTCTCTCAATATTTTTTAGTCATTCGTGCTTTGTGTTATATTCCAGACCTGAAGATTTCATTCATGCCAATTTTTTGATAGAATGTCAGTCTCGGTTGGGGATGGTTAGGCCTAGTCCTGGAGTTAGCTTCTGGTTAATTTTCATTGTCGTCATGTGTTTAATGGATTATAAAAGCTACAGGAATTTCGAGGAAGTGTCTAGGATTTTTGGCTTAAGAAGTTCCTTAAATCCAATGGACGCAAGCACAAGTCTAGGAAATTTAGTCCCTGGATGCACGCATGCATGCATATGTTGTCGGAGCATCTAGATCCTCCTAGACGCACCCTTTCCCATACCAAGGGAGCTTCCAGAGGTTTTTTTCAGTAAAAGTTAGTGGGACCCAGGGACAAGTCAGATTGATGGATGAGGTAGCCTCTAGGGGTCTTATAGCAGGTGCAAGGAGTATATGTTATGGTTTTCCACGTTGATTCCACTTCCTTAAATTCACCAAGGAGGTTGACTCTAATCTTAACTTCCCTTAGCTTATTTTTAACCCGATTGGTCGGTTACTCGGGTAGATGTGAGGGGAGGTGTACATTACAGGTGGTATCAGAGAAAATTTGTGTTCTCCTTGGGAGGTGAGTTTTGATAGTGCATTCATGTCGATTGCATATATGTTACTCATGGTTATGTTATATGTTCTTGTCGCATATGCATAGCATGGTAATAGTTGTAGTGGTGTTGCCATGTGAAATTGGATGGTGACTGGATGTGGTCTCGATGAGTGGATGTCAGTTGTATATGAATTTTTTATGCATGTCAGTGTCGATATGTTATTATGAAAGCATTGTCATGGTCAAGGTTGTTGTTCATGAGGTCATTGTATGCGTTTTAGGTCATCATAATTTTTTTTATAATATATGATGTTAATATGTTGGGTACGATATAACAGGAGATGTAGATCATCGAAGTGAAGTTGCAACACTAGACTTGATGGTAAGAGAAGATCGTCATCCAGGTTGTATGTTTGGCATGTAGGTATGTGGTTAATGGTTGTTATAAGAATTAGGGTTACTTAGATACATGTTTGTCATTTTATTGTTGTTGTGGTTACATGGATGATAGATGTTAGTGAATTAGTGTGGTCATATGTACATTCGTCGGATAATCATGCATGGTAATAACTTGTTGTTTTTTTATGTTAGTTAAACTTGATTATTATGTTATATGT
Source organism: Pinus albicaulis (assembly GCA_034641835.2). Classification (NCBI taxonomy): domain Eukaryota; kingdom Viridiplantae; phylum Streptophyta; class Pinopsida; order Pinales; family Pinaceae; genus Pinus; species Pinus albicaulis. Next base: position 288,951,724 of record CM076574.1, on the reverse strand, counting down.
TGTTGATGAGTATGTTATATGTTGAATTGTTGTTTTTATATGTTATTTAACTTGATGATTAGGCTTATGACATTAATATATTGATTTTATATGTATGGTGCTAATTTGGATTCGCCTAGGCAGATGGTTATGGTTATGAAATTCAGGTATGAGTTGATATGTTATGATATTATGGCATACTAATCTAGACTGACTATGCATATGTGATTGTTATGCAAGAAAGAAAATTGTTTATGAGCCTATGATTTGAACATGTTAGCTAGTTATTGTTATGGATATCATGACCTTATTTATGTTTGAGTTGATGTGGTTTGAAGTTATATCATGGTAATTTATATTGATTGTGCAGACAAGATATTCTCCCCTGAGATGCTTTAAGGTATGAGTTTTCTTATGTTGTGTACTTGATGCTTAATTGTTTGGTTATTTCATCCATCTGGTGTTGATTGTTTGGTGTCTTTTATGTCATCTAATTGATTTATCTAACATGGTATGTTTATAGTTTTTTTGAATGTTTGATTAATCACATAATATGAGTATGTGTCTGTAAGATTGCATGAAGTAATGATATTGTTTTAATATGGTTGTACTAACACATATGTGTTGAGACAGATGATATGTACTTGAGTGTAGGTAGATGATAGTTTTATAATTACGTATTATGGCTGATGAATGTGAGTTGAATGTGAATTATGACATGGTTGTTAACCTTGGTAAAGTTTGATTTCAAATTGATAGATATGTTGTCTTGATTCTGGTAAATATGGTTGACATATGTGTTTAGTTACAGGTCATTGTTATTGGAACAACAAGGTAATATAACTGGTATATTACTATATTTATTTATGCATTGACAGTTGTGTGGTTATGGAAGTATGATGCAGGGATTGCATGGAAAAGGAGACTGCCATGAAATCTTGGAGAAGGATCAGGTTGAGTTTTCCTTCAAAGGCATTGGGAACCCATGGGGATTGATTCATGGTGTTTGTTTCCAGTCTTTTGCTTTTGTTCTATTGTATTTTGTTGCACTTCATTTTTGGCTTTTTTTATGTCTAGTATATGGCCATACCACCTTTTTTTGCTGTCATATTTTTATGGATTTTCATGGTTTTATTCTTGTTGTTTCTTTTTTTTTCTTTTTGTTTGAGAGCCTTGGGAATTGGTTTGGAAAGAGGAAAGTAATGGAGCTCAGGGAGATTTGTGTGGTATCCAACAGGTAATGAAAGACACGAATGAAGATCAGTCCATGAGTAAGCACAACGAAAGGTAATAATATGACAGTCAGTTGGACTGGTTGGGTCCATTGTGTTAAATGGATGATGGCAGTACAAATATGAGAAAAGAAATAGAAAAGGTAAATAAAATGGATTTGAGGTGCTAAATTCCTTAGCTAAGATGGGAACTCTCTCTCTCAATGTTGTGCATGTTGTGCATAGATAAAGGAATTTCTCTTAACCTCGAACTTATGCTATCTGGTAATTATGATGTGTTCATGATTGTGTTGGTGTTTATGTATGTATACATGTATTTATGTATGTATGTCGTGTATGACAAGGTCGTCATGGATCATGTTTGTTTGAAGCTAAATGTTTATATGTATATATGTGTATATGTGTCTTGTTGAATGATATGATGATGATTATATATATGTATCTATCTATCTATGTCACTTTCTGACATGGTTGTCAGGGATAATCCTTATGGAGGAATGATTTATTTTGTTGGTGAATGGAATGAAGAGGTTCCTGGCTATGAAGAATAAAGTGGCGGAGTAGTCTTGACAAATCTATGAGGTAAATATCAAGTGAATATGAATTTATATTATGTGTTTATACTATGCCTATGCTATGAATAGGTAATTTTGAGGGGTACATCATCGAAGTGAAGGTAGTGTGATCTGTGGCATGCTAAGAAGACATTAGAAGCATGGATAGTGAGAAGACATTAGAAGCATGGTTGATTGTGTGGTCAGTTTTTGGTCTATGGATGTGCAATACTACTAGTGTGTATATGTCGTGCATGTTGTGTATTCAATTATTACATGTTGTATATTCATTGATTTTACCTATGGTGATGTGTACATGTAACATATATAGTATTATGTACATATGGTGTTGTATGTCTATTGTATATATGGTCTTCTGTGTATATTGGATATGCAGTGCTAGGTATATATGGTGTTATGTACATGTTGGATATGCGATGTTGTGTACATACCACATTGTGCGCATGTTAGATATGCGGTGTTGTGTGCATATGGTACTGTGTGCATGTTGGATATGCAGTGCTATGTACGTATGCTGCTATGTACATGTTGTATATGCAATGTTATGTACATACATAGTTGTGTGCATGTGGTTTCGCATACATGTTGTGCATGTGGCGTTGTGTACGTGTGGTGTCGTGTACATGTCGTGCATGTAGTGATGTGTACATGTGGTATTGTGTGAATATCGTATAGGCTATGTTGCAGGCATCTGGTACTATGTATGTGCATTATGTAGTCGTGGCACTGTGACATGTGTATTCATTGTGTTGTACTATCTGTACATATATGTATTGTGTTTTACACCATATGTATGTGCATGTATTGTGTTGTATTATACACTGGGTGTAGGTGTATGTGTTGTATGTCAGTGTAAGCATATGTATCGTTTTGTGTTGTATGTCAGTGTAAGCATATGTATCGTTTTGTATGTTGGTGTGGGTGCGTGTATTGTATGGTGTTGTAAGTCATATGTGGGTGTGCATGTTTTGATGTACATTATGTGTATGTGTACGTGATTGAAGAGAAGCAAAGGCATTGGGTTCTTGTCAGCTGTGGTAATCGGTCTGGTGTGTTTACAAACGAGAAAAGGTAGAAGGACTGATGAAGGATAAGTATCGGTATTTTATTTCAGTCCTGTTATGCACGTGATTTGTGACTATGACTTATGATGGTTACATGCGATTTATGATTATGGTTTATGGTGATTTCATCTAATTCATGATTTTAATTTATGATGGTGTCGTTTTGAGCTAATCATATGTGATATGTTTATACATGATGATCTGATCAAACAACTAGTTTGACTTGAGTGACAGGAGGTAAAAAAAATTTCAAATGTACCTTATTGATGAGCTCTACTGAGGTATGATATGAGTTTATTTCAATTTATTTTGAATCTAATGGTAGTTATGTGCTTGGTACAGGAAGCATAGAAAATGAATAAAAGGAATTAACAATAATAAAAGGAATAAAACAAGTAGTAGTATTCCCATAAAGCGCTTTAGGAGCAAGGCCATTGTGGGATACTAGTACCCAATAGTGTCCATTAATTTCCACGAGCATGATATGATCAGTATGAAAGTTTTGAGGAAGTTATATGCCTTGGTTTTTGTATCTTCTGATGTGAGAAAGCCTTTCTAAGGGATGGATCACCTGGGATAGGGGATTTCAGAAAACTTGGAAGGTGAGTGACTGCATGGAAGGGGGTTACAGGATTTCCCCAGGGACTCTATAGTAGAGAAGGGAAAGTTGGGAATGGATTTTTTTTTCGTTAGCATTTTCAGATGGAATCATATGCACATTGGGATTCTACCCAAGAACAATGAGCCAGAAACTATTCAATGAGGGTATAATAGCACAAGATTGTAGCATTGGGCATTGGATGCAACTTTAGCTCTAACAGTGGTTCTAGACTTCTTGGTAAGGAAGTGATTCCTGATACTACTTTGAGGGTGGAGGTGTGAGCCTCTAGATTCCCTTGTTGTGGATGCGGGCATCGTATCATTTTATTTTTTGGTTGATCAAGTGTGCATATTTTTATATTAGTAAAATACCATAATGATTTGTGTTATAAAGCTCCAGTACGCAGTATGGTTGTCATGATGGTTTTTTATTTTGAGTAGTTTATTCGTTATAAATATTACAACAAGTTGTGTTATAAATCTCTATGGGAAGTATGTTTTTTTTTTTAGCAGTATTATTGGTTTGTAGGTGTTATTAATCACCGAGGACGTTTTCCCCCCAAGGGGAATGGTTTTGTAAGAGACTCGGGCTAAAAGTTCATGTAATAAAAGTTAGTAAAGGAAAAAATAAGACCACAGTAAGGGAAACATTTTCCAAGTTGAATGTTGGGAAATACATCCTAGTGTGGGTGTTCATTTCAGTTACTATGGCTAAGGAAATTTGCAAATGAAATAGCAAAGGATTTGGAAAGGAAAAGTGGAATTTATTGACATTTATTTATGAAAATAACTGAAAATAGGAGAAAAGGAAGGTGAAGGGTCACAAGTTTCATGTGAGGAGAAAAATGAAGGAAAATAATGGAAATGAATAAAATAGAGTCCTCATTGATAAAAAGGTTTCTCAGGATAAGTTGGTAGTATTTTTTTTCTATATTCTCTCTCTCTCACTCTTGGATACTTAGAATTTTCTTGGAGAATTTCAACATTGAGCCAAGAAAGAAGAAAACAAGCAAAGGAAGGGAAATGAAAGGAAAGGAAATAAAATATCAAGAAAGGAATAACATGATCTAGCAGATTCAGTAAGAAGACTTGCAGGTAACATATTGCGTGTGTGATTTCCTAGTTGGTTTGGACATGCATGGCTTATGCATGTTGGTATCTGGTTCTCTTGTTGTCAGTGGTATGGCTTTGTCGGGTTTTGACAGTGGTTTTTAGCCTTGCCTTTCCTTTTCCTGGATACCATGGTGTGTTAGGATTTTTATATTGGTTTTTAGCTTTGGAATTACTAGATGGATTTCAAAATATGGGGCGAAGGTGGTCTAAAGGAAAATTCCCAAAGGCCTAGGAATACCTTGATTAGTTTTGGCGAGATACATGGTAAAGCCTGAGGGTGGTGTCTCTGTTTAGGTCCTAGTGATCCAAGGTTGGATTGTGATAATTCCTTAGAGAAAGGGAGACAAAAAATTCCTCAAGGATACTGATGGATTTTGGATGGCATTCCAAGTTCGGTTCAGTTTTTTGATCAGAGCACTGGTTTTGGTGTGATCACGGTATGGTGAGGGTGGAGGTGGTTTAACCTCTATATTATCTTGATTTTGTTTTGGATTGGTTTATCCATGAGATCCCACATTTTTGCTTGGAATATGGCATGGGGGTGACTGGCTGAAGAGATATTTGGCTCAGTCATGTCTATGGTCGGGTGGTACGTGGAAGTCCCGAACCGGGTCGGTTATTTACTATGTTTAATGGAAGATAAATTCTATTTATTTTGTACTTATTAATCTGTGGATTTAATATTTGTTATCTCAATATTATTTCCATGGTTTTATGTTGGTTATAAGCATGTTTAAATGATAGGTTCATGTGATGGTTATTTCACGCATTTAATTGTAATTTTTAAAATAATGGATGCAAGACCTAATTGATGTCATATCAGTCCAAGGAAGATAGTGGTGATCCTTCTTTTAATGTCTCTCAAGAAAGATAGTGGTGATCCTTCTTTTAATGTCTCTCAAGAATTTTTATTCATTCATGCTCTGTCTTGTATCCTATACCTGTAGATTTCATTCATGCCAATTTTTTGATAGAATTTTAGTCCCGGTTGGGGATGATCAGGCATAGTCATCTAGTCAGTTTTTGGTTATTTGGAATTGTTGTCATGTGTTAAATGGATTCTGAAAGCTATAAGAATTTATGGGCAGTTTCCAGGATTTTGGGCTTAAGAAATTCCTTAAATCTCGCGGATGCAAGCACGGGTCTGGGAAATTGAGTCCCTAGATGCGCACATTCATATGTTGTGGGAGTGTCCAGAGCCTCCCAAATGCACCCTTTCCCATATCAAGAGAGCATCTAGGGGTTTGCTTCGGCAAAATTCAGTGGGACCTAGGGACACGTCAACTTGATGGCTGGGGTAGCCTCTGGGGGTCCTTTAGTAGGTGCATGGAGTCTGTGTTATGGTTTTCTGTGTCGATTCCACTTCCTTAAAGTCACCAAGGAGGTTGAGTATACTCTTAACTACCCTCAACTCATTTTTACTCGGTTGGCCGGTTATTTGCATAGATGTGAGAGGAGGTGTACGTACGGTCTTCAAACTTAGCAACTGAAACTAAGTTCTTCTTCAAACTAGGAACATACATGACATATTTTAATGTGATAGGAGAACCATACTACCTCTGAAATGTAATAGTACCAATTTCGGTTGCGTTATACCTCCCATAATATCCCATCTCAAGGTGCATACGGAGATCCTTCTCCTCCAAATTGTTGAAGAAATATTTGTTTCTGGTCATTTGGAATGAGGCTCCACTATTTAGGTACCACATAGAACCCATCACCGATGAGACCATGCATTCGATGAGAGTCAAATCCAACTTGAATTGTGAAGTAAGAGGTCCACCTGGCGCTCCTCATGACGGCTTCTTGTTGGCCTTCTTTTGTAGACACTTTGTGGCATAGTGTCCCAACTCGTGACAATGAAAATATTTAATCTTCAACAAGTCCTTCTTCTTGCCATCTCGAATAGAATATGATTTGGAATGGAATGAATTACTTTTCCCTTTCTTTGAATTTCCATCCAAGGCACATGTCTCCTCATCATCATGCTTTGATGAGGATCCATCTATAGTGTTACGTTGAATCTCTTCTTGTACCAAGTCAGACCATAATCGCTCCCAGTCTGGTAGCTTATCCATCCCATTTACCAAATCTTGGTAGCTATGTCAGCTCTTGGGAAGGCCTAGAATTGTTAGTCTCATCAGATCATCTGCGAAAACTGTAACACCAACACTTCCAAGATCATCCCGACACCGAGTGAACTTGGTCAAATATTTTGGTATTGTGTCTCCCTTCTCCATCTTGATTTTTCTGAGCTTGTCCTTCAGTGCTAGCTTTATGTGGTCATTAATGTTTTGAAACAAATTTTTTTAAGTCCTTCCACATAGCATATGGAGTTTTCTTTCCATGGAGGTTCTAGACAATATGATCTTAAACTCCTCCTAACATAATCCTTCTTGCCTTTGCTATGTTCTTCTTCCATGCCGCCAAATCTTGAGAATTTGTTGTTGCAGGCTTAGGAATATCACTGTCTATGAATTCCTTCATCTCATTGTCTTCCAACATGTTGTGTTAAAACACAACCTCACCATTTTTTACTTATACACTTCAAATAATGGAGATCCTTTCTATAATTTTTTTGGCTAAACACCTTTTAGGATTTTCATTAAGTTAATTATCCTGCATTTTTTTCATTTTTTCATCTTCCTCAAAATTTTGTTTTGATTTCTTTATTAAATCCATTTTTTTACAAGATTTCCAACGATACTTGTTTCACTTCATTTGGTCAACCGGTTTGTAAATGACACTCTTTTGAAGTTTGATCATTTTCTCGCTCGGGATTAAAAATGTATAAAGTGTACTAATATTTTAATTCTCGTAGTTAAAATATTCATTCATCGTAAATATTAACTTTTAGTTCATTTTTACTATTTCTTTCATTTTTCACTAATGCGTAGGATCGTTAATCCCACGCGGGTCCCACTTCTCACCACATTCACTCTTCTAAAAAATCCCGATTTACAAAATGGCCAAAATAAAATATGCTATGCGATATAATGATTGTGATACATCACAAATCGCATATCGCAAATAGAAAATATTTATTTTTTGCATATATTTCAAAAACTCCGAAACTCCGATGCGATTTGGAAAACATGTGAGGGGTTATTTGTTTTAACATAAAGTTTCGTTTCACCTTATGACTACCACTCATTCTCCTCCTCCCTTATTAGTACTCCTCACCTCTCCTCCTCCCTCCTCTCTCCCTCTCACGTGGATGTTTAGTTTTTTATTATTTAATATATAAATATTATATTTTTTATTATAATTGTTATATTTTAATTATAATATTTTATTATAATTTTAATATAAGTAAATTATAATATTAATATAATATATTTATATTTTAAATTGTTTATTTTTATTAATTAATTTCTTTTAATAATAAATTGAGATTAATAACATAATTGTAATTAATTAGCATTAATTAATTAAATATTATAATCTAATTTAGGATTAAAATCTAATTGAAAATTTCTGATGTTTAGTCCAGGCAACAAAAAATTTCAGATTTCTAGAAATTTTAATATACCAACTTTGGAAGCTCATAAATGGAGTTTTACTTGGCCAAATGAGGCCCAAGACAGCTCATTAGATAGATAAAATGATGGAGAAAATTTATGAAGTTGTTTCATTTCTATATTTAATCATTTATTAGGTCTAAAATTCAACAGAAGATCATGCTCCGAATTTTTAACAAAATTAATTTTCTCAGTTTTATTTTCTGCATTTTAATTTTCCCATAACTTTTTAAAAATGCAGATCCATTCGTCAATGATATCATTGGCCAATTATATCAGCACAGAAATCAAAGGAAAGCTTATAGTTCATTTTTCAATTATTTATTTCATTAAATTTTGATTGGATTTATTTAATTTCTTTCTGCATTTTGATTTTATCTTTTACATTTTAATTTTGTTTTGATTTGTTTTTGTAGGAAAACAGTTGAAGAGATGAGAAAAAGAAGCTTTCAATCAATTAGAAGGCTCCAACAATTGAAGAATATGATTTTTAAACCAACAAAAATTGATGGAGCAAAACCACTCTTCAATAAACTTTCCTATGAAGAATTTTTTTGTAAATATTATAAATAGCAGATTGAAAAATGTAATACACGCTTCTCTCCTCTGCAATTCTGGAATTTTTGATGGCACTATTGTTTAGAGGATTTAGAGGTGTAGGGTGAGAGGAGAGGAATCTCATATCTGGAGATTATTGAGGTTTTTCTTTTACATTCTGAGTTATGTATAATGAACAGAGTCTTGCACTACTATAGCTTTGTTTAAAAAAAAAAAATTTCAGGTATTGTAAAAGACTGTCAGAGACCGAAGCTGGAGAAATGGACTTAATAAATTGGTATTTTTAACACTATTATTTTAAATGCTAGTTTCATTTTTTTTATAACAGGAATGTGTCAATTTACTTGCATACTTGTGCGCTTCTATCGGTATGAGCTATTTGCTTCAATTAATGTTATTATTTGTCTCTACTATTGTTCACTGAATTCTGATTTCTGAGTAACTATTTACTCAAAAAATTGTCTTATAAAACTAATTTATCGAATAGTGATGTGTTGTGAACTAATTTCTGCATGTTATTATTTAATTATTCAAGTTATTGATTAAATGATCAATATCATTTTGAGAACTACTTCCTGAGTGTTGTTGATTATTTATTTCAGCTAAGAGGTCTCTAGATAGAATGTGTTTGGTATTCACAATATCAGTTAATTGAACTACTTTGTTAGCTTGATATTCATTTAAAACAAACATATTTAAATCTTAATTATTTGATACATCTTGCTCTTAGTTGGGATAGATCTATATCTGCCTAATTGAGATAGGATTAAAATAGTTTCTTTTTCTTGCATCTTAGAATAATATTGCATTTAGATTAAATTCTACATCCTAAAAAAAGGTCTCTTCCCAAAGAGGAAAAACTTTAAATTGTGGCTTGGCTAAGCCCAAATTAGCTTAAGGATCACTTTCTTATCTGATCTGCAAGAGAAATGATCCGATGTCTCTTTCTCGTTGGTAGACAGAAGTCATACTTTAAGCCAATGGAGATTGAGAGAAGATAACTAGACCTAGTTAAACCAGTCGAAGCCACCATTCCAAATGGAAAAGGAACTTCCTTAAGGTCCAGACCAGGTGGTCATCTCCCATGTTTTTGCAGTTCATTTCGAGGCCTCAACATTTTTGGCACTAGAAGGAGGGCCTGAAACTTGTTTTCCTTTGGAGTCTTTGTATTCTAACATTTTATTTTTATTACAATGTCTCCTTCAAATCTTCCAATTTGGAGTTGTATTTCTGGACAAGCATCTTCCAATACTCCACCAAAAATAGTAAGACACTTGTCTCAGTTAAAGTTTAACGGTAAGATGAAAATTTTTGCATTTGATCATACTTTACAATTAATTCAAAATTTTTCAAATTCTACTTTTCATGATATTGATGAAGATATTTTATGCAGGATTTTTACTCTTACATTCTTGGAAAAAGCCAGAAGCTGGTGTCAATCACTTCGAGTTGCCTCAATCCACACTTGGGAACAATTTATCACAATATTCCTTTGTAAATTTGATGGATATATCTACAAAGAAGTATGTGATGATTTTGAATATCTACGAAGGTTTGAAGGTGAGTCATTAATTAATTTTACCATCGGGTTTCATTTAAATTGTTTAAACTTTAAAATTGATGATAAGCCTTCGGAAAAATAATTACTAGATTGGTTTGAATATATTTGCAACCTTCCTTCCATTCATAAGCCATATGAAATTATTTCAAAGTTTGATCAATCTCCTTCTAATTTCATTGACATAAATAATAATTACAAAATGGAAGTTCAAACAAATGATGATGAAGAGGCCTCTATTTTGTATAATCAATTCCTTCAATTTTTGCACATTTCTTACAATATTAAAAAAAATCAAGGTGCATCTTCACATGTCCATGAATCTCAGTCACGAAGTTTGGAAAATTTCACTAATAAATTGTAAGAAAATATTAACAGCATTATTGAAGAATATACCGCTTTGAAATCCAAAAATCAGTATGCATTAGAATCAGAAAATTAGATCATAATTCGGCAAGTACCAGCAACGATTAAAGTTTCCAATAATAGGCAATCTGCTGTAAAAAAATTTGAATTCTCTTATGATGAACAGATTCCAAATTCATATCAACAAAGCAACATTCTTCAAGAAAGCATAAGCAGCCAAGTAAACGATCTTAAATCTGAAAATTTCAATGAAGAAAATGCACAAGAGTTTTCAAATAGAGACTTTTTCGAATGCATTTTTTCAGATTCATATATTTATCTTTATCCTGATATTTTTTCTAATAGAAATATTTCCTCTCTTCCAGTCAAAGATATTTCAGAAAACAGAGAGGCTAATCTAAATAAATTTTCAAGTAGTTTTGATCAGGATAGAGAATTAATTAATGATCATTTTTCTAGCATTAATGAACATGAGTTTAATATTCCTTCTTGTTTTGATACATTAAAAAAGATCAAAGGGAATTCTAATGAACGTCTTGAAGTCATTTATGATAGCTACTTTGACATTGAGGATATTGATTTTTCTTCTTTACAATTGAACCCTCACGATCAAAGTCTAATTACATGTGAAAATGAAGAACAACATAATTTACAAATTGTTCAAAATAGTTCTCATTTTCAAACAAATAATCATCCTTATGATTTCAGCATTCAAAAAATCAATCCAATCTATGATTTATATGATGATCAAGCTCGCATTCCTATTTAGAGTCATATCCTTCTCTATAATTCACAAGTGGGTATCAACAATCATTCTAATTGCATTATTCTATCCAATTCTTGTGAAGAGGAAATTACTTTAAGTTACTCCCAATTGTGTTGTAACAATAATTGTAACACTAGTGTAAACTATGATTCAATTTTGTTATTATTTCAACATTTATTTTTAACTTCATATTTATTTTCTTTTATTAGTCCTATATTTTTAGATAATTTGTGTTGGCATATGGAGAAGTTCAATTTTGAACACTCAATTGATGCATTACCTCACAGGAAAAAACAAGCTTCAAATTCTAATTGTGAAAATCAAGAATTAGGAAGAAATCTTTCGGTAAAAATCACATTATCATGAACAAAGTCGACGCGTTTCGAACCAACCAGTGTGGTTCATCATCAAGAATTATTAAACTTCCAATTTCAATTGATGTTCATTCCTTATCAACTACTTCTTACTTCTCAAGAGCAGTGCCTAAAAGAGGGTGTATTTTCACTTTATGACCAACAATTTAATTCAGTTAATAATTTGTTGTTGGATTTATTTGATTTCCATCTATTTTTCATTGACTCATTTGAAAAAAATTTGGAAAGTTTTCCTTCACGGAAGATTGTTAATAATTTAGCACTTAAACATAACACTAACAAAAACACACAGGCCATTGTTTCTGAAAGATCATTTTTACAACCTGTCTTGTCATCTTCTGTTTTAAACCTCTCCTACTCAATAATGGAAATCCATTCATATTTCTATGATCCAATTGAAATACAGTGGGAAAGGATATTTCAAGAGAAGGTAATGGTGAATAAGCTACTAACAATAAAGATGCATTCTGCTTTCAGATTTATTTTTTGTAGTTTAACTATATTTATATTTTTATTAATGTGTGACATGTACATATATACAGGAATTAAAATGCTTACACGGTTTTATTGGAAGTATGACTATACCTAGTCATGTTTCCTTGATTGAGTTAGAAATAGGAATAGATTAATCTTATTTTATGTTTGCATGTATTTCATTATTTTAGATTTCCAATAAAATAAGTAATGAATCTAATTTCTTTAGGGCATTCCATTTTAATTATAGAAAAATAGCGTAGAGAATTTTAGAAGGTCTTGAATTATATGATCATACTTATTTGTCAGGCCTTCAACTTTCTTGTTTTTTCAAAATTCATAGTATTCATCATACATGAAGAAATTCCAAGAATCTTCTACTACTTGACAATTTTTTATTCACAAGTAATTCTAAGAACTCATTTTTACCACTCTTGTCTTCTGATTTAATTTTGGAAACGATGTCATTTGAAAAAATTCATTACTCAGAATTTTAGATTAAAATAAGTAAGTGATATTGAACTTATGCAAATTTTGAGAAAATTAGGGAGAACTTGAACCTTCAAAGAGGTAAAACTTACAAACAAAATTCTTCCAGGTATGTGTTTACAGGTTCATCATCATCTATTGTTATTTTAATTTCAAAGGTTGTTACTTATTTCTATTTTGTTTTATTTGAAAATCTTCATTGACTTGATTATGAAAACTCAAAATAAGCAAGCATCCAACTTTTATTAAATATGCAACGTGTTCAGGGAAGTATTTCTGATTTCATCTGAAATTTGAAGGATATATAATTTTTTCTTATATTTATTGAAATCTTGATAAGACTTAATGAAATGTTGAAAGAAACATATCAGATCATTATATTTCACAAACTCTCTTCATAAGGAAGATCTCGTAAAATTACTTTTCAATCAGTTATTTTGACAATTAATTAAAATTATTAAAGGGTTATTTATTATAAAGCAAAATTAAATCATTCACTTTATTTTTGAATTGAATACTTTAAATAAATCATCAACCACACATATGGATCATTATAAATCGCATATTGGAAGCTCTGAAATGAGCATACACTAAATATATCCAATCTCCGATGATCTATCTGTCCGATATCACGTTGTTTGTATCACAACATTTGATCAGAGGCAGCTCTTAATGATTCCTGATAAGAAACCTTTGATGTATATCTTCCGATATTCATTCTCGCTCATTTTCTGATAAAATTACTTCTTCAAAATTGAAATGTTTATATAACCCGTACCCGATATGACCTTTAAATCCTCTTTATATACAGATATCATGTCCGTTTATAAATCGAAAATTTGGTAGGACCATATATTTAAAATTTCCGATGTCCCAGATCCGAAATGAAATTAAAATTCATATAATAAAAATATCGGGTCCATTCTTCATTGCACATCGGTGCATCAACGAAATTACATTTTGCATACTGGAAATTTTAGTGGTTATTGTTAAGACCTCGCTCGGTAAATTATATTAGTTGTGATGCGATAAAAGACAGGGTAATGATATTCCGATGCGATGCTACACATGTCGCATATCGCACAAGATGAGTAATATGTGAAATGATAAAAGTTACAACGAGTGATGTGGAGTTCACTGCGAATTGCGAAAATCGCAAAATCACAAAATTGTGAAAGTAATAAGTCATGAAATCTGCGGGAAGGTAAGTTATAAAAGATGTGAAGTGCAACCGTGCATAATTTATCATTGTTTGTATGGATTGCAAAAGTAATGTTCCACGCATATATTTTGATATTTTTAGTCACGTTGCATTAGTCATTTACTGCATTTTCATTATCGCAAGAATAATATCAGTGTTTCATTTCATTCACAAGCATTAATCTTCTGATATGACTATTCTTAGATATTACATTCATCCCTTCACAATTTCCCATTTCACATACTCATATCGCAACTTTTCCATTGCAAAATTTATATCATATCGCTAAACTTAAATGAAGTTTTGTATTCAAGATCTTCTGTTGCGATAAACTTCAATATTTGGCCTTCCACCATTATCTTTTAATTTTTATGGAAAGATCTCAATCGCATATCAGAAAATTTAGAAGTCACAAATTTTAAGTTATGCATGGAAAAGAATCTCCTGATGCGAAAAATTTAGCAAGATAATGTACCAATGACTAATTCAAATTTTTAATTTTCTTTTATTCTGAATTTTTCTCCATAATTATCATATAAAGATTCAAATCCTCTTTATATACTGTTACATTATTCGAGATTTTGAATCAATTTTAATACTTTGGGGTTGATATAAATTCAGAATGGAAGAATAAAAAACAACATTCATCATTTCAATTGATAAAGAAGCACATCTTCATCCTCATTTCTGATGGATTCAATTTATTTCTGACTCCTTAAACATGAAACATTGATTTTTCTTAGTTAAACTACTTGTTTTACTTTAGATGTAATAAAATAATAATTTTGGGTCAATAAAATTTCTTCATGCTTTTAATTATAATTAAAAAAAGAAGTTAACTTGCATTGGAGAAAATCATCTTTCTCAGGTAAGATTAAATGGAGTTCTTCAATAGTAAGTTTCATGTGTCCGCTTTCATTTATTCACATTTCTTCATTTTTGTTGTTATTTTTGCTTATCTTGAACTCTGTTTCTATAGGTTTTCATAACTTTTCACACCTCTACCAGATCAGTTTTCGAAGTTAATTTTCTTTTAGTCTTTGAGATTCTTGAAAGATAAACAGTAATGAGCCTCATCAAATCAGCTAGACTGGAGTTTCTGAACCTCTAGTCTGTTTCTTTAAAGCATTACTTTAATTAGAAAATAGTTAAGATGCTTTTATGCAGGTTTTGTCTTGAAAAAGAAAACTTTGTAACAGACAGAAACTTCTCATTTAGTATATTATCTTTCATAATTGCTATTCACCTTCTACATTTTGAGAGCCCCATTTTTATATAACTTTGCAAGATAAAAATTTTAAAATCTCAATATAGGAATGAACGTACATATGATTATTTTCTTTTATAATCCTTTGTTGAAAAATTCTTATAAGCGATCTTGTTAAGAGTTTAGATTTTAAATTTTGTTTTTCTTTTAATTTTTTCGTTTTTCATTTTTATTTATTGATTTCTTTTCTTACTTTACTTTAGGAATTATTTTCCTTTTGTTTTCAGTTTAGATTTAATTTTGATTATTTTGTCATGATTTATGTGAAAGGTATTTATTTATTTATTTAACTTTTTTTTTTACAGTTGTTGACATACATGGGAAATCTTTTACTCTATCCTTTTAAGTGAATTTTGTTTACCATTAAAGGCATATCTTTATGGAACGATAAAGCCATCTTGATTTAAACATTTTTTTATGGAGGAACACAGATTCTTTCTAAGTGATTGAGTTTGTTTTTTCAAGGAAAGAACTAATTTGAGTTTAATTCAATGAATCCCTCCCACCCCTCCACAAAAAAATCCTCTAATTGATAGTTACAGGGAAATAATTTGGAGCAAACATTATAAAAGTACTATGTCCATTAAACATAAAATATCCATTTGCCATCTCACATATTTGACTCAAATACATCATAAATAAAAATCTTGCAAATGTGCTTATCAAAAGAGTGATAAAAAGAGGAAGCATGAGAAACACAAGTAAACCGGTCGGGGCTATGGACGCTCACTAGCAGTGGGACTAGGCTTATATGGCATAAAAGATAACTTTTCCGGGGTACTATTCAAGCTTGCTGGCAGCGAAGCGATGTCAGAGACAAACTTAAAATGGATATATGCTTTATTAAAAACTCCTATCTCTATCTTCTTCTATTTTTCACATGAGGAAAATTTAAAAAACAAATTTCTCAAAATTTGGATTCATCACTTTTACTGGAGTCTATTTTAAGTACTTATCTTTACAAACTCATATTGCTTAATCTATTTATGTGGAACCTATGGAAATGTTTTATTTTTAGATGATTTTGTGATTTCCATTTTTTTTTTACCTTTAGGTAAATTTAAGTTCATTATCTTTAATCAGAGATAACTGGTTCTTCTCCCGCATGTCGCCATTGTTGTGGTAAAACACAACCCCCCCATTTTTTACTTATACAATTCAAATAATGGGGACCCTTTCTACCTTTTTTTTGGCTAAACACCTTTTAGGATTTTCATTAAGTTAATTATCCTGCATTTTTGCCATTTTTTCATCTTCCTCGAAATTTTGTTTTGATTGCTTTATTGAATCCATTTTTTTACAAGCTTTCCAACGACACTTGTTTCACTTCATTTGGTCAACCAGTTTGTAAATGGCACTCTTTTGAAGATTTATAATTTTCTCGCTTGGGCTAAAAAATGTATAAAGTGTACCAATATTTTAATTCTCGTAGTTAAAATAGTCATTCATCGTATAGTTCTTTTTTACTATTTCTTTCATTTTTCACTAACGGTCCTACAAAATGACCCAACTAAATTGCATAATGAACTAAAACACATTTCAGGATCTTGGTAATTTACTCCAATTCATTATTTTAAAACAAATTTCTAAACCAAAAATCCCAAAATTGCAGAAAACTGAAGTCCAAATTGTAGGATGGTTAATCCCACGTGGGTCCCACTTCTCATCACATTCACTCTTCTGAAAAATCCTGATTTACAAAAAGGCCGAAATAAAAGATGCGATGTGATATTGCGATTGCGATACATCGCAAATTGCATATCGCAAATAACAAATATTCATTTTTTGTGTATATTTCAAAAACTCCGAAACTCCGATGTGATTTGGAAAACATGTGAGGGGTTATTTGTTTTAACCTAAAGTTTCGTTTCACCTAATGACTCCCACTCTTTCTCCTCCTCCCTTATTAGTACTCCTCACCTCTCCTCCTCCCTCCTCTCTCCCTCTCACTCTCACGTGGATGTATTATAATTGTTATATTTTAATGATAATATTTTATTATAATTTTAATATAAATAAATTATAATATTAATATAATAAATTTATATTTTAAATAAATTTTAAATTGTTTATTTTTATTAATTAATTTCTGTTTATACTAAATTGAAATTAATAACAGAATTGTAACTAATTAGCATTAATTAATTAATTATTATAATCTAATTTAGGATTAGAATTTAATTTAAAATTTCTGATTTTTAACCCAGGGAACAGAAAATTCTAGATTTCTGGAAATTTTAATATACCAACATTGGAAGCTCATAAATGGAGTTTTACTTGGCCAAATGAGGCCCAAGAGGGCTCATTAGATAAAAAAATTGATGGAGAAAATTTCTGAAGTTGTTTCATTTCTATATTTGATCATTTATTGGATCTAAAATTCAACAAAAGATCATGCTCCGAATTTTTAACAAAAATAACTTTCTGAGTTTTATTTTCTGCATTTTAATTTGCCCACAACTTCTTATAAATGCAAATCCATTCGTTAATGATATCCTTGGCCAATTATATCATCACAGAAATCAAAAGAAATCTTATACTTCCTTTTTCAATTATTTATCTAATTAGGTTTTGATTGGATTTTTTTGTTTTTTTTTGTTTTTTGATTTTATTTTTTACATTCTAATTTTGTTTTGATTTGCTTTTGTAGGAAAACAGTTGAAGAGATGAGAAGAAAAAGCTCTCAATCAATGAGAAGACTCCAACAATTGAAGAATTTGATTTTTAAACCAATGAAAATTGATGGAGCAAAACCACTCTTCAACAAACTTTCCTATGAAAAATTCTTTTGTAAATATTATAAATAGCAGATTGAAAAATGTAATATAGGCTTCCCTCCTCTGCAATTCTGGAATTCTTGATGGCACTATTGTTTAGAGGATTTAGAGGTGTAGGCTGAGAGGAGAGGAATCTCACATCTAGAGATTATTTAGGTTTTTCTTTTATATTCTGAGTTATGTATAATGAATAGAGTCTTGCATTATTGTAGCTCTGATTTTGAAAGCAGAAGTTCAGGTATTGTAAAAGAATCTCAGAGACCAGAGCTAGAGAAATGGACTTAATAAATTGGTATCTTTAATACTGTTATTTTAAATGTTGGTTTCATTTTTTTTATAACAGGAATGTGTCAATTTACTCGCATACTTGTGCACTTCTATCAGTATGAGTAATTTGCTTCAAATTATGTTATTATTTGTCTCTACTCTTATGGGTTGAGTTCTAATTTCAGAGTAACTATTTACTCAGAAATTTGTCTTATATAACTAATTTATCGAATAGCGATATGTTGTGAACTAATTTCTGCATGTTATTTTTTAATTATTCAAGTTACTGATTCAAATGATCAATATCATTTTGAGAACTACTTCTTGAGTGTTGTTGATAAATTATTTTAGTTAAAAGGTCTCTAGATAGAATGTGTTTGGTATTCACAATATCAATTAATTGAACTACTTCATTAGTTTGATACTCATTTAAAATAAACATATTTAAATCTCAAATATTTAAAACATCTTGCTCTTAGTTAGGATAGATCTATATCTGCCTAATTGAGATAGGATTAAAATAGTTTATTTTGCTTGAATCTTAGAATAATATTGCATTTAGATTAAATTCTACATCCCAAAAAAAGTCCTCTTCCGAAAGAGGAAAAACTTTAAATGGTGGCTTGGCTAAGCCCAAATTAGCTTAAGGATCACATTCTTGTCCGATCCACAAGAGAAATTATCTGATGTATCTTTCCTGTTGGTAGACAGAAGTCATACTTTAAGCCAATGGATATTGAGAGAAGGTAACTAGACCTAGTTAAACCAGACAGAGCCACCATTCCAAATAGAAAAGGAACTGCTTTAAGGTCTAGACCAGGTGGTCATCCCCATGTTGTTGCAACGAATTTTGAGGCCTCAACACAACACTACTTCCATCTTGTCTCTCCAAGCTATGTAATTCAAACTACCCTCAAGGGAATATTGAAGTTTCAATCTAGAGAAAGGCATCATGATCTTGTTGCCGGTCCTAAAGATTAGATCTACAATTTTGATTCACCTGCACAGAACAACCTTTATTCTTCTCTTCTATAGTGATTCCTACTCTGTTACCATGTAGATAATCAACGTAGATTTAACTGATAATTGTAATATGATAAAATATTATACTTGAATCTACTCTACCAATTGGTGAAACCAATTTAGATCTTGAAATCACAAAACATGACAGAGAAATTATTTCAATTGCAAAACAAAAATACTTATCTAGGGAAATCCTTAGCTAAGAACCCCGTTATTTGTATATTTCACAAGCCAAAGAATATGAGAGTATTACAATTATTTTCTCCAAGCTGAGAAACCTCTACACTATCTCTATCTATCTCAATGATTCCTAGACAATGTTGGCTCAATACTTAACCAATTTCTGGCTTATCCAAGTCCCTATTTTCTAACGCAATTTCCTTGGGTAATTAGGCCCTATTAATTAAGGAAATTCCAAATCTATACTGCACAATTCAGTATGTGCCTTCCTCTGATTGCATGCATCACCTGTATAATTCAGATAATTATACAACTGATAGTACACTTCCCTTGAATTCCAATCTCAACTAGGTCTTTCTCAAAACTGACATGCATGAGTTATTTATGAGTGAATTATCAGTTATCTGATTGATCACTATATGTGAATTAAATATAATTTTCAGAATTTAACCTCTCTCCAATTCCTCCATTAGTTATAACTAGTTAAACTTGTTTTAACTTAGATAAACTGAGTTAATTAATTACAACTCAAATTAAGCTCAACCAGGGCTTCTATAATGTAGGAGACACTTTGATACATGCATCTAGTTTGACCCTCAACTAGAATCAACTAAAACAAATAAGTCATCATAACTTAGCTAACTCATACAAGTTGTCATGTGATGTGGAATTACAATTTTATTCCATTTTAATTCGAGGGGAAATTAAATTATAATCCTTTCTTGGTGTAATTTTGAACAAAAAGTATGTGGTAGATAGAAAACTAGATAAGTGCAAGCCAAGATTCAAGGGTTATGCAAAAAATTAGGAGAATACTATGACAAGACATTTTATCTTTTTGTTAGTTACACTTTTGTTAGAATTATTATTATTTATATTCCTTTTAAAATTTCAATAGGTGGATGTGGAGATCAATTTCCTCAATGGAACTGAGGAAGAAGAAGTGTACATAGAGTTACACCAGGGCTTTGAGGTGCATGAGAAGAAGTCTCATGATTGAATAATAAATAATACTTTGTACGATCACAAGTAGACTTGTTGGGCTTGGTATTCTTGGATTGATGATGAGCCTTGGTTTACCTTTTTATTATGTGGCTTCTTTATTTAGGGAGAAAAAGGACTCACGTGATAGAGGGATATGTAGTAGCATGAGGATTTTCCTATGTGATAAAGGGAGAAGTCAAGCCTTGCTTCAGTGTCAAATGTATTTAATATTTGAGTTCGAGATGAAGGATATTGGTTGGATATTTTACTTCTTGGAACTAAACGTGTTGTAGAGGCCAAAAGGAGTATCCAGATTGCTATAGTCGGATCTACTTCAGTGTCAAGCAACTGTGGTGATGGTTTGAGTGAAGGAAGTAGTTGCAGGGATATACATATTCATATTGGGTGGAGAGTGTTGAGGATAAGAATATCACATTAGGATGATGATTTAGTTTGGAGTTTTCTTAGGGAGGAAGAAAACATATGTCACACTCAGGACTACAGAGGCCAAGTAATTTGACCTAGTTTGGTGAGTTTTGAAGCAGCGTGGCTTCAAAAGCTACTCACATAATTCTTTGATCAAGTGCATGATATGACCTTGATTATAAGGAAAATAACATCGAGATAATGGTACCACCACATATTGGACATGTTACACAAGCTTGTAGTGAGACTGTAATGCATATCTACAAACAAGTAGGATGCTAACATTTTCACAAAGCCTTTGTCCGAGGGTGCAAATTTTATACATCAGAGACAAGCTTAGATTAGTTAAGAATGTTTCCCTCAATTAAAGGGACTGTTGATGTTGTAACATCAAGGGGTGGACATTCTACCTAGGTCATGATATTGAGATATCAATGATATTAACCAGCGGCCATGTAATGTGGCTAGGGAGAATGGCCCAGAGAGCATCAAGTCCTAGAGTGCTCCCGAGGGAGGAAAGTGAGTGCCTTTAGCATCAATAAGCTGAGTAACCATTTAATTAGCATGAAAGAATGGTAATAACCTAGGGTTTCACCATAGCTCACTGGTGTTGACCAGGTTCCAAGTGACGACTTGGATAATTCATGAATTTCTTCAAGTTATGACTTATTGAGCATGATTTTGATGCATGATGCTTTCCACAGGTAGTGGATTGACACATCAACATAGATATCTCATTCAACCTTTCCTTAGATATTTTTTTCATTAAGAGAACATCTAGATAGTCATTATGAATACCTCTAGCTAAAACGGAGTGTCGATTTTTGTAGCTATGGTCTGTCTTCATAGTTAATTTTTTTAGCCCTTCAAATATATGTAATAATAGATACAAGAAATTTTCTTCATGTCATCTTCAAGAGGAGGGAATTTTAAATTTCTAAATTTAAAATTTGGCTCCAAAAATGTCAATTCGACCCTCCAAAATATCACGCTGGCTTGATCCTTTGGACACCACTTTGGGTTCACCCAATCACTATATATACCCATTAGAATTCATTGATTGGAGTGAAATTAAGATAACATATGTTCAAGAAAAGGTTCACTTATGTTTAAGTGAAGGAGGAGAAAGGCAAGGGAAAATCAAGTTTAAAGGGAAATTCAAGAATTTGGGTAGACCTAATCTCTGAGGTAGTAACAAACCTATTTATGAGGCAGCAGGATGAAATTTCAGTAGGTCGAATTTGTCTTTGGATGGCCAGTTTTTACCTGGGTATGTTTGTGGTCAGTTTGACCTTGCCTTTTACTAGAAAGATAAAATTGTATATATTCTAGAATTGAATTATTTCTCTAAGGAAAAGGTTGTTGGGTTTTCCCCCAAGTGAGTTTTCCTAGGGTAAAATATTTGTGTCTCTTGTTTGGTTGTCTCTTCATGATTCTACTAGAATTTTTGTTTCTACATGTGTAATTGCCTTATGATGAATGTGAGGACAAGAAATATTGAGATAAGAAATCATAAGAAGTAATTATCGCATTAGAGTATCTTTTAAAATTCAATGAAAACTCCATCTTGTCTTCGCCTTATAAATTTAAACCTAATGTTGGTTACTTTGAAACATGCAACCCCGATGTTTCACCATAAACATTTCTTAAACTATGACCATGACAACTAATCTTAATAATTTCTCAACTTAATTTTAAGATAATGTTAACCTTTCATCACTTAACTTACATACATGAATCTTTGGATTCATTTGACACCTTGAACTTGTTTTGACATTCACTTGATTACATAGTCTTGAAATTTTTAGCTCAAATGATTTCACTGCTTTTTTAATCAATTATTAAGACCTTGATTTGAGGAAATCCTTAGATCAACATATAAATAAAAATCCATTACATATTCTTGACTTTACTTGAATTATAAATTGATTCTTTAATTTGAATTTCATAAAGGGCTTGAACTTTTAAGTTGATTCTAACTCTTGACATCATCTTGGAAAAGACTCCATATTCAAAACTGTAGACTTACGATTTTCTAGCTACCATTTTCAAATAACTTTGCTACCTAAGGTTAAAAAATTTCCATCCTTTCTCTTTGGAAAAGTGTACTTCAAGTATATAACAAAAGATAATGATATCACTATTTCAATATGTCCATACCAAGAAAATTAATACCATACCTCTCCTTTATTAAAACTACACGAGCTTCTAGTAAATTGAATATTTTTTGTCATTTATTAGAATTTTATGGAAAAAGAATATATTTTCAAAAGAATAAAACTAATTGGATTTTATTAAGACTTAAAAATAGTTACATTCATTATCTATCATTGAAACAATAATGTTCCTAGTTTTTCAAAAAAAACTATCATATCTCTAATTTATGGTGGTAACAATATTAGTCTAGAAACTTGAAAATCACCATCTACCAAATACATTTCAGAAATTTTTCATATAGAAATGTTCATATTGATATACAACCAAAAAGAGGAAAGAGACTCTACATATAAGCTAAAAAGTAATCAACAAACATTACAGACATGGGCACCGCTATGGGAGAGAAGTACACCCCTCCTCTCAAACTACACCATCTGAGACAAAACTAAAATGTAACCTTTTGCATCATTTAAACCAATTTTGGATAAGGAGTTGGTTGTCCCATTTGATTCCCCAAATATATGCAGAATTTCAAAACTCATAAAAGTTTGAATGATTGCATTGATTCGTTCCTTCTATCCTCTCATATTTGGAGGATCAAACATTGTTATACCCCTAATTCCATCTATGATAGTATTCAAGTCACCATAGAAATGGATGTTCTATATTTATTTTTCCTTTGCAAACTAGAGAAGTACCCATAGGGCCACCATTTCCACCCTGGATTTTGTACCCATCCCAGCAAGCTAGTGTAACTTATAGAAAGAGTTACCACTTATGTGAAGCCATGCTCCACTACCACATCGCCCCTGCTATGTTGCACCATCAAAAAATCCCGATGGAGAAATAATATTAAGGTGAATATACCTCCCAAACAAATCCTTGGGAGTCAATATATGCAGTTCCATAATCTCTAACCAAGAAATAAATTTTGAGCATATTCTGGAAATGTTAATGTGTAACCCTTGAAATATGAGATGATTTCAGGCCTTCCAAGTTTCCTAGAATATAAATAGTGGAATTTATATATGTATTCATCATTGTTCAAGCCCCACCACAAACACTGCTCCATATATGTAAATTTTCTGAAAGAGATATTAAAAAATGATAGAATCATATACCAAATCTGAATAGTGGTGTTTCAAAATAGAAAAAGATGCAAAAAAGATTCATAATCACCACCGCATAGGGGACACCATCCAGGACCTTGAAAAAAACACTTACAAAGATTTTACCAATTCAAGACTTTGTTTTTTCACACCAACCATATGAAGAGAATAATCTTCAGAGGGGAATTCAATCTCCAGAAAGGGTGAAACCATGGTGTGGAAATAGAATCATGTGCTGGGTTCATTATGTGTTTGTAATTATATTCTACAACCATAGTACTATTTCTAAGAATTCTAACCCATGAAAGTGTGTCTCCTCTTACATTCCCACCTAGACCAACTCTTTTAAGTGCTAAGATGTAATTTTTCGACTCCAAAGCAGCATTCCTAGGCAATACAATTTGCACAACCTCTTTCCAAGTTGGATGAATTCCATTCCAATTTATGATCCCTTTGTCTAGAAAGAAAATACCTCTTTGATATCAAGCCATGATTGTGCCTTCAGAAAGTCGAGTGAAATCTGAAAAACTGACTATGTTTTCCTACCCAATGATCAACATGTTTCCCCTACTGAATGACCATTTTTTCCATTGCAATAACCATTTTTTAAGCTTCTGAAAAAAAAACCATATTTAAGGTCCCTTCCTTTTCCAAATCTCTCCCATTCTGATCCAATTGATGATTGGCATTCTCACATGATATTTTGTTGAAATGATATGCTTCCATATGCCATCACCGAACAATGCCCACTAAAGGGATTTCATTAATAGTGACCAAACAAAACCTTGGGTGTTCAATATTCCCTAGACAACAAGTTATTTTGGTCTAGAAAGCATAGCGATGGAAAAAATTTGTGTTACGATGCCCCTCACTAATCCATATGGCCTTGGCCTTTAATCTCCAATTATTTTCCTGAATCAAAAAAATGCACTTTTCCTTTATTCTAGTGTATTCACCCTTTCTAATGTATGTGTAGTGGGTGGCACACTTGTCAAACTCTCCCAAAACTCTCAGATATATTCTATCATAGCCTTCAATTACTTATGTAGATTGACCTTCTTCTTTCGCTCCCATATCCACGCTTGGATATTCAAGTACTATAATTTCAAAGTAATATAATCCATGGTCGACTGTCCCATATGAACATCAAAATATTTCCATACACCTATGACCTTTTTGATGAAATATTCGTCTTCCAAACACATCCTATTAAAAATGAAAGGTATGCCCCTCCTAATTGACTTTGCACACCATTGGACGAATATAGGACAATGATCAAAGATGTAAGTCTTCTCGACACTAAATCTTAAATTTTTGAAAACTTAAAATAAATTTTGATGAACCATGAATCGATCTAGTCACTTCCCAATGTATTCACTCCCACATTTACCATTGAGCCAAGTACATTTTATATTGGCATGGAATATGTTCACTCAATTGTTGTCATCAAAGAGTGATTTTAGTCGGTCTGAAATAGGATAAACATGACACTTCAACCCCCATGACTCCTCCCTCTATAAAATAACATTGTAGTCTCCAAAAATTTTCAGTGACACTATCTTTAAAATATCTGAGAACTCCACTCCATCCAAGAACATTTATCTTCCACCATATGGAGCATATATTTTCCAAATGTATATCTTCTCTTCCAAACCCTGAATATGTCTTGAAATCAAAATGGAAACAAAAAATTTGCGGGCCTTCAAATTTCCCCAATATGGATCCCAAAGAGCCATCCTGCCCCCATACAAACCACAAGGGCTGACAACAATCATGCATCAGTTTGGATAGAATGATTGAAAATATGCTAAGGTTATTCCATAATTGTTCTAAATGGGAAAATTAGTCTTTACTGTGCTAAATTCAAATTTATATATAAAAAAAGTGCTTGAGGATTATGAGGTAAATTGCAAGTTAATCATGAGTTTTTATGTGAATTTATTGAGAAAATTAACATAAATGAAACACTGAACAACAACATCTAACATACATGAACATCACCATAAACAGTAAATCAAAAACACATGATGAAGGAGTTCAGCCCGCCTGAGTTATGTCTCCTTGGTCCAACTTCCAATGGCTTCACCTTCTTCTATCATGCTAAAAACTGTGATAACATATGTTTACAATGCTCAAAAAAATATAAAACATGTTCTAATGGCTCCAGAATACATAAAAATTCTTGTGTAGCCTCTTTCTACATTGAATTTGGTTAAAAAATGACTTATTTATTACTTACCCAAGTTTCTGCACTAACCGCTCCACAAATTCCTCCAAATCTAGCACCATCCTACAAATTCACACCCAAATCTGCAAACTGAATGGCAAATTCTCCAAATTCCGGGCGAATTTTTCCAATAAGGCCTAAAATCTAGATGTTCAACCATATGGGATATGGTTAAATATATATTTTTTTATATTAAAAAAAATCCCTGCACGGTTTGGCTAACCGTCGGCATGTTGGTCACATATGGTGGTCAACATTTAAATGTTATGATTAGTGGGGTGGCTAGAAGATCGGTGGTCCTGATGGTCTTGTGTTGTCACATGCTGTCGTCGATGGAATTTTTTGTTGCATGATTACAGTTAGTGGGGGGGAGGGGGGGTGGCGGGGGGGAATGGGGCTACCCTCTCACCCATGGTCCAACCCCCAGTGGTGACGAGGGCTAGGGCTAGACCCAAGCCCTCTCACCCATGACGGAAAACATATGAAAACAAAACCAAACCAAAAAATTATTTTGTTAAGTAACATTGCTATGGCACATTCGTGAAGGCTTGGTGCTCGTTTCTTGGAGGTTGTGGATTCAACCCCTGCTCGCTTCACTTGGACCTTAACCCAATTTTGATGGCCCTCGGGCTGCCACAGGAAGTTGCTAGCTGGGCCACATGGCAGGCTATGAATGGCCACCCAAACAACCAATCACAACATGCCATTTCAAATCAACCATATATTGCCACTTGGCACAACCTGGCAACTAGGTTGAATATCATTCTTGAAGACTTTCAAGAAGCCTTAAGGCTCCTAAACAAATATAAGTCAAATATTTACTTCTTTCAAACCCCCCAACCAGTACAATCATGCTTGGATAGAATTTTGGGATTCAACATTGGTTCTCTCCCTTCAAAATACTTTGGAGTCCATCTCATCTTTAAACCTCTCCGCATTTCCCCTTGGAAAGACTTGTGCTCAAAGATCTTGAAAAATCTCTTGACCTAGACCTTTTGTGTCCTTAATATGGCTGGGAGAGCCACCCTACTTAAGTCAGTGTTGCAAGCCATGCCCATGTACCAGCTTTCAGCCCTCCCTTCTCCTAAGTGTATCTACTCCAAACTGATAACCATTTTAGGAAATGACTACTTGTAGCCTAGCACAAGCAATGCCTCCCCAAGACGCTGAGGGGACATAGCCTGCATGACCTAGCTGATCTTAATGCCACTTTAGGGGAAAAAATATTGTGGAGATGAACGAAGAGGAAGAAGAAATCTAGAAAATAATCTGGACTCAGAAATATGGCTAGGGGAAATCACCAGAGGCTTTGATCTGTTAACCTCTTTAATTCTCTGGATCGGCCATCTAGAACCTAGATAATGCCAATAGTGATTTGATTCAGAAACATTTCTTTTGGGAGGTAAAATATGGGAAGTCAACCTTGTTTTGGCAAGACTCCTGGTAGAAATCCTCTTGCCTATCGCAAGATCAGTCCCTTACAGAGTTAATGCCACTCTTCCATTCAATATCTTCCACCTAGGTGGAAGACTACTGGAGGAACATACATGATGATCAGGGACAGAGACTCTGGAAGTCCAATGGTGATTGGCCGCCTAAAATCCCCTTGATTGTGGGCAAGCATCTAGGATATTACTTGTAGCAGAGATGTATACATGTATCTTATGAGCTAGACAAGCTCAGATGGGGTCTCTCCACCTTAGGTGTCTTTCCTTTAAAGGAAGCATACCTGCTCCAAGCGAATGCAGTCCCTCGATAGGATATCCCCCTCTGGAGGAGAATATGGACAAGCAAGCTCTGGCCTAAAGTGGTACATTTTCTTTCGCTGGTGGGATATAGGCGAGTCCTTACCTGGGATCATCTTTTGAAGCAGGGTTTTTTCGGCCCATCTATATGCCCGCTCTTTAAGAATTTGGAGGAGACTATGCTTCATCGTTTTGTTGAATTCTCCACAGCTAGTGAAGTTTGGGCCCAAGTCTCCTCCCTCTTTGGCCCAACGGACCACCATATCAAATACCTTGGAGCCATGTTTGCAGATTGGCCTATCCATCGTTTTTTCTAATCTAGTGGTAAGTCGTGCCTGGTGGCTCACTCTGGGGAAGCTCCTGTGGAACACATGGAAATAAATGAATCACACCATCTTTGAAGGAAAGGCACCTTCCAACGCTCTCATTTGGTGTCAAACCATCATCAACATCTGAGAATCCATTCTCTTGGAGAAATGGGACCCGACTGATTGGGAAACAAATCCCTGTGAAGCCTGAATCCTTACAATATTAAACCTCTCATTCAAATTGGCTCATCCCAGCGAGACCCTCTCCATCCCACTCCCCTTCATCATTTTCTCCCCCTCAAGTGGGTTGTATTCAATTAAATTTCAATGGAGCTTCTAAAGGAAATCCTAGCCCAACAGGATATGGAGGGAGCCTGTGGGATTTCTCAGGATCTCCAAGTGCAACTTTTGCGAGCTCTAGTGGGATAACGAAAAACAATGTAGCAGAGTTATCTGGGCTAGAAGCAGGTCTTGATAAGTCCCTCCACCTTTCCTATGGAAGAATCTAAATTATGGACGATTCACGTCTCATCCTTGATATGTTCCAGCGAATCCTTAATGGCTCTGCTCCTCAGAAAGTGGCTAAACGCTAGCAGTTAGAAGCCCAACTCTCCTGCATCCAGAGGTCCCTAAGTACATTTGAGTACTTAACCATAGGTAATGTATTAATAACGGGAAACAAAGTAGTTGATTGGTTGGACAACCGAGGTATGAACACTCCCCAGCAAGAGTTTCGAGCAGCCTGGGAAGATGTTATCTCAAAGATGGATCTTGACCCAAGAGAGCTCCAGAATCTGCAATCCCTTATGGAGGCAGAACTAGGAGTCCCCGATGGGGGTGTCACTTCAGTTCGACAATAGGAGGCGTCATGGGCAGAAGAGTGACGAGGGCCTCCACGTGCAACATGCTCACATTAATGTTCCCTCACATGCTCGGTTTTATGGCTCCTAGGTACCTGCACCGCACTTCATGCATCTTCTTCATATCCAGGTTGATGGGTCGCATTTTCACTATGTGCAGTGCTTAGGTGATGGTGAGAGAGAGTGGGTGAGCACACCCTGTGTATTGGCATCCGAGCTCAAGCCAAGGCTTGGGGAATCTATGTAGGGTGAGGAATTTAATCGTGGGGGTGTATGGAAGTGGCTCTGGTTTTGTGCCTATTCATGGATCCAGGAACTACTCTACATGTTGTGAGTGAATTTGAGACTGGTTCGGAGCTCGTACTCTTCATGGTGGGGAATAAGCCTAATTGGGCTTGTCTTTGGTTATTTTTTTGGTTCATTAAGGCTGTGTGGGTCTTGAAACCTGTGGACAAGCCCGGTGAGTGTTGTTGGTTCAGGTTCAGGTGGAGTTCAGAGGACCCGACTTCTTGGTGCGCATCTCTTGGCTACAGAGTTTAAATTGATAGTGTGAGCAAGGCTCTGGTGTCGAGGCCAACCCCCTATATTCGAGAGTTGTCTGTCGGTCGAGATCTTGTAAGCAGTGTTGGTGTGAACAATTTAAGTTTCAATTTGGTTGTGAGTTCTTGTTTCGATAGTGAGGCTTCCCTTAGCCTCAGTGTAGCGTGGGGTGGTGTTTCTAGCTGTATGTCGTGGTAGCGTGGCCGAGCGCGAAGGGGGGACTTGGACGAGGCATGGAGGACAAATGGTCAAATGGAGAGCCCAACTCCGATTCTCTGTCTACGGAGAGCCAGCACTTAGTGGCGGCCATGGTAGTATCCTCAGTCTGCTCCCCGAGCTAGGTGGAAGCTCTAGTCACCCTGGATATGATAACAACCCAACTGTAACACATTCAACTCAATTTGGACAATATGCAGGAACATAGGTATGAGGAGAGAAATGAGTTTATTTCTTACATCAACGTCATCCAACATCTGCAGAATGAGACTTTGGATGCTCTGCAGAATCTTCAGCACCAACTTCGCCGCTCCCACGACCACCTATGAGCTATGGAAATTCAAGTGGAACACATTGATTATCATGTTCGCAATCATGCAGACCTCTTTGTTGCACCTCTAGTATTTCCTCCCAATCCCCTTCCTTAATATATTTCTCTGCAACTCTTTTTTCTATTTTGTGCCGACAATAACCACAAACATCGATTATCTTGGCTCTCTTCTAGACTTATTTTTGTGTAAAAAATTGTACTTGTACTCTCTAAAGCATGTAATGTGAAAATGTATTGAAAACCTCATGTATCTTATTGTATCTGTCAAAATAAAAATATAATGAAGCCTTTGACTGACCCAAATATATATATAATCTTATAAAATGAAAAGGTGAATAATTGACTTAAAAGTTCAAATGGTAGATAAAATTAAATGGATGGAAAAAAAAAGTTCCATAATTTACCATTCCTATTTAATTTTTCAATTTTCTACTACGTTGCAAATTTAAGTTAGCTATCGTACTTTGCAAAACCATGGCAGACATTCAGAATTTTATATCATTCATTGTACTTAATGGTCAATGGATTATTTGTTAGAGTATCACGATATGATTAAGGTGTCAGTGGGCCTCGATTCACTGAATTGAGACTTTACTCGACTTTTTTCGTCCGCTCACAAAACATATAAACTGGCAAGTCTTTGCATTTGATTTCAGCCTTTGAAACAGGAAAAACTATAGGTAGAGAAACATACAAAAATAATGCAAGGCCAGTCCTTTAAGCAACATGCATGATTTACAGGAGATCCTACAGGCTGATTTTGCTGAGACATATCTTTTCATTTCCATAATCATCACTAGTGATCCTTCGGAAAACAACAACATGAAATATATATTTAATATATTTAGGAAAACAACAACATGAAACATTTACTTGATATATTTAGGTCATTTTAGGTTGTTGAATATTTTGAAAGTTTGATGGATAAGAGGGAAAATTAATTTTTGTTTAATTTCATTTTTATTTATCAAATTTTCAAAACATTTTAAAATATTTTATCAAAATTATATTTAAGTATATAATTGAAGTTGAATTTGATATACAAGAAGGAAAATATTCTAAGATTTTTTTATCAAAATTATATTCAAATATACCTTTGTAGTTGAAGTTGAATTTGATAAACAAGAAAGAAAACCAATTGTTTGTCTAATTTCACTCTTATTCATTAGATTTTCAAAATATTCCGAAATGTACAATCAAAGTTACACTCAAATATGCCCTCCTCCTCAAAGTTGAAGGGTGAAAAAACACAAAATAGAAACATTAAAATCTGGTTTGACGTTTTGTGTATTTCTTACTCTTCAACACTGCGCAATTTAAAACTCAGTGGACGTCATGGTGCATCTGTGTATATTATGCATTAATTTTCAATTTCTCATGATTTTTGATTCAAAGCTTCCAACCACGTTATGGTCTCCGTTAAAACAAATGGTTGTATTCTCTGCTTCCCAAATGGGGGTTAAGTGGGTCCATGTGTTGAACGTAGTGGAGGAGTCATTATCTTTTTAAAAAGAGAATTCATACAAGTAAATTAGTTTTCAAAAAAATAACCCATTCCAAATATTTTAAAAGAAATCACAATCTTTGAACATAGAAATTCTTATGAAAAGAATAATGTATTATATTTTCAATCTTTGTAAATGTGGTGTGTACTTCATTTTCTTTCAGAAAAGTTGTCTTGTGCTACACTTTGGTAAATTTTTGGAAGATTTAGTCTCTCTTGCAATCCATGCTAGGACAAGTAAGTTTGTCTTTTATTTTTTCCCAAATCACATCGGTCTGTACTCTCTCAAAACTTCTGATTTGCAATTTTTCTCTTAATATATATTGACAACTGCGTTAACTTTATTGAATTGCATATCGTTTATCATTTTAAATTGAACGTTGAATGTGGTTGAAAAATGTTTTCTATCACATCTGAAAGTGATGTGTGGTATTTTATTGTACAACTCTATTTTTGGATGGAAAATGGTATTGAAGATTTATATGTTATATATATTAGTTTATTCATTCAAGTTAAATAGCTGATGAACTAGATATCTTTAGATAGTTTAGGATATATTTACAAGGAAGAAAAATAATTGGGACAACAGAGATGACCAGCACTGAAATTTAAGGATTATAACTTTAGGGTTAGAAGCTAGCTATATGGTTAAAAAGATTTTGAATAATATTAATAATCAAAAATCTTTATTTATAAAATATAATTAACTTAATAAAATTAACCATAATTTTCTATTTATAAAATATAATTAACTTAATAAAATTAGGCATAATTTTCTATTGAATAATAATAAAAAACAATATATTTTTTAAAATTAAATCTTAAACATATACTTAATATTTGTAATAAAAAAACTATAAAATCTAACCACCATCTTTTCAATATACTTATATAACATTAGCAAATTTGTTATAACACATTTCCCATTATTCACTTTATATTTAAAAATAGCAAATTTGTTAAAACACATTTCTGGTTACTTATAATTGGTTTTTTTCCTTTCTAATAATTGTGTTCTTAATTTTTTTTATAATTACTTTTTTTTTTTTTAATAAATTAATTCTAATTTTATTTATTTTAATAATAGTAATAATTTTTCTTAAAACTTATAAATATTTGTTTTCTTGTATCAAATAAATCAATATAGCTTGGTCTTAAAAAATCTTATAAATTAGTCTAGAAAATAATTGAAATTTATGTTATATTATGATAAAATCTGGCAGAAATTTTTGAAAATATGGATTACAACTATCAAACTTAAGGATTTTGGGTACCCCAAGTGTTAGAGTTATTGTTGGTATTGAATCCATTTCCACCATTAAAATAAAAACTATTCAAACACCGCAATGTTATGATCTTTTTATAATAATAAAAAGATAGCCTATGTAGATAAGCCAATAAATATTACATGAGATAATTAGGTTAACCACACATGTGAAATCAGAAAATGTTAATAATGTGTGATTACGTCGCAAACTTAGGTAATGTATTTTCCCCAAAACCATTAGCCTTCCCAATCCAACCATTTATTCACTTGCAGAATCCTTCATTGTTCTCAATGGTCAATGGATTGTATGTAATTAGTGTCTTGGTTCAACGGCCTATTGCATCTACATAACTTGAAAAGGGCAGTTGTGTGCAACAGACATGCCTTTGTTCATTGTCTCGTTGCTACAACATTCTATACATTTTTATTATTTTAGTAGAATTTACCAAAGTGGTTCTCGATTCATTGAATCCAGCATAACTAGACTACCATCTTGAAGTCAGAGATCACAAAAAATGAGGCATGCAAAACTATAGGTAGAGAAAGATAAAAAATAATGCAAATTCGGACATTTAAGCAACATGTATGATTTCCAGAAGACCTTACATAGTGATTTTGTCGTGAATTTTTTTTATTTTTGCAATCATCTACAGTGATCCTTAAAAAAACATGAAATATCCACCTAATGCATTTGAAGGATGGGAATTTTGACCAAAATTCCCATGGTTAAATATTTCTAGCCCAGTCATATAAGTTTAGCTAATGAATATCCATAAACCCACTTTAAAATATGTACGGTGACCCATTTTGAAAGAGTTATCTATATGATATTTATCATAAATGCATCCATGTAAAAGAAAAACATCATGGATGGGCTTAAAGGATACCAGCCTAGATCCATCTTAACTATGGATCTATCAAGTGCCGAGAGGGATAAAATCTCTCGAGGTGCAAACCTCTTTTTTGAGTGCAAAAATTGAGGAAAGATTTGCACCTCGAGAGATTTGATCCCTCTCGGCGCTTGATAGATCTGTAGTTAAGATGGATCTAGGCTGGTTTCATTTGTGTGCAACCAAGGAAAATCTATTGATAATATGAGGAACATATGATTAATTTTGTCAATAATATGTAAATACATCTAATATTAATCTAACCATTTTAAATATGGTAAATATGTTTTAGATTTATCTAGTAATTTTAATTTTCAATTTTCTTAGTTACCTCAGTTTGTTGAGATGATAGATATTGTAAAATAACTTTAATGATGGAAAATGATGAAATAAAATTTGTGAATGCAAAGTGACAATGTAATAATATTGAATGATAGAAAATGTGAATAATAAGAATGTATTCAATTACAAATATCCTTCATTGTGATCAATCTCAACTATTTTCTTCTACTATTCTTATTGTCACCGTTGTTAGTTTTGTCATATTTTCATATTGATTATATGAAAAAAGACAGTAAAAATCATAAAACATAAACTTTTTAAATATTTATCTTGAGTTATTGTAGTAAACAACATACCTTGTATCTCTTAATCTCCAATATTATTATGTTTAATTACCATAACATAAAAATCATTCTGCATTGTCAATAATTTTTTGTGCTTACACTGAAATCAATGAACACTATTAATCCAATGACTTTAAAATTAATGTACCAACATACATCCAATTACATCAAATCATTTTTCAACATATACATTGAAATCAATGCATCTAATGCAATAAGTCAAATAATATTATAAAACAACGTGTACACAGAAATCAATGCATCTAATGCAAGTAATCAAATAGGATTAGAAATCAACATCTACACAAATCAATGCATCTAGTGTAAGTAAGAAAATAGGATTATAAACCAACATATACACTGAAATAAGTGAATCTAGTGCAAACGATCAAATAGGATTATAAATCGCCATCTACACTGAAATCAATGCATTTAGTGCAAGAAATCAAAGAGGATTAGAAAGAATTTATATTGAAATCAATGCATATAGCGTAAGCAATAAAATATAATTAGAAATCAACATCTACATTGAAATTAATGCATGTAGTGAAAGCAATCAAGTAGGATTAGAGATCACCATCTACACTGAAATGAATGCATTTAGTGAAAGAAATCAAATAGAATTAGAAATCATCTACATTGAAATCAGTGCATTTAGTGCAAGTAATCAAATATCATTAGAAAACAAAGTCTACACTAAAATCAATGCATCTAGTGCAAGCAATCAAATAGGACTAGAAATCACCATCTATGCTGAAATCAATGCATCCATTGTAAGACATATTCTTCCCTCTCTCCCCCCTCCATATATATCTATATGTCCCTCCATCTCTCCTTCTTTGTCTCTTTATCTCGCCCTAAAAAACACACTCTCTCTCTCTCACTCCATATTTATCAATCTCTTTGTCACTCCCTCCCTGTCTCCATATATCTCTTATTTCTCTTCACCTTCCCTCTATATCTCTATCTCCCTTTGTCTCTCTCTATATCAACCCCAAAACATAAAATCTCTTTCTCCAATCTATCTATCTATCACTCCCTCTTCCTCTCCTTCCCTCTCCCCCTTTTCTATCTCTCTTCTCTCATGTTATCCTCTCTCACTCTCCCTCCATCTTCTTTATCCCTCCTTCTCTCTCTCTCTCCAAATTTCACTCTCTGTCTTTCTTCTTACCACCCTCTCTCTCCCCCTCCATATCCATCTCTCTTTCCCTACCTCTCTCTCTCTCTCTCTCTCTCTCTCTCTCTCTTCACCTTATAACATTTTTCACTATATGCCTCTCTCTCTCCTGCTCTCCCCCATTCTCTCAATCTCTTATTCTTTGTCTCTTTATCTCACCCCCAAACATACACACTCTCTCTCCATCTCTCCCTTATCACTCCATCTCTCTCTCCACTTGTCACTCTCTATGTATTTCTTCTTCCCTCCCTCTCTCCCCATCCAGATCCATCTCTCTATCCAGCCCTCTCCCCCCCTCGAGCTCCATCTCCATATCCCTCTCTCTCTTCCCATCCAGCTCCATCTATTTATCCATCCCTCTCTCCCCCTCCAACTCCATCTGTCTATCCCTCCATCTCTCCTCCTCTCTCTCAAGTCCCCTCTCTTTTCCTTCCTCTCTCTCCTACCTCCCTCTCTCTCCCACCACCCCCCTCTACAGTACTCTATATTCCCCCATCACACTCTTCCTCTCTCTCAAGTCCTCTCTCTCATCCTTCCTCTCTCTCCCATTATCACCTAGCTCTCTCTCTCTATGTCTCTCTCTCTCTCTCTCTAACCTCAAATTCTCTCTCTTTCCCCATAACTCTATCTCACTCTCAATACTATGTTACACTATCCCTCCCTTTCTTATTCTCTCTCCTTCTCTCCCCCCTTGTCTCCATCACTCCTTCCATGTCTCTTTATCTCACCTATAAACATACACACTCTCTTTCCATCTCTCCCTTGTCACTCCCTCTCTCTCCACTTCTCACTCTCTATGCATTTATTCTTCTATCGCCCTCCAACTCCATATCTCTATCCTTCCCTCTCTCCTCCTCTCATTCCCTTCATCTCCTCCCTCCCTCTCTCTTCCCATTTCTTTGTCTCTCTTTCTCTCTCTCTACCCTCCAATCCTTTCTTCTTCTCCCTCCCTCTCTCCTTCTCTCTCTCTCCCACCTCCATCTTTATGTCTCTCTCTCCCTCTCTTACCATTATCTACCTCTTACACTCTTCTCCTTCTCTCTCTCTCTTCATTGCTCCTCTCCCCTCTCCTTTAGTTTATCTTAATCTCTCCTTTGTCACTCCCTCTATTTCTCCTCCTCTATCATATGTCTTTGTTCTTCCCTCCCATATATATATATATATATATATATATATATATATATATATATATATAACAAATTTAATATTATATTAATATAAAATTATTAAATTTAATAAATTTAATATAATAATATATTAATATTAATATTAATATTTTAATAATAATGTTAGAGTTAATAATGTTTTTCTTTTGCATGGTATTATTATTAGTTTGGTCCACGGTATTTGGTCCATAGGTTTCAAATATAATTAGAGGTTGATTTCTACTCCTATTTGATATATTTTTATTTATTTACCTTACCTTTTTATACTTTTTTTTATAAATATGGTATTTGGCTCAATGTATTAATAATAATTCGTCCCATGGTATTTGGCCCATAAGCTTCATCTAAATAAAACATCTTTTTTATTTTTTTGTAAATATAAATAAGTTTATGAAGTAAATATCAAAAGAGGTTTTATTTATTTATCATATCTCTAGTTTATTTTTAATTTTATTTATTTACCATACATTTTAAATTTATACTGTTTAAATTTATTTTTAATTGTTTATTTATATGGTTATCTAAGTTATTTTTAAAATTGACATTATTTATATTTTTAAAATTAGTGTTTTTTATTTTGATTTTTTACATACCAATGTTTAAATTTATTTTTTATTTTTTTGTTTATATGATTGTGTAAATTAGTTTTAAAGTGAACATTATTTATATTTTTAAAATTAGCTTTTTATTTTGATTTCCCACATACTCACACATCTAAACCAATGATTCTAGCCGCCATAATCATCAAGGAATATGCTTATTTTTCCAAAAAAAACCTCTCATGAATAAATTTTCACCTTCATGAAACAATTGAATCAGGAGGAATTTTCCACCTTCATAAAAAAATTGAATTATTGTTTGAGAGACAAAACGCTCTTGTATCATTAGTGCGAGTGTGGTTATTTAACAGTCGTTGAGAGTTTTTCCGAAGATATTCTGTGTCCATCAAACAGAAGAAAGTAAATCTCGCTTTATGTTTTATCAATTTCTTATTTTACTCCTTTTTAGATAAAGGACTCGACTCTGTTTCGTTTGACATCAGTTTTAAAGGATTATAAACAAATGTGAGGGCTTAATGTAATGAACGCCATTGTGCATCTGTTTATTTTATTTGTTCATTTTCTATTTATCATAATTTCTGATTTAATATTTTAATCCACTTTATGTTCTTCGTTAAAACACAAATATTTTGGTTTTCAAATGGGTGTATTCTCTTTTTGAATGGGGACATGTGTTGACTATAGTGAAGGAATTGCAATCCAATTTTATGTGACTATTCTCAGCTCTCACTTTCTTTGTTATACCTTCTTTGTTATAGTTTATGTAATTTTTTTCGTAAAGAATAATGCATTTAATTATAATTTTAATATAATATTTGTTAATTTTTTATAGTTTATAGTTTATAGAATATTTTCTGTAAAGAATAATGCATTTAATTATAATTTTAATATATTATTTGCTAATGGGTGTTAATCATGATGAATCCAGTAAAAATGTGGGTGAGGTGACAAACTTAAAATGTTAAGTGGTGAGGTGTTTGGAGGTAAGGAAGTAGGTAATTATGTTAAGGTTTGCTTTCTTTATGAGTTCTCTCAATCATTCTTTCTCTCGAGTCCACAACACTAAGCCATCACCTGTTATGAATGTCCACATGAGTGTCATCCATAGTAAACATATGCGAAGTGGCTAGATCACTAAATAGTTTTGGTACACGATAGGAAATAGGACGTTCCACAAGCCAACAAAGGGAGAACAAGGTATTTCAATGACAATCGACTTGAATGCTTAGATATTTCGAAGGGAAAGCACCAACTCTACAT
This sequence comes from Pinus albicaulis, assembly GCA_034641835.2. NCBI lineage: Eukaryota > Viridiplantae > Streptophyta > Pinopsida > Pinales > Pinaceae > Pinus > Pinus albicaulis. The sequence continues at coordinate 288,912,987 of CM076574.1, read as the reverse complement.
AGTACACCTTCCAAGTGGAAGAATGATGAGACGAGCAAGGTGGTGGGAGGCTGGTGGGGATATAATAGGTCGTGACTTTGATGCATTCAAATCCATCTGTATCCCATGGATGGTCTCTCTAGGATGCAATTTATTTTATAGGTGTGCCCAGAAGACTAGAGAATTTAATGAGGGGTAAGGGATTTGAAGCCATGGATTTGAATTGAGGTAAGTACAATAAAAGGAAAAATCCCTTGATGACCTCTTGAGATGATAAATATATTATCACCTACTTGTCTTGTGTTTAATCTTTGATATTTCTCATCATAAAATGTATCTATTAATGTAATCTCTACGTGAGTAGTTTGGATTGTTAGATAGCTGCTAGTTTTTAGTGTGTAGTTGAGATATTCACCCAACTAAATACATTGTTTTGCTAAGATAGTCAATCTATCTTATTGCATAAATTGTTGTATAAATATTTGATATTGTAATTATAATGAAATATGTAGAATGAATTTTTTGTATGCATTAATTCTATCTTGGTATTAGAGTTACTATGTTTGTAACACCATTGTGGGAGGGCCTAGGAATATGCCAAAAATGTGATATTAATCTATTGTAAGAGTAGATTAGAGAAGAGAACTTTGTATTTTGGTATTTATGGTACTTATTTACCTTGGACCATCTCTCTTAGCTTTTACCTTCTCCCCTTACTCTTTACTTATGAGATTGAATAGCTACATGGAATCTTCTTGCCACTAAATTCCTCTTTTGTATTTTAGTCTTCTTCTTGCTTGCCCTCTTTTCTATCATCTACCTCATTGTTTTACACTTCTTATTTCAGGTCCAAGATCCATCTTCTTCATTTCAATTATGATTTTCTCTATTGTTTTCTTACACTTCTTATTTCAATCCAAGATCCATCTTCTTCATTTCAATTACGTTTTTCTCTATTTTTTTATTCTGTTGTGGATTCTTCTTCATCATTGGTCTTGGTTCTTTTGCTTTATTTATGGAGTCTATCATTCATCACTTTTCATTTCTTTTATCTTTTTCTTTCAGGTGCAATATTCTTCAAGCAACCAAAAATTTATTCCATATATTGTTTCTTGTTGGAGTGTCCACAATATCCAACCATATAGCTTTGATTTTCCATTGATTTTGATTCTTCATGCCTTCATAATGTTTGGTACTTAATGATTTATGCAAATAAAAACTTCCCTATTATTGAAATGGCTAGTTTCAATACAAAATTAAATTTGTGAAAATAGTTGGCCATGTTGGAACACCTAATCTTACATGGGTAGGTGTGGAATGCGAAAAGTCACAATGGAGTCCAAGTGACCTTGGAATATGAAACCAAGAGTCACACCATTTTACTATAAATGTACATCTTTGTATAATGGAAAATAAGAAAGCTACACGCTTATCCTTCATTGTGTGTTGAGTTTCTTGTGTGTGTGTGTTCATCTTCCTCATACACCATGTGTGTCCTTCAACATGGTGTTTAACATGGTATCAGAGCGGGCGATTGCTGACTCTGCTCCAAATTGAGTGAGCCATTTGTGTTTATGGCCTGTGCATATCTGCATTTTTGCATCATTTAGAGAGTTTTTGCAGCAGTGATTTTGACATTTTGTTGCATTCAGAATTGGTTTTGAAGAGGAGTTGCATTCAAAATCCGTGGCAACATTCAGAAATTGACTTTGAACAAGAGCAGCAGTGGTGTTGAAGAAGCGCATTAGAAGGTTTTCTAAATTCTAATGTTTTCCTGCAATCTCTACATTTTAAATTCTGCATTTGAAGCGCTGCTGGATACTATTTATATTGAGAAGAAATTTCTGGTTTTTAATGGCAAAGATTTCTGATTTTTTTAAGTGAAAATTTCTGAGTTTTTCATTGAAAAATCTCTGCAAGTTTCAAGATTTCTGAATTCTGTTAAAGTCTAAAATGAAGTAGATTGTTGTATATTTGGAAAAATCTATTGTTCTGAAGACTAAAATTCTGAAGTTGCCCTCATTTCTACACTTTCTATTGTTGTTGGATTTGTTTTGCTATACATTTGAAGAAAAAAAATTTGCTATGTATTTGAAAGAAAAATTCTACTGCCATTCTGCAAATTCTTTCTCTCATCTCTGCTCTCTGCTATTATAAAAAATTAAAAATAAAATAAAATAAAATAAAAAAAATTTACTGCTCCTAGCCTTTTCGGCCTTCCCTACATCTCTGCAAACACTGGCCCACTACCCTGCAACTCATTCCCTTTTCTGTGCCCTCACATTCGCTCCAAACACCTATTCTTCCTACGCCCTCTGCACAGCTCTTCATCTATAGATCTTCATCTATATTAATCTCCACATATGCATGCGCCCCCTCTATAATTTTAAACTCACTACAACAGCGTGCATCCTCACTCCCTATCTACCCATTCGGCCTCTCTTCACGCAGATATTCCCACACCCTTCGCCTTCCTAACAGCACAAATCTAATTAACCAAACCTATGCTCATAACCCATCCCACCATTTAATTCCATTTGATACCTGCAATACAACGCTCCAACGCTCCCCTACAGCTCTGCACACTCTATTCGGCTCCCTAAACTCTCCCTAAATTCTCTATTCAGCGTTGTTCAAACTCTCGACTGCTCACACTACCTCAGCTCCTACGCTTCCCCTTTTGCTAACTAACTATCCCTACGCTCCAACGCCTTTCGGCCTTCCCATTTTTAACTCAGCATTTTTTAAATTTCAATTTTTAACTCTGACCTCAATCTAAATCTGCCGCCCCTCCAAAATAACTGAGCGTTTTTAAAAAAATTTAACATCCACTCCACTCTCATTCCTCCCGCCCTCACCATGGCACTCCACTCTCATTCCTCCCGCCGTCTCATTCCTTCCCACAAGGCTGCTCGACCTCTCTCCCTCCCTTCACGTTCAACGTTTTTAATTTTTAAATTTTTTATAAAACATCCCTTATCACTCCAATTCCCACTATATAATTCATTCCTCTCCCTTTTTAAAGTGATTCCACTCCCACCATTCGATTCCCCTCTCATTAATTCGATTCCCATTTACATTAATCCACCCTCTCATTTAATTAATCTTTTTTTAATTAATTTCCATATTAATTAATTCCTATTTTAACTCCCCTCCTTTCACATTCTTTTAAATAAGCCCCCTCCCACCCCATTAAAATTTCCCTTCCCGTTATTCCAATTTTTTGTAATTAATTTTTAATTAATTAAAAAAAAAAGAAAAAAACAGCAGAGAGAGAGGAAAGACAAATATGAACAGCAGAAAGGAAGAGAAAATGACATATCAGAAAATGAAGTGAACACATAGAGAAAATTGCAGATTTGACATTGATAAAAGGTTGAATTTTTTGAAGAATTGACATTTGAACACAAGCTTTCCATCATTAAAAACAACTCTTTGAAGGAAAATTCAGCTGCCATAAAAAGATTCCTGCACTAGTGTTTTTAGCTGCACATATTTTGCAGAAATATTGTATTGAGCTAACATTGTATTTTGAGTGGGATTTGCTTCTTCATTGATAGTTGGAATCAATGTATTTGAGTTGTTGGATTGTTGATTGCCCTCCATCATTTGAGGAGCAGATTTTGTACTTTCCATAGTTGGAAGTCCTCTTGAGTCATTTGTATTTCTTGTTGCATCACATTGTAAATGGGTGCATTTTCGGTTGAAGCCGACACCCTTTCATTTTTGAACCTAAGTTGTTGGAAATGGCCAAAATCAATGAGGCATTAGTGTCGTTGAATAACCTCATTCATTCAAATGTTGATGACATGATAAAAATGAGCAAGGATGCTCTATGTAACATTCAGAGTTGTTTGCTAGATGCACAAGAAAAGATTGAGTTTTTGCAGTTGGAAACTCAGCTTCAGCAAGAAGAACTTCAGCAAAAGAGTCACCATTCTGAACCTGTTTCTGTTCAGAACATTGTGAAGGACTCTCATCAGAAGAAAGAAGATAAAGTTTCAGTTTAATCCCATTCAGTTCCTTCTACTAGAGTAGATGTACATGCAGATGCAGCAGCTCAACCTGCACTTCTCAAGCCCATCATCAGACCTTGGGAAGAGCTTGTCCACAACAAGCACCAAACTGGTCTTGGATATGACAATGATGTGTCCTTTCATATTCCAGACTACACCAAGCCCATCATATTTCAGAGTGCCGGATTCCTATATGACAGTTCACCTGCAGCTGTTCCAGATCCTGTTCCACAACAACAACAGATTGAGAAATGCCAACACTGTGATCGAGTTGGCCATATGAAAGATCACTGTTTTGATCTTCATCCATGCAAGCACTGTGGTCGGCACACCCATTCTTCAGAGAGATGCTTCAAACACAAGCCTCCTGCAAGAACCAAGATTCATCTTGGATGGATCTCTTCTTGGCAATGGGCATCAGCAGCCAAGAAGATGTTTACGACACATGTTAGAACTTGTTCACGCATATTGAACAAACTTGCAGTTGAGTTTTCGCCATCATCTCACCTTGTCCCTGACAGGGGGGAAAATGGTGGTCATGTACAAGCTTCGACGTCAGATCAAGCGAGCCTAAGCCGCAATCTCTCATTCCAGATTCAGAGTTGTAGCCAGAGTTCAAGCGAGCCTGAGCCACAATTCGTCATTCCAGATTCAGAGATGTAGCCAGAGACACGGATGCCCATGAGCATGCCTTCGGTTGGTGGACAACCTTAAACCATCATCTTTGGTTGGTGGATAACCTAAAACCATCACAGGTAGTAGACCTCCCTTTTTTTAGGTCGAAGGTCTCCCTTTCATATATGAGGAACACTTCCTCTAGCAGAAGCCTTCAGCTTCTTGCCAGCTTTGGTTGAGTTCCAGGAAATGCTTCAAGCATTCCAGAGTTGTTGGTAATCCTAAAACCATCACAGGTAGTAGACCTCCCTTCTTTTAGGTTGAAGGTCTCCCTTTTTATATGAGGGACAATTCCTCTAGCAGAAGCTTTCAGCTTCTTGCCAGTTTTCGAAGAGTTCCGGGAAATGCAACAAGTTTTGTGTTCCAGTGTTTGTGGTCATCCTAAAACCACCTCTTTTCTCCAACATTTCAGAGAGTTGATTCAGCCCAAGTGCTGCCATGTATACTTTGCAGATTTGTATTACAACTCTTTTCTTAGACTCACACATACCCCTTCGGATTAAGGGGGGATGTTGGAACACCTAATCCTACATGGGTAGGTGTGGAATGCGAAAAGTCACAATGGAGTCCAAGTGACCTTGGAATATGAAACCAAGAGTCACACCATTGTACTATAAATGTACATCTTTGTATAATGGAAAATAAGAAAGCTACACGCTTATCCTTCATTGTGTGTTGAATCTCTTGTGTGTGTGTGTTCATCTTCCTCATACACCATGTGTGTCCTTCAACATAGTGTTTAACAAGCCAAAGTAAATATCACAAAAATGAGAACTATATCCTTTCAACCAACTTACATTATTTTTTTTTCAAGACATGAGAATATTTAAATACATGAGTTGGTTTTGACTAAAATCTTTTATCCACATTGAACTTGACACTTAACCTTAATTTAACTCCCACACTTTATCGTGTCTTGTCCGCCTAATCTTAATTACTACCTAATTCTAATGATGTGATTAATTAGAAAGTTCTTTTATCTACATTATTGATCAGAAAAGTCTTAGATCTAACATTACTACCAAACAAACAAGCCAATGTTTCACCATAAACATTTCTTAAACCATGGCCATAACAAATAATCAAATAATCATAATACTTGACTTAATTATAAAATACTCTTAACCTTTCATCACTTAACTTACATACATGAATCCAAACATTTGAGACCTTTAATTTTCTTTAAAATTCACTTAATTACATAAAATTGAAATCTTTAACTCAAATCATTACACTATTTTATAACTCAATTTCTAAAACCTCGATTTGAAAGACTCCTTAGATCATCCTAAAAAAATCTCCAATACATATTCTTGACTTTACTCCATTCCTTATACTTGATTATCTGTCTGGCGAGATGCTGGCTTTATGGGGAGTTTTACAGGTGTCTAAGTGGCTCAATTTTGATAGCATTATGGTGGTCGGGATTCCCTTTACATGATAACATGGATATAAGGCAAGTGTGCTTTTCAGGTTCCTGCCCTTCTCAACTAGATGTAGCTCATTACAGAGCTTAAGGAACTTTTCTCGAAGGTGATTTTTCAACCCATTTTCAGAGAACAGAATGTCGAAACTGATGCCCTTTCAAAGCAAGCTCTGTCTCTTTTGCCTTGTTTTTTCTATTTTGAACATGTTGTAGATGGTTTTATTCGAAGCCAGGGCTCTTTTGCGTTCTTCAAAATCAACAATCAAATTATGCACCAGATTTCAAAATCAACAATCAAATTATGGACCACACCACACATCTGCATCACGTAGCAAGTGTCATCTTGCTGTAACCTTTTTTCACTTCACTCAACTCACATCTCTGCAGGCGGAGCCTTCCTTAGCTGCGTGACCTCTTTCGAAAACCACAGAATTTCATATGAGAAAATGTGTAGGTATACACTAAGTAATTAATAGCAATATGTTAAAATGATAGTGGTTATAATTATTTAGGTTGTAGATTTTCTATATATATATATATTTCCTGTTCATTAAAATTTTAAATATTATTAATTTAATTAATTTTAATTCCAATTAATTTTAACTGATAATAGGTATATTTTCCAAATCTTTTATTTTTATATTTAAGAGATTTTGAGGCCCTGAGAAACTTCAGATTTTTAGTACTAGTTTCTGTCAGTTATAGTACACTAACTTAGATCCATTTAATATTGAATCTATTATGTGCAGAAAGAGATCAAAATCCTCAAAATATAAACTTTTTTTGGAGTATAGAACTTAAAAGAAAATTCACAACTCTAAAAATTTGATCCCTAAACTGTTATATATCTAAAGTTAATTATAACATGATATATTAATATATATTATAATATAAACAAATAAATATTATATTAAATTTAATATTGTATTAATCTAAAGTTATTAAATTTAATAATATTAATATTAATATTATATTTAACACTAATATTATTATTAATATTAGATTTAAGTGTGTTTTTACTTAGCGTGATAACATAATTTATAATAAAATTGCATTAGATTAATATTGTTAGAGGCACTGTAATATGAGTGATCCATCTAACTTTTACCAAAGAGAGCTATGTGAGTAAGTGTTGGAAAGCCTTATTTATAGGGAAAGAACAATGTAAATGTTGTAATAACGGTTATAATTTGGAGCTTGCCATTAATTGAGATTTGACCAATTTGGCATTTTTTGAAAAAATGTTAAAATAAGATTTTTTTTTAAATTAACCATAAAATATATATAGTCAAATTAATATTTTCAAATATTACAACTTTGATGTGGAAATATTTATGTCCTTAAAGATGTTTAAAATTTATGATCCATTTAAATTCATGCATGTCATAAGGAACAAAGCTAATGTTTTGGCTTTTATTACCAATCTTATCTAATTTAGAAACCAACATATATTTGGACCCAACCTTGAGAGTGCTGAGAGAATTGAACCCATGACTTATTAATAACAAGAATGTTTTAACTAGAAAATCTAGACCAATTGAAGTAAACCCTAAAGTTTTTTTTTAAGTGTTCTTATCTTAATCTACAATCTTATATGATGTTTGATCTTCTTCATTCATCATCCCCATTTTTCTTTAATTTTCATTCAAAATCATAAACAAAATTAAAATCCATATAAAAAAATCATTATCCACAGAAATATGGAGATGGATTGTACGGCTAATTATTGTATCCATTGGATATCTATACAACATTTTCTCGTACATGGTTAATTAGCCATTTTCAATTACAAATATGAATATTTGTATCTTTAACCCCCTTACATTATGAATCATCATACCTGCATCGCTTTAAAATTTTTATTTTAACCAGTTAGTTTGTTATTATGTAAAATATTTAGAAATGGGCCAAAACTCTTAAAAAAACAACGGATACTCATATGAAGAATAAGCTCCCTGTGATGAAAAAGAAAAAAAAACAATATTTCCTTGTACAAAATTGCCCCAAATCCTCAAAGCAAACTGTTGTAATCTCTACAGTAGACCCCTAGTAACAACACAAATTTGCATAACATAAAAGACTAATATAGATGGAGAGAATAACATTATTCGGATCTGCAACCGCACTCCCAAAGGTCGAGTGGACCTCAGACAACATGGGGTTCATCGTGAGCCTTAATTCCCTCCAACAAAGCTCGACCTTCATTGATATACCAACCATATTCCTCCCACGACAAATGAAAGGAAGGTCGTTTTTCATCTTGGGAGCAATAACGACCTTGCATGCAAACGAGGAAGATAATAATTGTTATTATAGTCATGGTCATGAGAGGGGATGAATGAGCTGCGTCCCTTAATCCAATTTTAACACCCTATTGCTCAATGCAGAACCTTGATTTGCTAGCAGGTCTGCAATGGAGTTAAGGTTCCAGAGAATATTGAAGTATTCAATTTTTGCAAATTGCTGAGATAACAAGACCATTTGGTGAAGGATGAGAGGGAAATTAGAGTTCGAAACATCCTTGGGATTCCTTAACTGCCTTATTGTGATTAACGAGCATCCAAATACCATTATATTTTATGATCGGAAGCCAATTCCATACATTTCCAGAATGCAATATATTATGTCTGGTTATTAGATACTACTCCTAACCCCATGCTTATTGCAACGTTTTTTTTCATTGGGGCCAATAATGACCACCCTCTCTCCTGCGACCCCGGGATTCCTTTTGGACGCTCCATAAAAAAAAGAGAGCGAGAATTGGTCGATACTCTTCTGCCAATGCTGAAATTTCTCGGGATCCTTCCGAATACTATAAGACCAAGTTTGAGCCCGTTGGAACTTTCCCATTCCTTTTCGATTGGAGAAACTGCTTCAAAATTAGAATTCTTGTACCCTCTAGCATTGATGGCTTCAAATAGCAGATTGGATGCTTTAATGGCCACTTTCTGCGGATTAGGATGCTTTCCTTTGAAAATGGCTCTATTACGGGCAAGCCATATCGACCAATAAAGATAACGAAGCAATGCTTACCAACAACGAATGGATAACGAAAAGAGTTATGAGGCGACGGGTATTGGTGAAATTATGGATTTGGGTTACACTTTTTAGCGAAAAAAATTTAGTTGGGTCAGAAAAACCATGGCTTGATCGAGCCATTTCAACGTTGGATCAAGTTTTTCTTTTTTTTTGAACGTTCTATCGAGCACTTTGGGTACCTTGTGCTAAAAGGTAGTTCAATTGAAGGTTAAAAACAAACCCTTATCAAGCTATAACACTTGATCGATCGACCATTATTGATCGATTTTATATATAAATATAACACTTGATCGATCGACCATTATTGATCGATTTTATATATAAATACAGCTCTTGCAGTTTGCTCGCCATTTGCACAGACTCTCAGAGCTAGACAGAGTGTAACACTACCTAGACAGAGAGTATTGGAGTTCGATCCTCGCCATTTGCACAGACCCTCAGAGCTAGACAGAGTGTAACACTACCTAGACAGAGAGTATTGGAGTTCGATCCAGCAATCTTAACATGGAGCATTCCAATGGAGCATTCAAATCAATCTAGTCACCCTGCCAACGTGGCACATGCTCAAACAAAGGTAGATATTTTATTTTTGTCTTTCTTTTTTATTTTCAAAATTAAACAAATTAATTAAAAAAAATAACTATGTACAAAAACCATGAAAATCAATTAATTAAAAAAAAAACAATTAAATGAAAACCACAAAAAAAACTTTCAAAAAAAATTAAAAAATCACAAAACCAACCAAATTTTTTTTTAAAAATAAAATCTTCAAAACAACTTTAAAAACCACAAAACCAATCTAAAAAACCATAAAAAAAACACTTGGAAACCACCAAAAAATTTATAATTTAGGTTTTAAGTTTGTTTCTTACTTGTAATGTTTTGTTTATAAAATGCATTTTTTTTTTTTTAAATGATAAAGACATTTTAAATGGTTTCTCACACTGAACCACTATTTATAAACTAAAAAAAAAAAAAAAAAAAATATTATTTTAAATTTAAATTAATTTATATTTTAAATATTTTTTTAATAATAAATATAGTATAATTCTAGTTTAAAAAATAAAATAATAGTCTTTAAAGTTGAAATATAAAAGAGAATATATATAGATATAACAAAACATTCTAGTTTTCAACCAAGCTGTCAAGCAAGGGTTCCTTAAACCTTGGACTGAGAGCCTCATTATCCCTATTTTTAAAAGTGGGGATACAAATAACCCCTCTAATTATCGAACAATTATGATCAACCCTCTCTAAGCCAAGTTATATGGTATTATTTTGGAAAAGAAGTTGAGCATTTGGCTTGAAAGTGAAGGTAAGCGGGCTAAAGACCAAGCGGGTTTTAGAAGGCAGCACTCAACAATGGGCCACCTAATTATGCTTAGGATCATTGTGGAAGAATGCCACGATGATAAATCCATTCTCTTTTGTTGCTTGGTTGACTTTAGAAAGGCTTTCGATACGGTTCCTAGAAATAACCTATGGAATAGATTAGAAGAGCTAAATGTTCCTTCCGAGCTAAGAGTGACCGTTATAAGGTTATACGAGAATGTAATTGCCAAGTTAAAGAGAAATGAGGGGTGGTCGAAAGATGTTAAGTGTAATATCGGAGTTAAACAAGGTTGCCCCCTCTCCCCTACCCTATTTGGCATTTACATAGACAAACTAGAAGGTTGTTTACAGGATGCAGGATGTGCTAGCATGATCTTAGCTGGGATAGTCATCATCCTTCTTCTCTATGCTGATGATATTGTTCTTCTCGCAAGGTGCCCATCTGATCTTGATAAGAAACTTAGAATTCTTAAGGATTTCTGCTCTACCATGGGTATGTTTGTTAACACTGACAAAACAAAAGTTATGATTATCAAATCCAAGAAGGACACTTATGCTAATTTTATGTATGACAATAGTAACTTGGAGGAAGTGTCTTCTTAAAAGTACCTAGGAATTGATATTCATCACAAGCTCAACTGGAACTATAGCATTTAGAAAAGGATTAATGGGGGCTGGAAAGCTTATTTTGGTCTTGAAAATAACTGTAAAACGACCAACCTCATAATGTGGGATAGAAAGAAGTTCCTTTTTGAAAATTTAGTCACTCCTGTTATCTTATATGTTTGTGAGGTTTGGGGTTGCAGGATCTCTAGAGAATCCTGGAGAAAGATTGAGCAAATCCAGAAGCGTTTTATAATGTATAACCTTAAAATTAAAAGAAATACAACCTATCCTATTCTCCTTATAGAAGTAGGTCTTTCCCCTATCGAGAGCCTAGCTATGACTAGGCTTCTGTTGTACAAGCACAAGCTCAATAGCATAGGAGACCATAGACTTCCTAAGCTAGCTTTAAATTTCAGCCAAAATGACCTAAGGCTTAAACGAGGTTGGTATAAAGACACCAGGGCCTGGTTAAACCATTGGGAGATTGACTAGAATGTTGCATTGTAAAACATCAATAACATTAAAAAAATTGTTACTTCTAAGTTCAAAGAAAAAATGTGGTGTGAGAAAGATCTAGCAGCTAAAAGAAAATTAAGGTATTATAAGGAGGTCATTAACCCCACCTTATAAGATCAAAAGTATCTCTCTATTTTAACTAACTCAAAGAAGAAAATTAATATAACCAAGATTAGAACGAACTCTCATGAGCTCCATAGTGAAACAGGTCGTTGGACAGTTCCTAAAACACCATGGATGGAAAGGATTTTCCATCTCTATGAGAATATGAACATCGAGGATGAAGATCACTCCCTCTTAGAGTGCCCCACGTACAACCATATTAGAGCTCAATTTCATAATCTTTCTTGCAATACTGACCTTCCTGGCCTTTTAAGAGCTCGGGAGGCTTCTCTCCAAGCTTTTGAGCATAGGAATAAAATCTTAAATCAAATTAAATAACTCTTTTCTTTAGGTCTGATAGACGAAAGATTGGTCTTAGTGGACGTTAACCATCATCATCATCATCAATATTTAACTATATATAATTATAACATTTAACACACACACACACACACACATATATATATAACATAGTTAGTTCATAACATAAAATTATAATATAGAATTCTATAATTATTAACATTTATAACTTAAGGTTATTTAACATAATACATATATAACATAGCATGCAGCATAACTATAACTATTTCATAACTATGTAACTATATAATTATATATTTAATTTAATTATAAAGTTGTAACACACACACACACACATATGTATGTTAACACATAACATAAAACTTTCTATAACTATTTAAGATAACATAGTTCTATAAATATTTAACACACACATATATAGCATAGTTATATAACTAGATAAATAATTTAACTATTATAATTGAAAATATATATATACACACACACTAATTCTATAACTATTTATGATAACATAAAGTTATTTGACATAACATATATATACAAAGAAAGAGTGTGTAACATAAGATAACATAGTTCATAACATAACATAGTGTGACATGTATTGTGCATAACTATAACAATTATCATATCATACTTATTTAAAACTATATATATATATATATATATATATATATATATATATATATATATATATATATAAGTTCATGTCTCAACAAATGCATTATTGATAGATACATTAAATCCATCATGGAAATTTATAAGTTTATATTTCGACAATGCATTCTTAATAGAGATATTAAGTCCATCATGAAAAGTGCATTTGGTCTAGTGAATACAAGTGACATTTAGACTCTTTTCTAATTTGCACCATATTGTTTCATTATGTAAATTGTTGTAAAAGAAACATTGTCTTCATGTGCTTACACCTAGTACATGTTGTGTGTCAAAGTCAAACATTAAGAACGTAAACTCTATTGTAGTATGTGATTGACATGAAATTTTATTAGTTTTGTAAATAATTTTATTTCAAATTTTTACATACATATTTACATATCTATGCGCTATGAATAAAATGCATTATTTAGAAACAAGAAAAAAATATGTTTACATAGAACTCAATACTTTGGTTGATAAATTATCAAAAAATGGCCTCTAAAGTTTAGGATTTTAGGCTCGATTATTTTGTTTGACTTTAGAAATGGTTTTTTTATCAACATTTTTTATTTGGATTAGTCTATATGTATTATATGTAATATGCTGAGACATCCCATATATGTGCCCCAATTGTAGGTCATCGTAGTGCAAGAGGTTCTGGTATTCCTGGGCGGGCTCGTGATAGATCATGTAGCCCACCAAGAGTTCATGTTCCCTTCCTAGAGCGCACCTTTGATGCTAATAAAAGTGTCATGGGCAGTGTTTTTGTCTATGTTGATGACCATGCTACATATAGCGGGCCTTCTTTTCCTATTTCAAGTACACCTCCTACACTTTCAAATCCTCTTTAAATTTTTTTGTGTTTATGCCTTGAAATTGTCTTTAATTTTTAAATTATCTTTAATTCATGTGGTAGAATTTAATGTATATGTTATTATGCTTATATTTTGTTAATTATGTATATTAAATTATGTTTATGATTTATAGGCACTCAGTAGGTTAAGGTTGAGGATTAGAGTGCAACATCGATCCCTCCATGGTATGGTGCTACAACTCATATCACATTAGAGGATGTTACAACCTATCATATGCAAATCACAAAAAATATAAAGAAGATCCCTTCCAATTCACTGACTCATCTTACATTGTCTTTGATGTTGGATAGCATCAATAGGTTAATCGAGACATACCAGAGTTCAGGCCCACATAGCCACATATTACAACCCATGCAGAGGATTAGGAGGCATGAGGTTAGATTCCCAGATACTTGGGAGGTGGTGAAAGAGGCCACCAAGGAAACTGATGTTCTTAGGGAGTTTTTCGACGTCACTTTCAATCGCCCTACTAGACATATAGGTCTGATTCCACTAAAATGTTTTAGGAATGTTGATGCAACCATTTTTTTGTATGATAGATTATTTGGGGCTTGGGGCCAGTTCCCCCACCATGACCAGGTCGCCATTTACTTTTCCAAAAATTTATATTGAGATTTTGTGTTACATATGAGGTGATATTACACTAATACTAGATCTCATTATTATGGACCTGGCTTGGGACATGCCGATTCTCGTATCTCAAGAAACAATCCCTTGGATGTGGTCAGGAATCAGTGCTTAAGACATTTTATAAATGTATGTCACAAAATTATAATATCAGATGTTCCTTGTTTAACACCTTTGGAATTTAATTCTTTAATACCCTCAATAATCTAATATAATGAAAGCCTTCACAATTCCATTAAATGTTGATATTGAATAATATGAAAAGAAGAACTGAAAGATAAACTCAAACTGATATGCTGAGAAACATAATCTATCGCTTTAAATCTCACAAGAACTTTATGTAGACATAATAGTTGTAGTGAAGGAGCACATTAAGGTTATTTAAGTCTTACTTACAGATGTAAAAAAGAGACCCACAACTACATTACTTCACTTCATTCAAAGAAGAATAAACACAGAATGAAACTGGAAAGACATATCAACATCAAGAGGTGCAAGAAACTTTATCTTATTTCACTAATTTATTAGAAAATTCAGTACAAAATTTGCATTCATCCAGAGGTCCAAAACTCAGAACCCTCCTCTTTCTTACTCATTTCTTTAAATACAAATAAAAATTATTTTATAACTACTGGAACTACTTGTAACTGTTCGAACTACCTATAACTGTGTAAACTACCTATTACATGGCAATTAAAAACTTCATTACAACATTGGTCTTTTAACAAAAAGATAAGTAAAACTAAAGCATCAATATATTTATTGAATTTGGATTTGATTGGTTGTCACTGTATTCTCGAAATTTTTTGAAGTGTCCTTCTGAGATGCTCAGGTGTCACTCGGTGAATCAGTCATCCATGCTCTGCACTTCTTCCAGATTTCAATGCTTTTTTGGGGAGAATTGATCAAATTATGATATTCTAATTTGAAGGTAGTGATCCCGTTGAAATTATATCATTATATGAACAAAGTCTTTACCATCCAAAGTAATTGAAAATACCTCTATAATAAATTAACAACTATAGCTCCTTTCAGGATTGCGGTCTTCTCATGGTTATTATAAATCTTACTCTTTGCTAGCACTAACAGTGGCTCATAGGAATCCCATGATAGAAGACTGCCTTTGAGATCCCAGCATGATGGCAGCCCTACTCTGGCCCTTTTTTCAAATATGTTATCAAATCTGTTTACAGCTTGTTTATTTTCTTTCAACTTCTTCTCTGCCGACTTCCTGCAAGTATTTTTCACAATCAACTTATTAATCTCTAGAAAACACAATGTCCTATATTTAATTTAATTTTCCTCCATATCCTGATCTATCTATGAATTGATTAAATAAATTAATTTATTTTCCCATAAATCTCTGTTAAGAGTCTTCTGTTTGTCAGCCATAACCAGTTCTTGTAAATCTTTGAATATGCTCTTTTCTTCTAACATTATTGTCAAGGACTCCCGAGTTGTTTTCATGACTTGAATGATTTCATTCCATACAATATCCTTCGCTTGAGTCAGAGTTATGTTTCCTTTCAGTTTTTCTTTAAGACTCTTGATTTCATCATAAGCCATCTAGAAATCTGATTTATACTTATTGACTTCTCCTTCTTTGGCCTACATTATCTTCATCACTATCTCAAGCTCTCTCTGAGTCTTCTTAAGATCAATTTCTTCCATTTTCAAGTCTATGCTCAACTGGGACAATCTTGTTGTCGGATCATCATTTCCATATGACATGATGGTGTAATAATGAGAGTCAATTTGACTTTGCAAGTTAAGTATAGACTCTTTTAACTTAGAAATCTCCTTCTCTTTCTCCAAAAGATGATGTAAAAGACTCTCTTTTTCATTCTCTACCTCTTCTACCTTTGCTTCCATCGAGTGTTCTCCAGTAGGAAACTTTAGCCTCTTATTCAATACAATTATCTCTCACTCAACACTTTGTAATAACTTTCGTACAACTAATTTATCACATCCACACCAATTTTTACAATTATCTTCTTCAAATCTTCATTCTGAGTTGAGAGAGCCCTGGAATTAGCCTTCTCCAATTTTAACTATTTGATCACCTTTCATAACATATCTTTTCCTTATGAGAAGCTGCACTAGTTTTGGTTAGATCAGTAACAATCAATTGACCTGTCTACTTATGAAAATTAACTTTTTCAAGTAACGAGATATTCTTCACATCAACAGTTAAATTAATAGTTTTAAAACTACTAGATGACCCTACTGTCATTTCGGATGAGTAAGAAAAAGAAATTTTAAATTGATCCCTTTCTAAGTCCATATCAATCAACAATCTAGTTTGGTCAGGAGTAATCTGATACTCAACTTGAGCATCCATGCTAGATTTCATCTTCTAATTCTTTTCTACAATCTGAGAAAAAACTTACTTCATCAAAGGAACTTGATCCTAAACATCTCCATGTCGTGACGATGAAGATGGTGCATTCTGAGCATCTCCTAATTGAAGGAGGAAACCAGGCTGGGTGCTTCATATTTTTTCAGTCAATCTATCCCTCTTCTCATCTCTTTGCTCTTCATCTTCAAAATCAACATCTTTCTCTTTGATTATTATGCTTATTCTTTTAGAAATGATGGGTGTCTGAATGTTGGAGCTAACAGAGTCTGCAAAACCTTTGTTAGCCACCTTCTATACTTCGGGCTTATTGTCATGAACAAATGCAGAATAACCAATTTCAACCCTTTTGTTACATATTACCTTATGAGGATCATAGGCCCATTTCTTACCTAGTAATAAGTGTATGTCTACTAACATCCTATTAGCTTCATTTTTTTCTTGCCTCATATTCACTATGAATGGTCCCACAGACATGGGAAACTTAAACAAATGACCCTTCTTCATTGGAACAAAATGTACTTGATCTACATTCAGACTCTGTCTAATCAATTGTAATGCAAACAATATCATGGGGAAAAATATTGGTAATCTATAAGGTTCAACCCTAGCTCCATATAGTCTAATATCTTAATAATCATCATATACAAACCAATCCCAAAAATTACAACTAGCACTCAACTGAAGAAACTCCTGGGCTTTTGGCAGAAAACATGGAGGAGGAACTCCATTTAAAGCCTTATAGGCAATTGGCATGAGATAAGAAACAAAATCAAACACCCCTCCCTCATATGGTTCATTTCTTACTGTATCTGTCCAAAATAATACTGACTATATTTTCTTATTTACATCCACAATATTTAGTCCCAAATGTAAAAATTCTTCTACATTTTGATACAGAAATAAATAAGTGATTAGTGAAGGGAACCTAAAAGACCCGGTAAGGGACAAGCTCATAAGCTGAGTGTTAACAGTCCCTTGCCACTAAGAGGGGATATCCAACACCACTCTAGGCTTCATCATCATGGAAAATAACCCCAACACTGACTTGTCAATTTGAGCAACATCCTACCTTCCAAGTATCTTTAACACAGATTGCAATACTGACCTGACTTCTGTATCAAAAATATCCAATGGGAATTCTTTATCGTCTATCAAAAATCATTTTGTATCCGGCTTCAAAAAGAAGATGACCTGCGTAATCTTCTATCCTACAAGATTATCATAAAATGCTGCCAATGATTCATCAATGAACTTGACATAAGACTCTAACTCAAGATAACAAAGTGTTTCACGAACTAACTAGGTTGTGACCTGAAGGAAATTCTCCCCTAAAAAATTCATCATGAAACATTTTCTGGGATACAATGTAGACATCAAACAGTTCACAAATTCGGGTTAAAGATGTGTTTTGGGGATGCATGCAGACAAAACACCGAAATTGGCCATGGCTAAAAAGATGGGGAAACTTTTCTCATTCAGAAGAACTCACTGGTAGAAGGGAAAATTATCAACAGTGCATGTAGTATCCCTAATGTCCTTCTTAGTTTCCATGAGAGGGATATGGCTATAAGATTCAGAAAAAGAAGTATACTTAGCCATGGAACAGTTCACGGTGGCAGACAATTAAACACAGAGATAGGAAAATAGAGTGACTAGGATGACTTCGTGGACAACTAGGAATGAAAACTGATAGGAAAAAAGAAAAACCTGAACCCTTATGTAGATGGCGCAGAGTTTCAAACATTAATACCAAGTTAATGCTTGATCGGACAAGTAATGGTAAAATGACGTGACAGATGAGTTTTCTCCCAGTTGGATGCATACATCACTGCGGGAATGCTCTAGGGTATGGAGCATCCATCAGGGTTCTGCCCCTGCAATGATTGCGAATTGTTGATCTTGATCAGCATGCGGTTAGTGGAGTCAACTACGGAGGCACCTTATCTGCTAACCTGCAAGTTATTTGTGCCTGCAAGTTTCCACTGATCTTCGTTAAGTCAAAATTATTTTAATCACGCCCAATGATTAGCATAGGTGTTAATTGGAACACTCGATCCCACCTTCACATGCTTTCCAAAAACATATTAATCAACCAATATAAAAAAATGAAATGATTTTCCGTCATATGAAGGATTTACATTTTGTCATATCTTCTAAATATATAGTTTTTTGTATTTTTGAAAATAGAATAAAGAAAAATTAAAATGAGCCACAACATCTGGCTCCACCTAGGGATAGTGTTTTTTGCCATAAAACATTAAGAACCACAGATTAGTGCCTTCACTTCGGGCATGGAGTCAAATAATGCTTTGTGATATATGAACAGTGAATAGTCTGGTACATACAATGGTGAAATGTTGAACTTTCAATGTTGGAAGTAATGTTTCAGATACTGCCCATTCACAAGCAGTTGTACTGATTCTCCATCTATATCTTCCAAAATGAATTTTTTATTTGACCTTAGCTGAGTGATTCTGTATGGACCATACCAGAGAGGATCAAACTTACCATGCTTCCCCTTTTCTTCTCTTCTAGTGTCCAATATTAGTACCAAGTCTCCTGCTTCAAAGAGAATTTATTTTTCTTTTCTGTCAAATATAAACTTCATATTTTCCTGATCAGAAATCAAGTTATCCCTGACTTTGTTTATGTTTTCACTTGACTGAATTACTTTGTTCAATATTCTCACCAGAGAATTAGGTTCTTCCTGAGCTTCTTGAAGGAAATAAATCACTGGTTTGGCCAAATGAGTAGGAAATAGTGCTTGAGTTCCATAAACCAATTCATAGGGAGACTTACCAGTAGATCTTATGGTAGTGACTCAAAATGCCCAAAGGGAAAACTTCAACTTCACATCCAAGTCCTTATGATTTTCGGTGATTGTCTTCTTCAAGATTCTTACGAATGTCTTGTTTGAAGACTCTGCCAATCCATTCCCTTGGGGATGATATGTTGTGGAATGTGATAAAATTACATTATATGTTTGACAGAAATTAATGAAATGAGCAGAGTTGAATACTTGAGCATTATCAGTCACAATTTTGACTGGACATTCGAATCTGCTGAAAATTTTCTCCTCTAGAAACTTCATCACTACTTGGTCATTTTCCTTTTTGGTGGGTATTGCTTCAACCCATTTTTTGAAGTAATCAGTGACAGTTAGAATCCACTTGATGGTGGATTGATTTCTCCAATAAAATCCAATCCCCATTTCCTGAAAGGTTCTTCAATGAATACTGGGATGAGAAGTAATGGAGCAAGTATTTTCTTTTCAGCAAACAACTGACATTTATGAAAACTTATGACCAGTCTATAAACATCTGCAAATAGGGTCGGCCTGTAGAAACCTGACTTGAGAATCTTATGAGAAATGACCTTCCAGCTATAATGACCTTCACACATACTTTCATGATATTCTCTAATGACTTCAATAGATTCTCCTTCAGTCAAACATAACAACAAAATACCAGTAAGATCTTTCTATCATATATTTGCTTCTACTATAACATATGGCTGAGATTTGAGCTTGAGAGATCTATATTTTGTTTTATTTAGTGAAGTTGGACAGGAAAAGAAACACAGGTAATGCATAATATCTTTATACCAATTTGAGCACAAAATTTTTTATTGAATACCTGTTTTGGACTTGCTCTGAACTTATTCATTTACAGTTCCATCCATTCATGCTAATAGATTAATTACCGGGGCTTGAAAATTTTTTTATGTCAACAACTTTGCTAAACCCTGTCCCTTTACCAACTTGGTGGGTTTGATGTCCAAATCATACTCCAGGATTTTTACTATCCATTTCCCCCTTTTTCCTTCAACATCACTTTGAACCAACACGTCTTTTACAATAAAATTAGGGAGATAAGCATTTATTTGGGACTGTAACACATAAGTCCTGAATGATTTCAGTACTTTGACCAAAGAATATAATTGTTTCTCTAGAATATTGTATTTGAGCTCAACATCTCTGAGAGCTTTACTGAAAAATGCCACTTGCTCCTCCTTACTATCCTTTTTTTTCTGCAACAACACAACTGCAATAGTAGTGGGGGATGTAAATGAGAATACCTAAAAGGATTTTTTATAATCTGGACTAATCAAAACTAGAGCTTCCTGCAGTGCCTCCTTTATTCTAGAAAACGCTTCTCTTGCTTCCTTATCCCATTTCACTTCTACATTTTTCTTCAACAATTCTGTTGTATTTCTCACAATATCAGCATAATTGGGCACAAACCTCCTTAAAAAGTTTATTTTTCCCAAGAATATCTGGATATATTTCTTGCTTCTGGGTAAAGGAATTGTCTGAATGGCTTCTACCCTTGTTGGATCAATATTTACTCCTTGCTTTGAAAATATGTGACCCAATAATTTACCTTCTTCTAAAAAAAAAAAATATTTCTTGGGATTTAGTGACAGAACAAACTTTCTACACTTTTGAAAGGTATTTTTTAAATGCTCCAAGTGTTCATCATCTGACCCTGAGAAAACAGTTACATCATCCAGATATATAACTACAAACTTGTCACCAGCAAACATTATGTCCATGGCCCTCTGAACTATTGCACCTGTATTCATAAGGCCAAATGGAATCCTTGCATACATGAAGGTGCCCTAGGGCATTGTGAAAGCAATATTTTTTTTATCTTTGTTTTCCACTACTACCTGATTATACCCAGAGAATCTGTCAACTATAGACACACTGTAAGCTCTTGTCACCTTCTGTAATACATAATCCATTTTTGGGAAAGGATAATTATCTTTTAAAGATGCTCTGTTCAAATTTCTGAAGTCTACACACAACCATATCTCTCCATTCTTCTTCCTCACAGGAACTAGATTAGAAACCCAATCTGAATATCTGAGGGGGACTATAATCTTTTCCTGCAACAATTTCTTCACTTCTTTTTCTGTAATATTCCCAAATGGGAAAAGTAGGAATATAGAAAAAAATGCTTGAATAACAGTGTAAAATATCATATAATAACATCAGACCAATATGGAGCCTTTCCATTCATCATAACAACAACATATATGTATAAAATAATGGGCCACAAATCATACAACAAGATAGAACAAGCCTCCAATGAGTAAATCCCTCAATATTGAGATGATGCTACTCTATCAAAATGTTCGAAGACTGCTACATCGTAGTCATAGGTGCAATGCTATAGAAAATGAATACAAAAAATATTTATGGCTTATTTATGCCTCAAAATATACAAAAAATGTAGATCTAGGCTCTATACAACCTCCAACAAGAAACCAAAAACGGTTTTCAGAAATACAAACCCAAGCCCAAGGGCTGAAGATTCATTGCAACAATAAAACTAGAAAGGTTTGGTTGATCTAAGATTCCAAATAATGTAGCCTCCTCCAATATATCCTCTATTTGAAAGGCTAACCCCTTCACTAGGAAACCTCCTCTCCAAATGGCGTACTGAAACCACCCCTGCCACTCCTCCCTAAAATAACGTAGTCCAAGATAGAAACTGTGTTGTAGGGGAAAATGATCAAGTGGCCTGATGCCAAATCTTACAATAAGGCTGAAGGGACTTCCTCACTAGCCTCCCAATGAAAGGAAACCTTCCTCCACTGAAAAAAAGATCATAAATCACCCGGATCTATTCTCCACTGCTGCAACTTGCAACGTAGCACATCTCTCAAAAGAAATTGTGTTGTACCACAAGACTGAAGCTTTGGCCTAGCCTAATTATGGAATGTGGTGCAAAAATATTCCTAGAGGGCACTTAAGGAAATATGTGGGATTCTGGCTTAGGAGCACCCTGTGCTAAACAACACTGCAATCTTAGCTAAACAGCTGAAGAAAGCTATATGTCTAAACAGAACATATATCAAAATATCATAACATAACCTGAATGAATATAGATGCCATCCTATTCCTTATATAAATGGTGAGATTGCTCACCCTAGGCCCCACTCATTAAAGGCACTACTTCCATGCATGGAGTCTCCACCCAAAACTGTGTTGTCCCATAATGAATGCCACTCCTCCATGACAACGTTGTTGATTTTGTCAAAGTTGACCCAATCTATATGTTCCAGCCCCATTTCAAACACAAGGGTGCTTAAACAAGCTGCTAAGGAGTCTTCCTTTAATATTAGTAGTTATTTTATTCATATTAAGGAGATTTATGGGTATCCATATCCTCTTATTCATCAAATTAAGAAGCAAAAGAAAAAATTAATATTCCAACTAGCTCATGGCTAATTTGGAATATTACAGTCCTCCCCTCACAAATGTTGCTTGTCATCAAGCAACTATAAAGGTGAGTGTTGCAACTATTCTCCTCCTCCATTGGTGACACCTCCATGTGATAAGCTTCCCCCATAAGCCAAGTGTCTCCAAATCCATCCCTCCATCAAACGCTCCTCCCAAGTTCTCATGAGATGCAATTGAATCATCCCACAAGGAAGCAAAATATCCAATGGAACAATCATGGTTTTCCCAATGTCCTCCCTGAAACATGTAGCATAATAAACATGGAGATTCTCTCTCCCAAAGGGCATGCTCAATCCTCCCCTCATTCCTCCATTCATTCCCATAATAAGAATAAGTACATCATCAATGTATGGGATCAAAACCAAGTACATAGAAACAATAATATGCAAAAATGGAGGTGAGACATAGTCCCACATGTGGAACCAACGTAGTATATCTCCTGACTACATCGGATAATCATATGGTAAGTGGTTTCCCCACCACCTACTTTCTACCATATTATTCTCAATAATTTTGAGAAGGTGAGAAATGTTTGTTGCCTTGGGAGTGCACCTGGAATGATAAATCATGTCCCTATATCCTCCTACAGAGTGGCCATGCTCAGAAATGTTTATTTCCCAAATTTTCCCATGAATTTTATATGGAAGAATGCTCCTACTTGAAGTAATGACCTACACATATATGGTAAGGGAAAGAAAATAATCATCAAGTAAATCATTATGCATATAAACATGTTCCTTACCATAAACCCTGCTCATAGAAATGGAGTGGCTCATAGATAGATCCCCTCTCATTTCCAAAGAGGAACGAGGTGGTTGTGATAACTCCTTCATAGAGTTATTTATCTCCTCCATCTCCACATGATCCATGTGTCTCTTCAAATTCTGATATATCTCCTCTTCAAAGCCTTCCCAAGTGTATCCCTCCATGATGGTGTTGTAGGCTCTCTGGAATAAGTGTGGTTGAAGAGATTTCCAATATGGATCTACTCTCCAAAGTGACATCGTTGATGATCTATCATATAAATCATTTTTCATATGTTTGTCCTCCTATTTTACATCTCTCACTCCAAAGTCACATAATGGAAGGCTGCTATCCTCCCTCTGCTACTCCTTTATCAGTGCAAAATTTGAAATGAGAGTGGGTAATGATGATGTTGGGATAATGTCTCCCTCCTCCTTATTAGGTCCCTATATTACTAGTTTAGTCCAGTATTAATGTTATTAGTGTATCCCCCATATTGTTATTGTTTTACCCTTGTAACCCCAATATTGTTATTATTCTACCCTTACATTATTATTGTTAAGTTAGCTAGGATTATATTGTGGCCCTATGGACTCCTATATATAGAAGGATATTTTGGTCATTTGTAGCATCCAAGAATTGTTCATTTATGTAATTTATTGGAGGTTTCCCCCTCAAAGTGGTTGATTTCTAAGGCATTGATCTCTTTTCTCTTCTATTTTTGGAGCTGGTTTCATAACATTTGGTAACAGAGCTTTGGATTCTAGGGTTTCGCTACTCCAAAAAGGTCATTATGGCATTTGCACTATAAATTTTTTTCTACGAAGGTTTAGAAGCTGAAATTTTAAGAGCATGAAATTGAAATCGTGAGGAACTTCATGAAAACATTTCAAATCTTGGTTCACAATATTTTCAGAGATATGATCTGTGGAAGTTAGGGCTTTTTTTCGGCTCTTTAATTTAACCTAAACAGGTCATCATGCAATTTTTGCAATAAATTTTTTCTATGAGGGTTTAGAAGCTAAAATTTTTATAGAGCGAAGCCGAAATCCTGAGGAATGTCGTGGAAAAATTTCAGAGCTTTTTTTGCAAAATTTTCGGAGATATGATGTGTGGAAGTTATTTTTTTTTCAGGCTTTCGAATTTCATCTTAAAGAGGTGATCGTGGGAAAATATTCTTAACTCTCTCTTTGAGCATTGGATTCGAATTATGTAAAAAGTGGCTGCAATTACATGGATTGAAATTTCTTTTGTATCAATTTCAGAGCCGAAGGAGGAAAAAGTGACACGCGGCACGTCATAAAAGTTCGCTTTGCTGAACCAGTCCATAAGCAGGTCATTCTCGGAGATTGGGTATAAATTTTCTTTGAATAATCCAAATCAAGTTAGACCTATGGCATTTGAAAGAAACTTTAGAGGGCTACTACAAGGATGAATTTGAGATATTGAAAATCCAAAATCATAGAGATAATTCAATTTCAATATCGAGCTCCTCAAAAGTAATAAAAAGGTGTGTATTTTTTTCAAATTTCATAAGTCTTGTGTGAAAAATCAGCTTGAATTGATTGCAAGGGAATATTGTAGCATAGATACTAGTAATAGGTTCTAAAATGCCACCTAAAAATAATTCAACACCCATTAAGCCTTTATAAGTCTCTACTATGACTCATGAAGCTGAAGAAATGTGACATGACATATCAAAATTACAAGAGCAAGTGCATTGAACTTCGCTCTCTCAAAGAGAAACAAAAAATAAGATGGATGGAATGGAAGCTCACATGGAAGCTAAGATGGATGCCATGGAAGTGAATATGGATGACATGGAAGCTAATATCGATGAAAAAATGAAAAGCAACATGGAAAACATGAAGAATGATCTAAAAGCAAACATGGAAGGTTTGAAAAAGCTGATACAGGAAATGTTTCCTAATGGCGAAAAGATAGTAGAGGAAAGTCATGATGAGAAAAAAATAAATTTTAATCATGATTTTATAAACTCTAATGTTGGATGGAAGAAACACCATATTCCAAATATGGATATGAGGAATTTTGATGGCAAGGATCCGGTAACATGGATACTACAAATGGAGCAATATTTTTATCTCAATAATGTGAAAAACACACAAAAGCTACGCATTGCAACTTTACATTTAGAACAAAATACATTTGTATGGTATCGATGGATTTTCTCTCATAGAAAAATTGTCACTTGGTCAATTTTTACAGAGGAAATGATAGAAAATTATGAGGATACAAAAAGAAACACCTTCTTTAGCCAATTGATAAATCTCAAACAAAAGGGTTCAGTGGTGGAGCACATTGAGGACTTCCAAAAATTGAATATAAGGGTAACTGATATTCCAGAGGAACACAGGATTGATTTTTTCATAGGGGCTTTAAAGGATAACATACAACATGAATTTCGCGTTTGGGAACCTGATTCATTGGAAAAGTCATTTAGGTTGGTAAGAAAAATTGAATGTAAAATTATGGTGACAAGGAAGCCTACCACTCACATATATAAACATGTGTTGCTACTCCTAGACTTCCAAAACCTACAAGGTTGACACCACAACAATTGGAAGAAAAAAGAGAAAAAGGGCTTTGCTACAATTGTGATAACAAATACACTAAAATTCATAAGTGTGCTGAGAGTAAATTATTTTACATATATTGTGAAGAGGAAGAAGAAAATGAACAAGAATCTTCAAAAAAAGAGGATATACACCAGGAACCAACCCTAGAAGAGGAAGAAATGAGTCTGACCATATTGTGCAATGCATTGGTAGGAATTACCACTCCTCAAACTCTGAAGATAGAAGGACATATCAAGAAGAAAGAGGTAATAGTGTTTATTGATTCGGGTAGTACCCATAATTTTATTCATTGTAAGGTAGCCAAGGAATTGAATTTTTTCCTATACCCAACACCAGAATGTCAAGTGATGGTTGCAAATGGGGGAGCTATAAATTTCTCTAGAAAATGATTTAATATCAAGATAACCATAGGGTAATATGTATTGAATATTCCAAGGCTTTCCATTCCAATGGGAGGTTTTGATGTTGTACTAGGAGTATAATGGTTACAATCTTTGGGGATGGTAGCTTTTAATTTTCAAGAACTTTTCTTGAAAAAAATTTCAGAAGGAAAGGAATTTGAATTACGGGGCATCACAGGGAAGTTGAGAAAGATAATAAGCTCTAATATCATGACAAAGCTTTTGAAGAAAGAACAATGAGGCATAATTTCACAGTTATGCTCACTAGAAGTTCCAACATCAAAATTATCTATTTCTATGGATCTCCAAAAAGTCTTGGACAATCATTCCAAGGTGCTTGAAACTCCCAAAGGACTCCCACCTATTCGTGATCATGATCATGATATTCATTTGATTCTAGGAAGTGTTCCTCCAAACATCAGGCCTTATAGATATTCTTATGTCCGAAAGAGCGAAATTGAAAGTATGATTGCAGAAATGTTAGAGGCTGGTATAATTAAACCTAGTCAAAGTTCTTTCTTTGCTCTAGTAGTATTGGTGCACAAGAAGGATGGATGATGGCGCATGTGTTCGGATTATAGGGAGTTCAATAAGCTCACTATTAAAGATAAATTTCCCATTCCTGTGATTGATGAATTATTGGATGAATTACATAGACAAATTTATTTTACTAAGTTTGATATTCGTTCAAGATATCATCAAATTAGATTGAAGACTGAAGATATTCCGAAAACAACATTTCAAACTCATCAGGGTCATTATCAATTTTTGGTCATGCCTTTTGGCCTTACCAATGCACCTTCGACATTTCAAGGGTTGATGAATTCCATTTTCAAACCCTTCCTTAGAAAATTTGTGCTAGTATTTTTTGATGATATACTAATCTACAACTAGTCTTGGAAGGATCATGTTCAAAATGTTGACAGGGTGCTCAAAGTATTGCAAGAGAAATAATTATATGCAAAAGCATCCAAATTTTTCTTTGGAGTACAAGAGGTGGAATATTTAGGTCATATTGTATCTCACGAGGCTGTTAAGGTAGACCCTAACAAAATTAAAGCCATTAAGGAATGGAAAGTCCCCACAACCATAAAGAAGTTGTGAGGATTTCTTGGGTTAACATGGTATTATCACAAGTTTTTTAATAATTATGGGAGAATAGCAGCACCTCTACCAACATTATTGAAGAAAGATGCATTTCCATGGACTCCTGAAGCAGATAAGGCCTTTTAACATCTTAAAGAGGCAATGTGCCTAACACCGGTCTTAGCTACACCAGATTTCACAAAAATCTTTATTGTGGAATGTGATGCATCAGGAAATGGAATCGGTGATGTTTTAATGCAAGAAGGAAGACCCATTGCTTTTGAAAGTCGTCCAATCAAAGGAAAGTATTTACAGAAAGCTATTTATGAGAAGGAAATGTTAGCAATACTACGTGCACTAAAGAAATGATGACCTTACCTAATGGGAAGACACTTCAAGGTAAAAATTGATCATGATAGTCTTAAACACTTTTTGGAACAATGAATATCTTCAAAAGAGTAGAAAAAATGGGTCACAAAGATGTTGGGTTATGACTTTGAAATAATCTGCAAAAAAGGTTAGCTAAATGTTGTTGCAGATGCACTCTTAAGAAAGAATGAAGAGGTGGAAGCATTTATTTGTGCCATTTCTATTATCCAACCATATTGGATAACCGAAGCAAGCGATCAATGGAAGAAGGACAAAGAAGTGTGGACACTCATTCAAAAGTTGCAACAAGATCCTAGTATGTCTGATACATTTAGTTGGAAAAATAATTCTGTGTGGTACAAAGATCACTTATATCTTTGTTAGAGTTCCCAACTAAAACAAAATATTCTTTTGGAATTTCACACTTCTCCTTTAGGAGGTCACTCAGGATTTTTAAAAACTTACCACAGGGTGAAGAAAGATTTTTTTTGGGATGCCCTTAAATATGATATTCAAAATTTTGTAGTATAATGTTTGGTTTTCCAGAAAAATAAAGTTGAGACAATTAAGACCTGGGTCTTATACAACCTTTATCCATTCCAAGTCAACGTTGGTAGGAGATATCAATGGATTTTATCACAAGTTTACCCAAGTCTGAAAGAAAGAGTGTCATCATGGTGGTACTTGATAGACTTACCAAGTATACGCACTTTTGTGCATTATCTCGTCCATTTAAAGCAAGTAAAGTTGCTACTACATTAATGGACACAATTCAAAATTTACATGGAAAACCAAAGATTATTGTGGGTGATAGAGATCCCATTTTTACTGGAATTTTTTGGACGAAGTTATTTTCTTATTTGGGTACTCAAATAGCTCATATCTCATCTTATCATCCTCAATCCAATGGTCAAACTGAGATAGTGAATAAATGTTTGGAAGGATATCTTCGTTGTTTTGTATCTGATAAACAAACAAAATGGGTCAAGTGGTTACCTCTCACTGAATGGTGGTATAACACTTCCTGACATACTACAGCAAAAATGAACCCATTTACGACACTTTATGGATATCATCCACTGTCCATCACATCATATTTAAGAGAAAATTCTAAGGTTCAAGCAGTGAAATATCACATCCAGTGTCAACAAGAAGTTCTCCAACTCTTAAAGGATGACCTAAATTTGGCACAAAATCGAATGAAACAACAGGCATATCAACATCGCAGCGAGATAAATTTTGATGAAGGAGACTAGGTATTTTGATGGCTATAACCATAAAAACAAATGAAACTCAAGAAATCTAAGAAGGATAATAAATTATCGCCAAAGTACTATGGTCCTAACAAGGTGTTGCAAAATATTGGTATTATGGCATACAAATTGGATCTTCCTGCTTCTTCACGAGTGCATCTAGTTTTCCATGTTTCATACTTAAAGAAGGTTTTAGCTGAACTCTTCCAGTTCAAACAATATTGCCAGAACTTGATGAGGAAGGAAAACTCATATTGGAACCTGAAGTGGTCATGGAAACAATAACTCCACAA
The DNA here is from genome assembly GCA_034641835.2 of Pinus albicaulis. Lineage (NCBI taxonomy): Eukaryota > Viridiplantae > Streptophyta > Pinopsida > Pinales > Pinaceae > Pinus > Pinus albicaulis. Next base: position 288,883,467 of record CM076574.1, on the reverse strand, counting down.
CTACAAAATCGATCAATTTTAGAGTATCTCATCAAGCGGAAGAACTTACCCACTGAAGATTCTACATCCGAGGATAAGCATTTTATATAGAAGCACCCAGAGCTACTCAAGCATTGAGGAAAACACTTTTTTGAATGAGAGGGGAATTTTATGTCCTTATATTACTAGTTTAGTCCCTTATTGTTATTAGTGCAGCCCCCTTATTGTTATTGTTGTACCCCTTTAACCCCAATATTGTTATTATTATGCCCTTACATTATTATTGTTAGGTCGACTAGGATTATATTGTGGCCCCATGGACTCCTATATATAAAAGGAGGTTTTGGTCATTTGTAGCATCCAAGAATTGTTCATTTAGGTAATGTATTGTAGGTTTCCCCCTCGAAGTGGCTGATTTATAAGGCGTTGATGTCTCTTCTCTTCTATTTTTGGAGCTGGTTTCATAACACTCCTTGAGTCTACCCAAGACTCTTAGTGTTGTACCATGACCTCCCAATGCCCCCACTCCTCCTCGATCTATGAGTGGTGCACCATGATGTCAGACATTTCTCACCAACTCCTTCTCAGGTGGCCTCTGAGTTGGTTTTCCACAAAACATTAATGTCTCATGGGCCAAAGTCATGTGCATGATAGATGGGAGTGTTAGGTCCTTGCTTCCACTGCGAAAATCCATCTCTGTTTTTGGTGTGAAAGATGTATGTTACGGATATGTGAGCATGCCCTTAATCATATGATTTTTTCCACTCTTTCTATCTACCCATTCCATCTACAAAGTCTCCAAATATGTGGTTACCTTCCCCAATGTAATCAACCACTACACACCCAATATCACATTGGTGTCAGGTATGTCAACCACTACACACCCAATCACATTGGTGTCAGGTATGTCAACCACAAAGAAGTGATTAGTCAATGCATATGTCCCCATGGTGATAGATAAACATGGAACATAATACATGGACTGCATAGTTCTAGCTGTTGGGATCAAAATAGAAAATCCCTCAAAATCATCAGTGGGTATTTCCCTCCTCTGCACTAGTTGGGAATCAACAAAATTGTGGGTAGTCCCACTGTCAATCAAAACTGAAACCCTCTGATCTAAGATGGAACCTCGAACCCTCAAGGTCAAGTACTTGGGTACTCCTTTAAATGATGAAAGAGCCCCTCCAATTGGAGAAAATTCCCTATCCCCACTTCCTGATGGTGGTGAATCATCTCCTGCTATGCCAGTGTTGTGACCTTTTTCTGGTTCATCTTCTTCTTCCAACTCATAATCTGAGAAGACCTCTATATAGTGTGCATTTCCTGCTACACATCTATGTCTGGGTGCCCATGATTCTTGGCATTTTAAGAAAAGCTTCCTTCCCCTCAAGTCTTTTCGGACATCATTACTATGAGGTACTTTACTTTTGCTCTCTTTTGAAAAAGGAGCCTTTTAATCTTTTCCCTTTCATGGAAAAGTTGGCTTTCGCTGAAATGTTTGCTTTGCTTTTGGCAAGGCATATTGTATATCTCTAGCCCTTTCAATGACATCTTGAAGGGTAGTGGGTTTGGTAGATTTAACCAACCCATAAAGAGGTTTTTCTAACCCATCAATAAACATATAGACCCTTATTGCCACAAATAAATCGGGAACCATAACAGAAAGTTTTAGAAATTTAGAAATGTAGGTTTCTGGATTACTTGATTGTTTGAGATTTTCTAGCCCCATGAAAGGTGCCTTCGGGTCTCCCCGATCAAACCTCTCTACCAACCTCCTTGTGAACTCTGAATATGAAGTCACATTGGCATGACCCAATGTATACAAGCCATGAAACCACCAATCATGTACCTCACCATCAAGGTGCAGCACTTCTATCTTGATGGCCTCCACCTCCGGTACTTTGTTCAGCTGGAAGTAGATGTCTAAATTCTCTACCCATGATTTGGCAGTGCATTTAGATGACCCATCAAAGTTGGGCAAGAAAAATCTGCCCATAGTTCAATGTAGATCATGATTCTGAATGAATCATCCACCTCTATTGTGATGTCTGGGTCTCCTATTGTCCTTGATCTGGAAAAACTCTTGAAAACTCAAGTGATCCTTGAATCTATGAGATTGAGACTCATACTCCATGAAATAGTATTCAACAGTTTCTTGTTCTTTAAACCCTTAATTTCCCAGTGCTAATAATGTAGGAATTGTAGAGCATTGGAAAACTTGTTGCTGCTTCACTGGTTGATCACTCCATTGATGAGAAATGTCGAAACCTTCACCATGTAGAAACCCTTTATGGGATTCTTTGTATCTATCCATCCTCTTCTCCTCTATTTCTCTATTAATTTCTTTCATGGTTTGAAGAAGAAGCTTTGGGTGCTCCTTCTCCTCATCTTCTCCTAATAAAGGGGTTTTACCCTTGTATTCTTTATCATGTGTATAATCAAACTTCCGGTTTATTCTTCTGAGATACCTCTTCTCTCTATCTGTGAGATGATATCCTTTTTCTAATGACATATTGGCTTAAGATTCACAGGCTGAGCCAAGTTTATGCTCTGATACCACTGTAATATTTCCAAATGGGAAAAGCAGGAATATAGAAAAAATGCTTGAATAGTAGTGTAAAACATCACATAAAAACATGAGACCAATATGGAGCCTTTCCATTCATCATAAAAATAGCATGTATATATAAAATAATGGGACAAAAATCATATAACAAGATAGAACAAGCCTCCAATGATTAAATCCTTCAATACTAAGGTGTTGCTACTATATCAAAATGCCGAAATACTGCTATAGTGCATTCATAGGTGCACTTCTACAGCAAGTGAATACACAAAATATGTATGGCTGATATATTCCTAAAAATATACAACAAATGTAGATCTAGGCTCTATACAACCTCGAACAAGAAACCCAAAAGAGTTTTCAGGAATACACCACTATACAAGATGGGAACCCAAGCTCTAGGGCTGAAGATTCACTGCAACAATAAAAATGGAAAGGTGTGGCTGATTCGATATGCCAAATAATGTAGCCTCCTCCAATAGATCCTCTAGTTGAAATTTTGACCCCTTCACTAGGAAATCTCCTCTCCAAATGGTATATTGAAACCACCCCTGCAACTCCTCCCTAAAATAGTGCAGTCCAAGATAGAAACTACATTGTCGGAAAAAATGATCAAGTGGCCTAATGCCAAATGCTACAATAAGGCTCAAGGGCCTTCCTCACTAGCCTCCCAATGGAAGGAAACCTTCCTCCACTGAAAAACAGATTAGAAATCACCTAGATCTATTCTTCACTACTGAAACCTGCAATCGAACATATCTCTCAACAGAAACTGCATTGTACCACAAGACTAAAGCTTCGGACTAATGCCTAGTTGTGGAATGTAGTTCACAACTCTTCCTAGAGGTTTCTCAATGAAATAGGTGGGATTCCCACTTGGGAACACCCTCTGCTAAATAGCATTGCAAACTTAGATAAACATCTGAAAAAATCTATATCTCTAAACATAACATATATCAAAATATCATAACATAACCTGAATGAATATGGATGCCATTCTCTTCCTTATATAAGTGGCGAGTTTCCTCACATTAGGCCCCACTCATTAAAGGCACTGCTTCAATGCATGGATTCTCCACCCAAAACTGTGTTGTCCCATAATGAATGCCACTCTTCCATGACAGTTTTGTCGATTTGGTCAAAGTTGACCCAATCTATGTGTTCCAGCCCCTTTTCACACAGAAGGGTGCTTAAACAGGCTACTAAGGAGTCTTCTTTTCACATTAGCAGTGATTTTATTCATATTAAGGATATTTATGGGTCTCCATACCCTCTTGTTTATAAAATTAAGAAGCAAAAGCAAAAATTAATATTCCAACTAACTCATGGCTAATTGGGAATATTATATTTTCAATTGGAGCTAGCAATAATGGATTGATCTATTTGAGCTTCTATCTGTGAGGTTTGAGTCCTTCCTTCAATGGAAGCTTGTTTTGAATTATGATATTGTCATATTCTTTCAAGTCCTCATATGACCAAGAAAACACATCCATATACTTCTTAAATGGATCAATTTACTTCTCTTTATAATTTTTAGGAACACCTTTAAATAGTTTCACCATCTTCAGCTCCTGCTGGGTTCCCAAATTACAGTGTTCCATCTCTCCCTCTTGATGTATTTTCTTTGAGTTGACAACAACATCATTAGAATCAAATAATATTTCAAGGGGAGCTAATCCTTTAGGAAGTAAATTATCTTTTAATTTGATAATTTTCTACTCACCTATTGACTGCTTAATATTTCTTATTTCTCCTTTTTGTTATGTCTGTTATTTTTCTTGATCTATCTCAGCATCTTCAAAACTTTCAATAATTTTCAGGAAATGATTTATCTTCTCAACATATTCATACACCTTCCATTGTTTTACATTGTCAAAAATATAAGGCGTGTGTCTAATTTCAATCTCATACCTCAATATTGGATTGATAGGTGGCTTGAAGGTGCTAGATGCATCTGCTACGAATCTGCCAACTTGTTTTCTTCTCTCGGAATAAAATGAATATTGAAGGCTTAAAAATAATTGTCAACCAAATCCCAAACTTCATTCCTATATGATCTCAACATCAACATGTCCAAGAAACTTGATCTTCTTTCATTAATTTCTTAGAAAATTCAGTACAAAATTTTTTGTCATCCGGAGGTCCAAAACTCAAAACCCTCCTCTTTCTTTCACATTTGTTTAAATACAAATAAAAAGTACTTTATAACTGCCGTAACTACTTGTAACTGTGCGAACTACCTATAATTGTGTAAACTACCTATTACATGGCAATTAAAAACTTCATTACAACATTGATATTTTAACAAAAAGATAAGTAAAACTAAAGCATCAATTTATTTGCTGAATTTGTATTTGATTGGTTCTCACTGTGTTCTCTGAATTCGCTAACATGTCCTTCTGGTATGTTGAGGTGTCACCTAGTGAATCATTCATCCATGATTTTCACTTCTTCTAGATTTCAATGCTGGTTTTGGGAGAATTGATCAATTTATAATATTCTAATATGAAGGCAGTGATCTTGTTGAAAGTAGGTCGTTCTGTGAACAAAGTCTTCACCATCCAAAGTAATTGAAAATTCCTATGTAAGAAATTAACAATTGTAGCTCCTTTCAAGATTGCGGTCTTCTCATGGGTATTATCAATCTTACTCTTTGCTAGCACTAAAAATCGCCCATAGGAATCCCATGATAGAAGACTGCCTTTGAGATTCTAGCATGATGGCAGCCCTGCTTTGTCCCTTTTTTCAAATATGTTATCAAATATGTTTACAACTTGTTTAATTTCTGTCAACTTATTCTCTACTGACTTACTGCAAGAATTTTTCACAATCAACTTATTAATCTCTAGAACACACAATGTCCTATCTTTAATTTAATTTTCCTCTAGCTCCTGATCTGTCTTTGAATTGATGAAATCAATGAATTTATTTTCCCATAATTCTTTGTTAAGAGACTTATGTTTGTCAGCCATAACAAGTTCTTGTAAATCTCTCACTATGCTCTCTTCTTCTTATACTATTGCCAAGGACTCCCAAGCTTTTCTCATGACTTCAATGTTTTCATTCCATACAATATCCTTCTCTTGAATCAGAGTTATGTTTCCTTTCATTTTTTATTTAAGACTCTTGATTTCATCATAAGTTGTTTGGAAATATGATTTATATTTCTTGACTTCTCCTTCTTTGATCGGCATTACCTTCATCACTGTCTCAAGTTCTCTTTGAGTCTTCTTAAGATCAATTTCTGCCATTTTAAACTCTGTGCTCAACTGGGACAATCTTTTTGTTGGATCATCATTTCCAGATGACATGAATATGGTGCAATAATGACAGTCATTTTGACTTTTCAAGTTAAGTAGAGTCTCTTTTAACTTATAAATATCCTCCTCTTTCTACAATAGCTGCTGTAAAAGACTCTCTTTTTCATTCTCTACCTTTGCTTGAGCCTCCATGCTAGCTTTCATCTTCTGATTCTTTTCTGCAAGCTAAGAAAAAACTTTCTTGATTAAATGAACTTGATCCTGAACATCTCCATGTATTGACGATGAAGTTGGGAATTCTGAGCATCTCCTAATTGAAGGAGGAAACCAGGTTGGGTGCTCGGTATTTCTTTAGTCAATCTAGCCCTCTTCTCAGCTATCTGCCCTTCATCTTAAGAATGAACAACTTTCTCTTTGCTTATTTTGTTTAATTTTTCAGAAATGATGGGAGTCTGAATGTTGGAACTAATAGAGTCTACAAAACGTTTTTTATCCAACTTATCTACTTCGGGCCTACTGTCATGAAAAAACGCACAATAACCATTTTCAACCCTTCTATTAGAAATTACCTTATGAGGATCATAGGCCCATTTCTCACCTAGTAATAAGTGCATGCCTCCTAACATCTTGTTAGCTTCATTTGATGCTTGCCTCATATTCACTATGAATTGTCCCACAGACATGGGAAACTTAAGCAAATGACCCTTCTTCATTGGAACAATATGTACTTAATCTAAATTCACACTCTGTCTAACAAACTCTAATGAAAACAATCTCACGGGCAGAAGATTAGTAATCTATAAGGTTCAACCCCAACTCCATATAGTCTAATACCTAAATAGTCATCATATACAAACCAATCCCCAAACTTACAATTAGCACTCAACTGAAGGAAATCCCATGCTCTTGGCAGAAAACATGGAGGAGGAACTCCATTCAAAACCTTATAGGCAATTGGCATGAAATAAGCAGTAAAATCAAACACCCCTCCCTCATCTGGTTCATTTCTTACTGTATCTGTATAAAATACTACTGACTGTCTTTTCTTATTTGCATCCATACTATTTATTCCCAAATGTAAAAATTCTTCTACATTTTGATACAGAAATAAATAAGTGATTAGTGAAGGTAACCTGAAAGACCTGGTAAGAGAAAATATCATAAGTTGAGTGTTAACAGTCTCTTTCCAGTAAGAGAGGATATCCAACACAACTTTAGGCTTCATCATTAGGGAAAATAACCCCAACACTGACCTGTCAATTTGAGAAGCATCCTCCCTTCCAAGTATCTTTGAAAAATATTGTAGTACTAGCCTGACTTTTGTATCAAAAATATCCAATGGGAATTCTTTATCATCTGCCGAAAATCATTTTGTGTCCAGCTTCAAAAAAGGATGACCTGTGTAAACTCATGTCCTATGAGATTATCATAAAATGCTTCCAATGATTCGTCAGTGAACTGGACATAAGACCCTGACTCGGGATAAAAAAGGGCTTGTTGAACTAACTAGGTTGTGACCTGAAGGACATTCTCCCCTAAACAATTCATCACGAAGCATTTGCTAGGATACAATGCAGACATTAACCAGTGCACAAATTTGGGAAAAAGATTTGTTTTGGGGACACATGCAGACAAAACACTGGAATTGGCCACAGCTGAATAGATGGGGAAAATTTTCTCATTCAAAAGAAATCATTGGTAGAAGGGAAAATTCTCAACGGTGCAGGTAGTATCCCTAATGTCTTGATCAGTTTCCATGAGATGGATATGGCTAGAAGAGTCAGACAAAGAAGACTTCTTAGCCATGGAATAGTTCATGGTCATAGAAAATTAAACGTAGAGATAGGAAAATAGAGAGACTAGGATGACTTCGTGGACAACTGGGAATGAAAAATGATAGGAAAAATGAAAAACTTGAACCCTTATGTAGATGGTGCGAAGTTTCAAACATTAATGCCAAGTTAATTCTTGATCAGACAAGTAACGGTACCATGACGCGATAGAGGAGTTGTCTCCCACCTGGATGCATACATCACTAGGGGGGTGCTTTGGGGTACGAAGCATCCGTTAGTATTATTCCCCCGCAGTGAATTTGAACCGTCAATCTTGATCGAAAGGTGGTTAGCGGAGTCAACTGTGGAGGCACCTTCTCTGCTAACCTACAGGCTATTTTTGTCTGTGGGTTTCTGCTGATTTTAATTAAGTCAAAAAATTTTTAATCTCTCCTGACGATTAGCATGAGTGTTAATTGGAACACTCGGTCCCACCTTCACATGCTTTCCAAAAACATATTAATTGACCAATATACAAAAATGAAATTATTTTCCGTGATATGAAGGATTTACATTTTGTCATATTTTCTAAGTATATGTTTTTTTGTATTTTTGAAAATAGAATAAAGAAAAATGAAAATGAGCCACAACAACTATCATTGCATGGGGACTCATGGGGACCCTAGGCATGTACCTCCACCTTCGGGATTCTTTCCACTACTGTCTTGGAGCTTGGTGTTATCAAAATAGCTAGAGGATATGTCACAACTTGGCAGTGAGACAAGGGACACTATTTCAGATATCATGTGAACTTCATTGGAAAGTGCACGTCTTGCAATGGGATGAGAGATTAGGAGACCACCACCATTGCCTGGTGACCCTCCAGTGCCCTTATATGATGATGCATTTCTCGTGACCTTACCCTTTGACCAAATTTTAATATATACAGGTATGTATCGTGATGCCATTTGTGAGACTTGGAGGGTACACAATCCGCCTGACACATGATAAGTACATATATATATACGAAAATGTTGACTCTTATTGTCAAGTAATGCACAATTATTTATATTACATTTTCTAGCTCATATTAGATTGCATTTATATTGATAAGTTCATGATAACAGGTAGACACATCCCAAAAACATGGATGGGATTATGAGGTCATCTGAGGGGCCAATTGATCAACTAGGCCATCGTCAACCAGAGCATGTTTCCATGGATTATCCTCCACCTCCACCTCCACTCTATATGTTCACTAATGTCGATGAGAGTCATTATTTTTATACAGATTCTACGACTGTGGAAATAAATATGTTCCCTAGACCAAGTTCCCTAGCATAGAACACTAGAAAGACAAAAAAGTTATTGTGTCCCTTAAAGTAAATAGATAATGGGGTGATGCCTACCTATGATACGTCATATAATTCACTCATTTCTTGGCTTGAATGATCCATTCCTATCTCTCGTTGCTATAATTAGTACCTTCATAATCAGACAAAAAAATCCAATGATCTACGGTATCTATGTAGCATCATCTAAACACTTCAGTCAATGGATCAACATGGAATGGAAATACATGAAATCATAACATCATATATAGGAAAACAAAGAACTCTTTGAATTAATAGAAATGGAAGGAGTTACAACAAACAATAGGAGTTGATATTGTAGAGGAGCTCCTCCAAGTTGACATGTTCCTTCTTTTCCACAAAGTGAACCTCTAATCACCGTAATGTATGGAATGATAAATCTTCACACCAGCAACATGAGGGAAAAATTCTATCTCCAAAATCCAACCCCTAGCTTCGGGATGGCCAAAAATATATAGAATAAGAGGGTAAGTTAGGGGTTCTTATCCATTTACCAATGTAGGCTTTGAAATCCACTCTTAATGGGGGGATAGGATCAAAGTATAAGGGATGGAAACTCCAAGGAGAGACAGGATAGGATTAGATATTTTAATATGAGGTAAATAGTTACAACATATGATGGAAGATTCTAGAAAAGGAGGCTTCAATATCCTCTCTCTTTTTCCTGAATTTCTAGAATTAATGCACCCCAACATGGAGAAAACTATTTGTGATCAACCCTGTCTAGCATGGAGCAACCTATTGATGAATGTAGTGCCATAGGCATACAAACTGCATTGGTGCTTAAATAGGTTGATTCAAGGATATTTTAGGTAGAAAATTTTGGATTAAGGAGAGTCAAGGTTAGGGATTTTTGTAATGATGATGTTAAGGGGTGAAAGGATGTTGACTGATCCATTTTATAGGATGACTGAGCATATGTGACAAAATGGCCTATAACAAATTTCTTCCTAAAGAGAAAAGTTAGAAATGGTGACTGATGACTGAAGTGCTTTACTTTGTGAAAATTTAGGATCAAGAACAACCCGCAAGATCATCTTCTATTACAATACATTTACATTATGACATATTTGTTGAGGGAGGTATACTCATACTCATCATTTTTTAAGATAATATTACATGTATAATGATCAAAATACGTGTCCACATATGAAACATTTTGGACCCATGACTAGATGATTGTCTGAGTGATCATATCCATCATACATTTTGGCCTTGTATTAATCTTGAAATCGCAACCTATATGAACAAAACTAGATTTGGGGTCTTATATCTCGTTCAGACGACCATCCAATGTATGATTCTAACGATTTGAATCAATGAGTTGGAATAAAACATGGTAGACAACATCTTATTACATACCAATGATGTAAGTCGTTTATAGGCATGAGAGAAACCACCAATGATGTTAATGGTTCTCAAGGTACTGTATTACAATCTGTATGGTGTGAATGAATGAGTTGGGGTTGAACACCACACAAAATCGTTCGGTTGAAGGCTAGTGATGTAAACCTATTACCGAGAGGAAGGAAACTTGCCATTGATGTATGCAAGCACCAAGGTCTTTAAGGGTTGTTTCTAAGTCAAATTCCTGGATAATGAGTTGACGTTGATAGGAAACGACCCATCGCAGGAGGGCCTTGATGTATCCCCCATCAATGACAGGAAATGAGAAACATGATTTGAGACATAATGATGATGATATGGAACTAGATCATGAATGGAATTCATGGAAAGAAGGATTAAGAGTATTGTAGAAGATATGAACTGAATGAGTTCTCTTTAACACATTGAAGACATTGAATGGAGTTGGCAGAATTGACCCAAAACTGAAAATCGAGGATTTGAAAAAGGTATGATAAAAAAAAATACAAGCAGATTACCCAACCCAATAGCCAAAATATGAGGTGGAACAGTGTTGTGTTCAATAATGACTCGTTGCCATTAGAAAACTAAGTACCATGTTTTCCCAATTTTCCCAACCATACTGGTTAATACCTCTTTATTTTTTAACAAGCTTGAGGAGGATAACATATTCTTGATTGTAATTGCATTCTTCAGATGAACCCCTCCGAGTATGTTTAGCAAACCTTGAGAAGGAGTGGTTCGGTCTTGTCATGTTCGAAAATTCCATTATTGTTTGATGTTTTAACAAGTCCAACAAAGATAAAACTCAACATATTTTTCTTGTTTAGAGAGTTTGAAAAAGAGGCAAAAAATAAAAATCCAGATGTTCCTCTCTGTATATAGTCCCTTGAGTTCGAAAAGGTAGGAAAAATACCTAATAGAAACTCTTAGCCATGTTTTAAAAAGGCATTCCTTTTTTGTAAATAGTCTATGTCAGTACGGAAAAGGGTTAAAATTATATTGAGTAGACGTATTTTCATTTACTTTAACGAGTTCGAAAAGACAAGTGATCGAAAATATTTTCATATTTTGGGAGTCTAAAAAGAGATGAATGAGGAATCCAAGGGGTTCCTTTTTCGTGAGTTTATGGAGTCCAAAAAAGTGATAAAGATGCACTGCTCAGTTAAAATGAGATATGAAAACATGACAAAAATCCATCAAACAAATGTCAACCTACCCAAAACATCACAAAAAGGATCAAACATACATGTTTCATGATAAAAAATGAATGACTACTAGGTCAAAACATTAAATATGAAAAAAGAATGAAGAAATTACCATAAGTAATGAAAATGACTATTCATTTTTACCATTTCACATTTACCTGCAACAATGAGAGCTCTGAGCCATTTTTGTTGATGATATTTTGTAGTTGATTGAGGCCAATCCGGTGGATCATTTCAAGCATCGTCACTTCTAAGTAGGAGCTAGAACTTTCCCTTTCAATTCACAGTTTCATTTTATCATTTCATGTAATTTTTATAGGTTTTTTAGAGCCCCTGGGTCTAAAAAAATTTCCCTATGACCAACATGTGGAGTACTAAAAAGGTATGCTTTTGATGATTATTTCAGTGGCTTTTTAGTAGAATTTGTAAACCTTTTTGCATCATGAATTTGGAAAATAATAAGGAATTATAACAAAACATGTGAGAATTGATATGCAAGACTTAACCGTTGATAATTGATATTTTCTGTGCAGGAAAAGGAGAAAACGAGGAGTTGCCGTTCCAAAGGAAAGGACAAAGTCGAGATAACTGCTGTCCCTCCGAAGGAGAACCGAATGCAAACAAGGCTAAGCAGATCAAAGCAAATCGGCCCGGAAAAGGAGGAGAAGACACCAGCTCGGCGCAAAAGAAAAGAAAAGACGAAGGATTAACAGTTTGGCGAATCCCTCAGGATCTTTGATCCTGAGGGATCGCTGCTTTATTTATCTTGTTACTTGGACATCTCCGCCGTCACCTTTATATAAAGGGACAACACTGTTAGCTTGGGAGATAGACTTTTTATGTAATTTTCTGTTAAACATCAGCTCTGATTATTGAGTCTCGTTGAGAACTGGTTCATTGTACTTTTGTCCGATGCATTAATATAATCTTGGTGATTCTCTCATTTCTGCGGCTGGATTAACTTAAGGCGGTGTACCCTTGGAGGCTAAGGGCCCGGCCCCGAAGGACACTTGCTTCTGTATCACTACGATTTGATTTCTGCGTGGTTTGTTTATCGTTGTTATTTGGTAATCTGATATGCTTTATAAGTTAATATTACATGCTCTGTTAAGATTAAATCATTGAGGTTTTTACAGATAGAATCGTGTATTGACTCTGCATCAAGTTATTAATCCTTTCAGAGTTAATTGCATGTTATTAGTCTTAACTGAATATTCTTATTACGGAACTTTTATACTGAACATTCATGTCATAGATTCGTTTGAAGTAGTGTTCTTCATGATTATTGGATTCAGAGATAATACTGTTCTATTTGGGAGCACAGTCGTATCCCTGTTAATTAAGATTACTATTTCAGCGTGTTGTGTGTGTATATGATTTACTAGAGCTGTTCCATAATTTATCAATAGTTATTGTTGTTCCATTAGTGTGTTTTGCTTGATTTGCCTTAAAAGTGAAAGATTGATTGATTGCGAAGAGTGCATTTGGGTTAATAGAGTAAGACTCTCGAGACTTAGTTGTTCGATTGTTGTTCCATTTTAGAATTACTGTTCCATTCCAGATTTGCTGTTCAATTCTTTATTTGCTGTTCCATTTTGCAATCTGTAGTTCCATTTACTCGCATTTGTTGTTTTGGTGTGAGAGACGATATAAGGCTGTAGTGAGCTTTGGCATTCACTGTCTAGCTCCCAGACCCGTGGTCTATGCTCTAATTTCCTTTCCATCAGTTTCCAAAGGGATGGGTTATCGCTGCCGAACCCTTGACTGATAAGCTGCCTAGTTTTTTGAATGTGTGATTTATTCTTTTGAAGTAACTTAGTTATAGACAAGCATCCGTTTACTCTTGTATTTTTAAACACTGTACTACTAGCATTACTCTGACAAGTGATACCCTCAGACTGAGACACTCTTTGGAATAACAAAACGCTCCCGGATTGACATATTAATGTGAGGTAATTAGAGGTGAAAGAGACCCTTTTTATAGCTCTACATTTTGGCGCCGTTGCCGGGGAAAGAGTGTAGCCATTTGTCTTTTTCGGAGTAGTGTACGAACCTGCTAGGGAAGAGTTGGATCTTAAAAACGGAAGGTAAGAACCTACGTGCGGAGCATGTAAAAGCCCTGCTCCACTATCCGCTTTCCTAACAGATTTGTTTTTGCTTTGTTTGAATAGAATTTGGTAGTTCATTTGAGTGCATGACTAAGTAGAAAAGACCAGAAAAGAATATCAAACCCCCATCCAAGCCTGAAAAAGCTAAGGGGCCGGTGACCCTTGGCCGAACGACCTTCATAGATGAAATCTATAAGAAAACAGAATCTCAGCCATCAGTAGGCCCCAGGAAAAACATTTCTAAACAACCTACTAGTTCCCTTCATGCCACAGGATCACCATCTGTAGCATTTGCTGAGGTGCATAGTCAAACTGAAGAGCAGGACTTTCAAGAAATCGAAAATTCTACTCCAGAACTATTGCAGGAAGGGAATTCCAGCAACTTTTGTGAAGGAGAAGGAGAAACAGGGGAAACCAAGGAACCAAAATCTCCTATTGGAACAAATCAGCCATTAGATAGCCCAGATAAGGGGAGTGCTTCGAAAATCATTGTTGAAGGAATCCAATCTCCTCAGACATCTGGTATTCTCATTATTCCAGATAAGGGAAGCGCTATTAAAACTATCCCTGTCAAAACCATTCCCTCTCAACCTAGGAATACCCTCCTAGATATCCCAGAAGGTTATTGGCATATATTCGATCCCATGGCTCAGAACCAGCCAAAAGCTCAAACCTCTACATTACAATATCCTATAGTGGATTCTGCAGCAAATGCACCCATGAAAGCTATCCCTCTTCAGCATATCCCTACATTTCACGGTCTCACATCGGAAGATCCGGATGCATTTTTATTCGAATTCGATGTGTTATGCAGGGGGTATGATTACACCACCGATCCCCAAAAATTGAAATTATTCCCCTCTACATTAAAAGGGGCTGCTTTAAGATGGTTTATGGGACTAGGTGGCGGGGTTATCAACAATTGGGATCAAATGAAGGAATCCTTCTTAAAAAAATATCAGGATTATTGTAGGTCTAGAGAATTAAAAGACGAAATATTCCAAATGACAGCCAGACCGAATGAAACATTGGAGGAATATGTGGAACGTTTTCAGTACAATCTACAAAGATCTCCTTATGCATCGCTACCTTTACCTGATAATGTGTTAAAAACTGCATTAATAAGGGGCATGAAGGAACAATGGATTGAAACATTAAACATCATGGGAAAAGGGGATATTTATCAAGAGAATTTTGCTGACATCATTGATTTATGTATCGGGAGTTCGAGAGGCAGCACAAGAATAAAACCGACAGAATATGATCGGTTTGCAAGAGATAACAAAGTATCAACAGAAGGAGTAACACGTGCAGAAATTGGAAATTTATTAGAAAATTTCAAAACTGATATTCTGGGGACACTAACTACACAACTTGATATTGTGCAGGCTAAACAGAAGCAGATGGAGGCAGAACATAATTTGGCGATCTTCTGCCCCCGATGCAGAAAAAAACATAGCCACAAGGAATGTCCACTAGATAAAGTCCAAACGTGCGCCATCTGTACAAAAGATCACCTTACGGAGAGCTGCCCCTCACTTCCTGGATTGAAAGCGGTATATAAGGAAGCAGAAGAAGAACCAGAATCGGTGAACTCGATCAACCAGCGTCGCCAGTGGCAGCCGAGACAATCTGGTATGTTTCCATACTCAACCTTTTTTTTTCAACCCCCACAGTATAATGCTCAACAATATGGTATGTGGCAAAATCAATCTCAACCCCCATTTTCAAACTGGTCACCACAATCGTTTCCTTCTTCAAATCCATGGCTGAATCAAACAAGCCAATCTGGTTGGCCGAATTTCCCTTACGCTCCACCATATTGGCAAAATGGCCCATATCCTTCACAATGGACTCCCCCTACTTCACAAAGTTCACCCTGGCAGACAAGCTGGCAAAGACCGATGTACCAGCCAGCTGGAACTATTCCGCTCCCTCAACCTACTCTGCCAACCTTACAACAAAATCCCCAGTCTAACCTGAGACCGCAACTCCCAGCCCAACCCGATCCCAATCCAAATAATAGACAGGTCCAATCTATCCAAATCATAGAATCACCAGAAATAGGACCTGACCTGAGGGAGTGCAATGATCTTCAGTTAAGATCTGGACGCATAATTGAAACTGAGGGAGATAAAACAATTCATATTGAAGATCAGTTACCAAGAGAACATCAGTTGCAACAAGAGGATGTAAATAAGCAGCAGACTCATAATCAAGCAACCACATCCTCTCCTCCATTCCCAGAACGATTAGTCATACCTCGACCCATACAATATCCTGACTTTGACATTATGGGAGAATTACAAAATCTGTACATAAAAATCCCATTCCTCCAAGCCATTCAAGACATTCCTATATACGCAAAAACTATCAAAGAGTTGTGCATAAAGAAACCAAGGAGGAATATAACAAATAATCCAAGAGTCCAAGTAGTCGGTACTTTATCTGACCTATTATCTGGGAGAGAAACACCCATTAAATATGAAGATCCAGGGAATCCAATTATAACTGTTCAAATTTATGGTCAGACCCTGTCTAATGCCTTAGTTGATCTAGGAGCTGCAATTAATATTTTAACAACCACTACTTGCCAAAAGCTCGGCATTACATTAGTAGAACCCACCTCTACTTTGTTAGAATTGGCTGACCGATCTGTGGTTAGACCAGAGGGTATTCTACAGGATGTCATGGTCTCTGTTGATTCCTGGGAGTATCCAACCGATTTCTTGATAATTAATCCAAAAACCCGACTTGATGGACACCCGCTAATTTTAGGTAGACCTTGGCTTGCCACTGCCGATGCCTACATTGGCTGCCGGCAGGGAAATATGACCATAACCGGAGGACCGAATAGCAAAAATTTAGTTCTATATCCTCCAGCGCAGCCAAGTGTCACAATGATCAGAACTAATAAGCACCCTGTATCATACCTTACTGATAACATCAGATCTCCATTAACTATACAAGAGGCACTTGATTTTAAAGACCAAACAGAAGATGATGCCATTAATAATTTCATTAGTCAAACTGAACCTCGCACACAGTGTCACATGATAGAAGTAGCATTTGATAATGAATTAGAGGAAGATCCTCTGAAAGATACGCATGACCAAATGATACCTGTTACTTCTGTTGCAAATAGTAAAACTGTGGAAATTGCACCGGGAAAAACTTTAAACATCAATGCTAATCTCACACCTGAACAAGAAACTAAGCTCATCCATATGTTAACGAAATATCAAGAAGCATTTGCATGGGATTACCCTGATATGAAAGGAATCGATCCCAGTTATGTACACACCACATTTATATAGAAAAAGATGCCAGACCTGTTCGTCAGCCGCAAAGGAGACTTAATCCTCATCTAAAGGATGTGGTAAAAGCTGAACTTCAGAAACTTTTAGATGTCAATTTTATCTATCCTATTTATGATAGTAAATGGGTCTCTCCGCTTATGGTGGTACCAAAAAAGAATGGAAAATGGAGAATCTGTGTGGATTATAGGGAACTAAATAAGGCAACACAGAAAGATCATTTTCCTCTCCCATTCATAGATCAAGTATTAGATACTTTAGCAGGGAAGAAATTCTTTTCTTTCCTGGATGGCTTCAGTGGATACAATCAGATTCAGATTGCCCCTGAAGACCAGGATAAAACTACTTTTACTTGTCCCTGGGGAACATTTGCCTATCGAGTTCTACATTTTGGCCTATGTAATGCTCCTGCCACATTTCAAAGGGCTATCCTTAGCATTTTTGCAGATTTAATAAATGATGGACTTGAAGTTTACATGGATGACTTTACACCATATGGAGATGATTTTTATCCAGCTCTAGACACCCTAGAAAAAGTCCTACAACGCTGCATTGTTACCAGGCTTTGCTTAAGCCACGAAAAATGTTTCATGATGATGACTGAAGGACTTATCCTAGGACATTATGTTTCAGCAGCCGGCATTCAGGTAGACCCGGCCAAAATCCAAATACTTTTTCTCATTCCCACTCCTACTACTCAAACAGAGGTATGTAGCTTTCTTGGATTTTCTGGTTATTATAGACGATTTATAGAACATTATTTGCACATTGCTGCTCCTTTATATGCACTAACTGGTAACGTTGATTTTCTTTGGACAGAAAAATGTGACCGTGCTTTCGAGGATTTAAAGAAGCTCGTATCCACAGCCCCAGTCCTTCGAGGACCAAACTGGGACTTACCGTTCCAGATATCATCTAATGCCTCTGATACAGCCATTGGCGCAGTCCTTGGGCAGGAAGAGGATAAAAAACCATATGCTATCTATTACATCAGCAAAAATTTATCCCCTGCTGAATTAAATTACACTGTTACTGAAAAAGAATTCCTAGCTGTAATACATGCTGTCAAAAAGTTTAGACATTATATTACAGGCTATCCTGTTATCTTGTATACAGACCATTCTGCCATAAAATATTTAGCAAATAAGCCTGTCACAAATGCCAGAGTAACTAGATGGTTGATTTTATTGCAGGAATTCGATATCACAATCAAGGATCGACCTGGCAAAGAAAACCCTGTAGCCGATTTTCTTTCGAGAATACCAAAACCAAGCGATGCAGCAGCAGTTGAAGATCAATTTCCGGATGAGCACCTATTTGCTGTTGCCGTTCAAACACCCTGGTATGCTGATGTTGCCAACTACCTCGCAGTAGGTAAACTACCAAAACATTTAACCCCTAATGAGCGCAAGCAGATTGTTCAGAAGAGTGCTCGATTCTCGTGGATTGGGGGCTATTTGTTTCACACAGGGGCAGACATGCATATCGGGCGATGTGTTCGAGAAGATGAAATCTTTGACATCCTAAAAGCCTGTCACGATGGACCGTGTGGTGGACACTTCGCTGAGCGTAGAACTGGACACAAAGTATTGCAGACAGGATATTACTGGCCTACGATTTTCAAAGATGCAAAGAAATTTGTCCAAGCCTGTGACAGCTGCCAGCGAGCAGGACGACCTGGTCAAGCTGATGAGATGCCTTTGAAACCACAGTTAGTCATCGAACCATTCGAGCGATGGGCTCTTGATTTCGTTGGACCCATCAACCCCTCGTCAAATCAGAAAACATATATCTTGGTGGCAACAGAATATGTCACCAAATGGGTTGAGGCAGAAGCATTGCCAAGAGCCACAGAGGACTTTGTCATACAGCTCCTCTTTCATCTATTTGTACGTTATGGCCTTCCCAGGGAAATAATTACAGATGGAGGACCACAATTTGCTAGGAATAGATTAGCTGCAACACTCAACAATTATCACGTCCAGCATAAAATCACTACTCCATATCACCCACAGGCGAATGGGCAGGTGGAAAGTAGCAATAAGATAATAGAATCAATCCTAACGAAAACCATTGCGTCACATAGGCGTGATTGGGCTACCCGACTACCTGAAGCACTCTGGGCCTATAGAACCACATGGAGGAGCACCACCGGTTACTCACCTTATCAATTAGTGTTTGGAAAACAACCCATTTTTCCCATAGAATTCGAAATCCAAACATTACGGATAGCACAGGAAGTTGGCCTAGATCTAAGCGAGGCACAAATCAATCGACTACAGCAGATCAATGAATTAGACGAAATTAGGCTCTCTGCACTACAAAATACATCATTGATTCAACAGCAGCGAGCTAAATGGCATGATGCGCTCATCAAGAACAAAGTCTTCCACGAGGGAGACTGGGCTCTGTTATACGACTCTCGGTTTTAGGACTTCCCTGGAAAACTTCAGACTCGATGGTTGGGACCATACGAAATCCAGAAGGTGCATGACAACGGAACCCTTACTCTAATTACCATTGACGGTTCTGGATATGCATTCAAATTAAATGGCCACCGAGTTCGTCTCTATCGCAAACCATTCACTCGGGAATCCTTCTGCCAGCAGCTACGCCGAGACGTTGATATGGAGATTTTAGGAGAGGAAGAGAAATCTTCCTCACCTGTAATTCATTAAGGAATTCATTTCTTTTTACAATTTGTACATAAGTTCTTGTCTTTGAGTCGTTCTTGTACATATGTTTGAATTAAATGTTTTCTTGTCATTTTTTTGCTGTTCTTTTTCTTTCTCAAAGTTTCGATTTTTGCCGTTCTAAAAAAATGGCATTTGCGTGTTTTTTATGCTGTTGGCTTTGCTTGTTTTGCTGTTCCTTTTCTAAAGGAACAGCATTTTGGATCTCTGCTGTTCCTTTTCCAAAGGAATGGCATGTTTACGTCTTTTGCTGTTCCTTTTCCAAAGGAACAGCATTTTTGGTTACCACTGTTCCTTTTTTTTTCAAAGAAACAGCATTCTTTTGTTGTTGTTGTTCCTTTTTCAAAGGAACGGCATTTTGAGTGTTTTTATAGTATTTTTATTTTTTCTGTTCCTTTTTCAAAGGAACGGCATTTTCATTTTTGCAGTCTATCGTCCTTCGTTGTTTCTTTTTCAAAAGGAACACCACTAGCATACTTTTGCTCTCCTTGTGAAACAACTTATTCCTTTTGCTGATCTAAATTGAGGATGCTTCTTGCCCGTCTTCTTCCAAGTCTTTAAGATATAGCTATGTACTTGTGCAATGAATATAAAATCACAACATACCGAAATCCGCAAACCATAAATCGCTATATTTATAAGGCTCTGCATTAGTAAGAGGCCAAAAGGAAGGACATACTTATTTCTTATCTTTTGTTGTCATTGTTTTACTAATTTTTCCCTGATTGGTTATCTTTATCATGTTGATCCCTTTAACCCTCTTTGATTATTATTTAGGAATAAGAGCAAAGGGCTTATATCTTCCTATTGAGATGATAAGACTTCTTCCACCATTCCTACTCTTAAGGAGTGTTGAACCACCCTTTGTGTATAAATAAGGAAAAGTACTCTATGAAAAAATATCTGAACATGATATGTGAGATGTCAAATGCAGGATAGGGGGTCTCATCGAGAGCCAGCCTACCATGATCATGAGGATGGAAGTGAATTGGCATTCCCATTATGGCCACCACACCAGGGATATGGTCCAAAAGGTATATCAAATAAACGAACCTTGGAACAGGAGGTCTCATCACGAGCCGGCCTGCCCACGTTTCGCTCCTTCCTCGTGAATGGCATTATGGTTAACTGGTCACCAAGCCAGCATAATGGTCTACATTTTGACATAACAATATTCCTAAGTATACACACAGGATCATGGTTCCAAGGGTGAAAAAACAACTCTGCCAAGGTTATGGACACCTGTCGGCAGCAGAGCACTGTTAATGGTATTGAAGTCACCTTGGTTACACCAATGGGTAAGATACTAATACTCTTTTGTTTCTTATATCCTAGGAATTAATCATATATTATTTCCCGATTTATACATCGCATGAACATTTATCATCACCAATCATGGCAAAGGAAGTGACCATGACCACTTGAGATTTGGCAAGTACGATAGATGTCCTACCCTCCAGGCTCATATCATAACACAGCAGCCTCTTACATGCGATTAACTCTTCGCCTAGATTTCGGTAATTCGTGGTCCTTCTAAACATGGCATAATTCCATATGCTGTTCCTTTCTGACTCGGTTGCAGATCGGGTGCTGCTCCTTTATTTGCCGGCTGGGACAGCCTATCACATTGCGGGGGGGGAGGTTAACCTCATTATTCCCTGAATTACGTGTCAGCTCACTATTCGAGAAAGATAGTGTACGACGGTATGGCATGGCTTAACGGCATGGCATTTCTATTTTTACACAAGTTGCTGTTTATAATCCATTTCTGTTGTATTGTTGCATACTCTGTGTTTTTTTCTCGAAATCTTGCGATTATCACCCTCTCTGTGTTTCAAACAGCACAAGTAGTTGATGTTCCATTGAGAATCCACAGTGAAACCATGGGAGGAAGGGTAATTTGAAGCGAACCTCAGAAGTTGACAATCTCCGCTGCTGCCCGGGAGATCCTGGAAAGAGCAGGATGGTTGAATTATCTCAGTCGCCTACAGGAGTCTAATGAAACAGTAGCGATGGAATTTTTGCAGAACCTGCAGGATGATCACTCCACAGTAAGGGGGAAGCGGATAGCGGTCACCGACGATATAATTGCAGAATTTTTGGGACTACCAGCCACCGGACCAATATGGACATTAAAGAAGGAAATATTACAGAAGATCATGGAAATTTTCCAGGACGAAGGCCAGAGCTTGACAATTAAGGGGAAGGGAGTTCTTCCAGCAACCCTAGGAGAACCCTGGACGGAATTAGCAAGAACAGTGCAGAGCTACATCACCTGTGAGGGGAGGAAAGATGTGGTAAGACCACGACATCTTAAATTCTTAGCTGTTTTAAAGCAGAAATGCTCTGTAAATCTACCTGCACTTCTGAATTCATTACTGCATGATGCTGCACAAAGCATAAAAAAGGCACAGCATGTAGAGTCAGTCGTCAATCACCATGGGTTAATACGACTAGTAGTTAGTCATAGTCTCACCCAGCAGCAGAGCAGCTGGGAAGAGCTGATTGTAATGATTAAGGGGGGATTGACAGCACCATCCCCAAAACGTAAACATTCTACAAGCACACCAGAACGTCCGGCAAAATGCAGAGAATTAGTAAAACAAAAACATGTTGAACGACCAGAGATACACCAGGAATCGGCAAAGCGCAAGCATGCCATCGATCCACCCGAACAGCCAGAGAAGCCCAGAAAATTAGCCCGGTTAGCTCGGATGCGAGGAAGGCTAGAGAAGCCCAGAAAATCAGCCCGGTTAGCTCGGATGCGAGGAAGGCTGGAAAAGCTCCAGGAAAGCACCAGCCAACCAGTGGTAATTGAGGACGAGCAATCCGAAGAGGAAAATGAGGAAGCAGCCGAGCATTCGGAAACAGAAATAGAAGCAGAAGCTGAACAGGAGGAGGAAATGGGACAGCGGGGAGGTAGCCCACTACAAGACCCAGTGGGAGAAGATGAATTGGCCGCAGTCTTGGCCAATATAAGTAAGTATGGCCAACCTTCTAGTCCAGTAGACCTCCACGACAAACCCCAAGAAGAAAACACATCTGAAAAATCACATGCAGTAGAGGCAGAAAAAGGAAATCTGCCTGTTCATGATGAAGAGGAGATAAGAGATACTGAACGGGAACAATCTGTTCCCAAGACACCAGAAGAAATTCCGGAGGGAGTAGGAGCAGAAAAAGCAGTTGCCCAGGAAGAGACAGAACCAGTCAAGGTTCCTACCCCAGAACAGCCAGAGCAGAACAGCGAGGAAGCACCCCAAGAGAAAGATCTAGAAACTAGTCATGGTCCAAACCGCAGCAGACAGCCTACTGTTCCTTCTAATGAAACGCTGGAAATTAAGAAATTGCGAATGGAACGGCAGAAATTATTGAATACAATAACCCAGCTCAGACAGCAAATTAGAATTCTGAAAGCAAACCAGAGGGTAAGAAAGACCGGAGGGAAGAAAAAGAGGGCCAACAATCGCCCTGCTGTTCAAAACCCTACTGAAAATCCAGCTGCCATTCCAAATGATGTTGAGGAACAGCAACAGACTGATATTCGCGTTAAAATAGAAAGGGATGATATAAGGACCAGTGACAAGAAAATCCAGACAGAGGCACCATCCTCAGGGGTAATAAGGGTTCTGAACTCCAAACAGCATAATAAGAAAGTTCAGGTAAAACTCCCGGCCTCCACTGACCTATGGAAAAAAGATCCGAAGACAAAAACCTTGCATAAGATGATGAAGCAAGCCCAACAAGAAGCCAAACAACTTAGAGATAAAACGATCCCCCGAGAAAAATATGAAGAGTTACAGCAGCAACTAAGGGACGTCAATCAATCCAAAAGCCAGGCCTTTGAAGGGTGGCGAAAGGAACAAGAGGAAGTTGCACAGGTAACCCGTAGACTAGATACTGTTATCAAGCAGATGAATACCTTGTGTTCTTTATACAATGACGTTTTAGCATGTAGGGCCCCTGCTAAAAACTATGCTCTGTTTTTATTAGAATGGTATTTACAATTAAAAATAAAAGCTGTTAAATCAGGTGCCCCTATACAAATCAACACTGTCAATGACTTTATAGACTGCTGTAAACATTATGGAGTGAAGGTCCAGAGATTGCTGTGTGAACTTTATTTGCATGACCTTGTGCTAGATCAGGAGACTGAGTTGAACCCTGGCCCTTTTGTTGGAGACATCCAATTACAAGCATTCATTTCATTTGGGATTAATCAGATTAAGTGGCTCAAAGCCTATAATACTTTCCAGAGTCAGGAAAATGGCCTAGATTTAAGGGTAAGGGCTGAGCCTAGGAACCCAGTGCATTTGTGGAAAGCTCATAGAAACCTCATAAGGACTCCAGGTGTCATTGAAACGTTAGGACCCATGCATGAGGCAATAATTCGACAGATTTTAGAATATTTTCTTTCCATCAAAGACCTCGCCATTGATGCAGCCAAATTTCGGTACCGAATCTCTAATCCAAACATCCAGCTCAGGGAACCATTTAAGTATGAGAATTTTGAATTAGCTGCCAACCGTTTGAACCTCTATGGCGAGAGCATTTTGAAAGCAAGGCCATCCTGGTTAGGATATAGATTTCGCACTCCAATTATTTGGCACCCTGCACCCGGATATCAAGCCTTGTATGAGATGCCTGAGGGGCAAACAGGTCAGTTCTTTGACTATCTAATCACTCATCATGGTTGTAGGCCTCCGCATGAGATTCCTTCTCCAGCCTATTCTCTCACTGCCTTGCATGTCAACTACAATGTTTTCATGAGGACATGAAACAAGGTAATCAGGGGGGTGTGTGGAGTACTAAAAAGGTATGCTTTTGATGATCATTTCAGTGGCTTTTTAGTAGAATTTGTAAACCTTTCTGCATCATGAATTTGGAAAATAATAAAGAATTATAACAAAACATGTGAGAGTTGATATGCAAGACTTAACCGCTGATAATTGTTATTTTTCTGTGCAGGAAAAGGTGAAAACGAGGAGTTGTCGTTCCAAAGGAAAGGACAAAGACGAGATAACTGTTGTCCCTTTGAAGGGGAACCGAATGCAAACGAGGCTAAGCAAATCAAAGCAAATCAGCTCGGAAAAGGAGGAGAAGACACCAGCTCGGCGGAGAAGAAAAGAAAAGATGAAGGATTAACAGTTTGGCGAATCCCTCAGGATCTTTGATCCTGAGGGATCGCTGCTTTATTTATCTTGTTACTTGGACATCTCCGCCGTCACCTTTATATAAAGGGACAACACTGTTAGCTTGGGAGATATACGTTTTATGTAATTTTCTGTTAAAAATCAACTCTGATCATTGAGTCTCGTTGAGAACTGGTTCATTGTACTTTTTTCCGATGCATTAATATAAGCTTGGTGATTCTCTCATCTCTACGTCTGGATTAACTTAAGGCGGTGTACCCTTGGAGGCTAAGGGCCCGGCCCCGGAGGACACTTGCTTCTGTATCACTACGATTTGATTTCTGCGTGGTTTGTTTATCGTTGTTATTTGGTAATCTGATATGCTTTATAAGTTGATATTACATGCTCTGTTAAGATTAAATCATTGAGGTTTTTACGGATAGAATCGTGTATTGACTCTGCATCAAGTTATTAATCCTTTCAGAGTTAATTGCATGTTATTAGTCTTAACCGAATATTCTTATTGTTCTGTTACAGAGCTTTTATACTGAACATTCATGTCATAGATTCGTTTGAAGTAGTGTTCTTCATGATTATTGGATTCAGAGATAATGATGTTCTATTTGAGAGCATAGTCGTATCCCTGTTAATTAAGATTACTATTTCAGCGTGTTGTGTGCGTATATGATTTACTAGAGCTGTTCCATAATTTTTTAATAGTTATTGCTGTTCCATTAGTGTGTTTTGCTTGATTTTCCTTAAAAGTGAAAGATTGATTGATTGCGAAGAGTGAATTTGGGTTAATAGAGTAAGACTCTCGAGACTTAGTTGTTCGATTGCTGTTCCATTTTAGAATTACTGTTCCATTCCAGATTTGCTGTTCAATTCTTTATTTTCTGTTCCATTTTGCTATCTGTAGTTCCATTTACTCGCATTTTTTGTTTTGGTGTGAGAGACGATCTAAGGCTATAGTGAGCTTTGGCATTCACTGTCTAGCTCCTAGACCCATGGTCTGTGCTCTAATTTCCTTTCCATCAGTTTCCAAAGGGATGGGTTATCGCTGCCGAACCCTTGACTGATAAGCTGCCTAGTTTTCTGAATGTGTGATTTATTCTTTTGAAGTAATTTAGTTACAGAAAAGCATCCGTTTACTCTTGTATTTCTTAAACACTGTACTACTAGCATTACTCTGACAAGTGATAGCCTCAGACTGAGACACTCTTTGGAATAACAAAACGCTCCCGGATTGACATATTAATGTGAGGTAATTAGAGGTGAAAGAGACCCTTTTTATAGCTCTACACAACACAGGCCCTCCTTGTCGAAAGGAGCATTGCACCTAAGTGTAAATACATTGTAGGAAGGGGTGAAACACTCTATATTACCTTATGGGGTAGTGTTGGGCACAATTTTCAATAAACAATTGTCATTTTTTCACAAAATTTGTCAGGTTTTTTGCATGAAAAGGATCCTAATGAGTCTCTTATTGATGTCTCGGCGCTTCATTAGCATAAAATGGTTTTTGTTTTGATTGAAAGGGAACATGAAGAACATGAATTGAATGTAGAAAATCATCCTACCACCATTCATGAATTTAAAGACTATGGACTGTTGAAATTATTCTGGTTACCTAGGATGAGGCAAAAAATGGAATTACTTGAGTTCCTTGTTCGTTCATGGGATTTGCAAGAAAATTTATTCAGGTTAGGCGAACATATACTTGAGATAAAAGTGGAATACATATACGTTCTGACGAGTTTATCCATGAGGGGCACCCCCATATCTCTCCTAGGTGGGAGAAGGGTTGGAGAAACAGTGAAAGATTACATTGCCACTTATTGTAGACCTCGAGCCCAACTGACTAGAGATGGGAAAATCAACATTATATATGTGAACTATTTTCCTCTAAGAACAATCTTATTTATCACTGCTAGACTAGATGGTAGCACAACACTTCATGTAGCTAGCATATCATAAATGTAATATGGTTTAGAGTGTTTGGAACCAAAATTATTCAATTGGAGCGAGGGGATATTGGTCAATATGAAGGAACAACTGACTAATAAAAAGAGGGAAAAGTGAAAAACTTTGTCTATAGTTCAATTATGATCTCTTTTTCCCTAGAATAGATTCCATTATTATAGCCTCAAAATATCATGTCCAACCCGATTGATCCAAAGGCTTCATGGATGAGGAGGTTGATAGACCTTATGTTTCAATATGCAGGTATATCTCGAGTCATCTTCACACTAGCCTTTTTTAGGTGGGCATGTAGCCAATTCATTATGATTGATGATTATCTGTACATAGGGGTGGATTTCTATGATGACCTTGAGCTCGTGCTTCCTGCGGGTGAGAAATGGGGTGTTATGGGTAAGACATTTTAACCATTTTAAAAGTATTTTAAGAAGTTTTGTAACTTTTTTGTGTTTTTTATTTTTTCAAGACTAAAATATTGATTTTTTCATGTAGATGTTGGACCTATTCAACTTCTAGGATATTCATATCTTCCTCATGTAAGAGAGCCACAGGAGTTTGTAGTACCAGCACTAGTTGCTGAAGTAGGATGAGATGCACTACATGATCTCAATTTAGCGAAGACCCTAGAAGAGGTCGACATGGAGGGGTTGACACACAGCATTGATGAGACCGTGGTCAATTAGATCCCTATGCGACTTCAGCAGTACACTATTAGAGTGCATAGCCATATTGGTCAAATATTGCGTAAGACGACTCGTGAAATAACACATTATCATGAGCACCATTAGTCTATTGAGGTTAATATTATTATATGCATATATTTTTTGATATAGGTCGTGTGGCCATATGTGTTTCGGGCACAAATTTTGTAAAAATAAACTTTATATATATATATATATATATATATACATATATATTATTTCTATGTTCCTATTGCTACTTTCAGTTGATGTGATGTGTAATGAGATTAATTGAAATTCATTGCAAATGTCTATCTAAAACATGATTAGCTAGCACATTTGTCAGTTTATTAAGATTCCTATAAATATGTTGGTACTGGATGAAATCAAAATGTCTTTCTAGAAGGTGAACCGTTAAGAACATGTAAAGGATGGTGGGACTTCTGACTGTATAAACATTAGAAAATTGTAGTACCACAAGTTTTGAGTCAATTTTGTTGAATAAAAAATGGATACCATGTGAAATAGAATCAGACAATAGCTCAAACAATGCATTATACTCAACGATGTTGTTGGTCGAGTGACTGATACTAATCCCTTGTAGACTTACTAAGTTTCCATTTGGAGCAAAGATAGCCCATGTTGTGGAGGATGGGTTATGAGTATTATGACTAGCACCATTAGCATAGTCAATATGGTTCAATGGACGCTAAAATTTGCATACCAAACGTAAATTGGATCACCAAAAACTGTAGGAAACTCTAAAGAGACAAACTGCAAACACACTCATCATACCTATAAACATTATGTACACAGTGTACTATGCATGAGATCAAGCATAGTATTTTTTAAGGTACACTCCATTTCTAGGTTGCGTCAATGGGACTCCATCACAATAGACTAACTCATAGGGTCCTTTAGCAAGAACACACGTGAAAATATTTGGGCCTAACCATATTGGTTGGAACTTTCCTGCTCTTAATTTGTCAAGCTCTTGGTCATATAGAAGGACAATGTCTCCTTTTGAGAATACATGAGGCTTGACATCTTTTTCATATCGTGCCTTGACACATTTCTTATAGGATTCATTATCCATAGTAACATCTCGCCAAGTCTCATCTAATTGGGTCAGATGTCAGAGGCATTCCTCTTCTATGGAAGTGGAAGGAAGGAGTTCTATAGCTAGTTTCAGTGATGGAATCTCACATTCGATTGGGAGGATTTCTTCTAGACCATAAAAAAATTGGAAAGGAATCTAGCACAAATCCTAATATAGGTTCGTTATGCCCACAAGGAAACATAGAGAGGAAAATTCCAGTCTGATTTATGGGCCCCTATCATGTGTTGAAGCATAGTATTAAGAAAAATTTTAATAGCCTCAACTTCCCCATTAACCTGAGGGTAGTGGGAGTGGATATTTCATGAGAAAGTCCCATCTTGGATGTCAATTTGGTCATCATATGATTTTGAAATTGCTTCCCATGATATGTGACTATGGCTTGCAAAACACCAAACTGTGTGATTATATTATTGAAGAAAAAATATGCATCCATTTCGCTAGTATTGTTATATGTATGCATCACCTTGACCCATTTGGTAAAATAATATATCGCTACAATAATATAGCCATTCCCATGGGTTGAGTGAGGGTTACATGTCATGAAATTGATACCCCATTTCAAAAAAGGACCTACAACAATAACGGGATGTAATGGGGTGGGCAGAGCACAGGTCTTACGATCATAAATCTGGAATGCATGATACTTTTGGATGATGAGGATACAATCGCAAAATATGGTGGGTTAAAGTAACCAACACGTAAGATATTTTATGTGGTGGAATATCCAAAGATATGACTGCCACATGCCCCCAAGTGGCATTCATTAAGCACTCTCTTAGCCTCCTCATGTGTGAGGCACCTTTGGAAAACAATTTCAATACCATAGTGATAAAGAGTGTCGCCGACAATGATGTAGTTCTTGGCTTGTTATCGAATATGTTGTTGATCAGAGTGAGACTAGGCATCAAACCAAAAATTATGGCTCTTCAAATATATAAGGATATCCCCTTACGATGGATCAAATTATGATATCAGAAAGAACAACTCATCTGGGATGGAATCTTCAAATGTTGACTCAAAATTAGGAGAGGGAAGGTCGCATATTAGCTCGACAAAAACTAAGGATTTATTGAATTCCAAATCAAACTCTTATAGGATAACAATCCATTTAGAGTACTTCCCCCCCCCCCCCCAATCAATTGATGTGACAAGATGTATGTCATAGGGTTAAATTTTAAATGACTGCAGTTTTCCGAAGAAATATATAATACCGAAACCTTTGGACGACTTGAACAACCGCCAAAGCTAATTTTTCCATGTGAGTGTACTTGATTTCAATATTGTTCAGATTCCAACTCAAGTAATATATGGTATGTTTAGTACCTAGATCATCCTCTTGTAAAAATACCATTGTTATAGTAGAAATGGCAACAACAAGATACATGGAATAGTCGCGCTGATAATCAAGGGGATATAAGAGAGATGCCCGAACCAAAACATCTTTCAGGGCATCAAATTCTTTCTTACCAACGTTTTCCCAATGGAAGAGAATCCCTTTTTTAAGTAGGAGAGTGAATCCTTTGGTCAAATCAAAATAACTAGGGACAAATCTCTGCATTAAATTAGCTTTCACTTGGAGTCGTTGAAGCTGAAGAAAAAGGTGTAGGAAAATCAACAATTGCCTGGATTTTCAGAGGGTCAATATGAATTCTTCGTTTTGAAATTAAAAAGAAAAAGTCTTCTAGAACTAATTCATACACACATTTTTGTAGGTTAAGTTGAATATTGTAATGTCTGTACCACAGGAAAATGGCCCTAAGATGCATTATGTGATTAGTTTGATGTTTAGAGTGAGCAGGGAGATTTTCCAAATAAGGTTGCACGATATGCTTAATATCATGGAAAGTGTAATCCATAGTCCACTGAAACTTAGTCCCATTGTTATTTAAACTAAAAGAAAGTTTATGGTAAGAAAAATTACCCCCAGGAAAAATAAATGTAATCTTAGGTTGATCTGCTGGGAGAATGTTCATTTTAATGTAGCTATAAAATCCATCCATGAACGAATATATTTCACAACTGACACAACCATCAACAATTTTATCGATAAATGGGGTTGGATAATTGTCCTTGAGACAAGCATGGTTTGCATCCTGATAATTGATTCATACTCAGATTTTACCCTGTTTCTTCATGACATGGATGACATTTGTCACCCAATCAGTTAAAGGAACAACATAGATTAAACCATAAAGGAAAAGTTTTTCAACCTCAATTTTGACTGTGGCAACCTTCTTGGGATGGACCAGATGAAGGCGCTACCAGACTGGTTTATCATTAGGATACTTTTTAATCTCATGCACTACTATATTTGGGTCAATACCTAGAATTTCTTCATAGGTCCCGGAAAATAGATCACAAAACTCTTGAAATATGGCTTTATAGGTCTCAATCTCATCAGGAGAACAAGACACATCGATGTGCAGATTTTAAACAATACCTTATTTAATAGATATTTAAAGAGGAATCATATCTTCAATATTAAAAATGTTATTTTTGGAATCAAAATCATGAATGGAGAAGGAAATTGTGAAATATTCAACGCTATTGAGTAGATACAAGTCACCAAGATTATCTTTTATTGAATCTGGCAAGGAGAAATGATGGTGATGATCGTCCCATGATGTATCATTTGGCATCATGATCTCCATGATGCTCTCATCACTATGGAATACATGAGAGAAGAGATTAGAAGACGTGCCATAATATAGCGATTGATGGACCCAATTAATCGACGAAAAAGGTATCAAAACAAGTTTCACAAGTAGAATAGATGGCCTCGTAATGAAGCTCAATGGGGCTAAGTGACATTCGGTTGCCAAAAATATTGGTGTCAGTTTTGTCTGGTACTATCCATGGATTTTATAAGACATTAGAAGACGATATCATGTCGATATAGGCAACCGAAGGTGAGTTGTCGAGAAAGGAGGGAGGAGGGAGTGGAAAGGTTCCCATAAGTGAGGAAGCCTTGAGTAGGAAAGCCCCAACATGTTGATAAGAGTGTAGACTTTCCCCTATAAGAGGGACACTCCGTGTAACATGAGAATCAGAGGCGAATGAGGTGAGTTGGTCGATGGCCACAATTACTACCTTACGAGGGAAGGAAAAAATACATAAATAACTCAAAATGATAATGACCATAGCATAAACCCATGTGCGACCCAATAGAAAGTTATAATCAGGAAGTCTATCAATTACTTCAAATTCTATGGGTAAAATCTTGCTTCCTAATTCAACTTTTAAGGAATTCAAAATACCACATGGTTTATATGTTCGTTCATCAAAATATTTCAATGTGGTGGACAACTGACTCAGTTGAGGAGAACCAATTTCTTTCTAGCAAGACAAATACTTGATAGAGGTGGAGAATCTTTTGTCCACAATACAGCGATGAATATTTTTACTGTAGATGAAAACTTGGATCATAAAGGCGAATTGAGCTAGGAGTTAAGGGGAATAGTTCTCATGATTGAAAATGACTAGGTTGGATTCCAAAGGATCAACACATCTGATAGTAGTTTTCTGGGAGAGACAATTTTGTAACACCTCGAGAGTTGACATAGCTAATAGAGACTGAGCCAATTCTTCAGCTACATTATAATTTTGGGCAGCTCTCGTGTGAGGGTTAAAAGAAAACTTATGAATAACGCCCTTTGGACGCTTAATAGTTAATTTGTAGGAATCAAAGGTGGAGTGTGATCCGACGAGGATGGTGTTGAACTGGAATATGGATCAGTAGCCTAAGCATTCAAAGGATTCACATTACCATTGTATTTGTTATGGATAGCAACCATATTATAAAATTTAGGCTTAGCAGACAAAATCATTAAAAATGGGTTAGAGGAAGTAGGGTATAGAGAAACCATGTGAGTCTCCTGATTAGGAAACAGATCGATCAACACAACAGACAAAGTACATGATTTCAAGAACTGGTTCACTGCCATGCGGTGAGGACAATCACGAGTAAAGTGATCCTCATTGCATATCAAACATAGATAACAAGGCTTTCGTTTCACATTAGATGAATGCTTTGTTTGGTTATCCTGCATTGAATAATATTTCTTTGTTTTTCCTTTACATTTCTTCTTACTTCCTAGTTGTTGTTGAGATTTTCCTTTATAGGAATGAATTGAATTTATCTCGAATGTATAAGAAATATAAGGATTAGACATATGGTTTTGGGAATATGCGGTGATAGTAGTACTTGATAGTTTACTCACCAAATGTGAATTGAAATAACCTATCATGCCATCAGTAACATGAGATTCTTTACCACAGATTTGAGGAACAATGTTCAAAGGTCTCAGAGTGTTTGGTATTTCATTATAAAGTGTGCCCAATTGGGTATAAATGAGGTCCAAATATTTTTCATGATTTATTACTTGCTCTTTGGTCATGACTCCACCTTTAGCTACATCTTATGTTATAGGAGCTAATGGAGATTTAGTAAACCATTACACTAACAACGAATTAGGAACATATGTTTTAACCAACCGGAAATGATTTCACCACTCATGAATGTGATATGAGATATGAGTGGAATTTGATTGTTTAAAGTTGGTCAAAAGTTTCGTTCCAGTTTCGTATCTGATGGGAAACTGGAAATGTGTAAGGAATGTGGTAGCTAAGGAACTGGAATAATCAAACAAAGCTATAGGTAATTCAATATGACATTTAGTTGCGGTACCTTTAAGTGTACGTTGGAAAAGACGTAATTTAATTGAATCATCATTGAGGGAGTTCAAAGAAAACCACATATGATACGTCATTACATGGGTAGACGGGTCTGCTCCAGGATTCTAATTTAATTTTGGAATGTCAGAGGAAAATTTAGTTGGAATAATCAACCAGCAAGGAGAATGAGCGATGGTGTCATTGCTGAGCCATGTCAAGTCTGGAAGTTCAAGAGTAGCCACAAATGACAACTTCTTGTTAAAATCTGGGGGAGGTTAACCTGGATAAGACGGGATAGCTTGAGAAATAAGTACTTTCGTTCCATAATAAGGGGGGTTCTGATAAAGAGGAACCTAGGTACCATAATAAGAAGGATTTTGATAACCAGTATATAAATATCATTGTTGTCCATCTCTAGGATGACCTTCTAAATGTTGGAATGGCTTGGTTTGGATTTGATGACTTAAATAAGGCATTTGAGGAATACATTGAAAAGGTTGATATTGTTTCCCATGGTATTGTGAATCATACCCACATAAGGTGAATTTCGTGGGGTTTGTTCCATACCATATGTAGCTTGTCCTATAGGAATTTGAGGGATACGTTGTCCAAGTTGTAAGTTACCTTGCAAAATATGAGTAAGTGGGATCTGGGAAGTACGAGACACCATTGGGATAAATTGAGCAGCTTGTGTAGGTTGGCTTACATTAATTTGAGCTTGTAAAGGCAGAGATTTATGAATTGGAATCTGGGGTGCAGATGGTATATGTTGAGAATGTACAAATATACCCACAACTAGACCAGATGGGATGGGCAAAGTAGATTCCCAAAAATTAGCAGTCATACCAGAATAAGGTGGATTTGATAAAGGATGAGAACTAACTTGAGCTGTACAAATGATAGGTTTCCCCCTGCTAAAGGAGGAGGGGATGATGGAGGAAACTACCCACCATATGGTGGGTACCCAACATAAGGATAATTGGGCTCTTGAGTATGCCCACTAATGTAGGAACCAACTTGTTGTCCAATTATAGGTTTTGGTAGAGGAGAAGGAGAAGAATATATAATTCTCATTAGAGAAGTACCAGACGAAATTCTAGAAAAAAAATGTCATGGGAGAAGTCCAAGGACTACATGTTGCACCAGAGAAGGCACCAGATAATGACTAGTAACTAAGCGGGATAGATAGGCCACCATAGAGAAGAGTCCGTAGTGATGTCACAAACATGGATGTGGAAGCAATATTTTATGTACCAACCATGGTGGAAATTGTTGGGAAAAATACTGAGAGGGGGGGGTGAATCAATATTTTGATCTATCAATAAACTTTTTACTTTTCTTTTTCTCAAAAACCCATACGCTACTTTACAGAACAAAACTAGCATATATACGCAGTTATCCTTAAGGAAACTCGCGTATGCTCAGATCTCTTAATATGCAGATAATTCTTATCTCTGATTATTGCATCATTCATTCATTAGATATTTAGTAAGCAGTAGATATGTGCAGTAGGAACAGAATAAATCAACACACATAAGTATCACATATGAACACCAGGATTTTAGGTGGAAACCCAATTCGGGAGAAAACCACCGCTGTTGTCGTCTCAGTCTTCAATATTTATTATAAAGAAAACATATTACAACAATGTACTGGCGCAGACTCATAACAGCACGCAGTCACCCACCTGCAGAAGGCTACAACCTTCTCTCTTTTACCAGCCTCTCCTGGAAGGGAGCCACTACCCCTTGCTCTCGTTTACCAGCCTCTCCTGGAAGGGAGCCACTACCCCCTGCAATCGTTTACCAGCTACTACTGGAAGGGAGCTACAACCCCCTCACTGAAGGCTTCAACCTTCAGCACCTCTGTAGACCATGTTTCATCAATCTTCATACTGGATTAAACCGCTTCAACACAACCCTTCACTTATCAACAATCATACATTGCCCATTGCTTCCAACAGAATAGTGAAACCACTGTAACCAGAATATCAGAGATAACCCAGACTTTAGAATAGATATGCAGAATCACATTCAACCTTGAGCAACTATAAGTTCAGATACCATACGTGCCTTTAGTTAAACAAATCCATGTATACACGCTCTTTTCACGAAATGAACCCGCATATACATCTGTGCATTTTTTAGAATAACTCTAACTGCCCATATGTTCCTTTGTTTAAACAGATCCGCGTATATACACGCTTTTCACGAAATGAACCTGCATATAGGTCTATAAAAGATAAACTTTGCAGAACAGACCAGATCTATGAACTTACCCAGATTTCTTCAATTTCTTCAACAGATTTACGCGAGGTCTTCATTACTTCTTTTCAGATCATCCTAGAGATTCATCATTTTCAGATCTAGAGATTTTGGACCTTCATCATATTCATAGGTGCATCATAGATTCAGATCTATCAATTGAGAACAGAGTTCAACCATACAGATAAACTTCAGAGTGAAGTATTCAGTAAAGCCCATACACTTGCACACATTGCACAATGATCTTCTTCTCCTTATATACATTTAGCCTTTGTCAATACCATGAGCGAAAACCACACCACTTCCGATGGTATTCCTGGACGGGATCAAATAGGTAATCCAGCACTCAATGCAATGGGTCAATACCATGGTAATTCCCCCTAGTTTTATGAATTAAGAGTGCAATAGGGCATACGCGACTTGGCACGTACTTTTCCGCATGCATACGCTACTTCGCCTTAACAAAACCGCGTATGCCTTGTGACATACTTTGTTCAAAATTATTCTGGCACTTTCTAAATTCTTTTCTTCTGCTACTTCTGACTGATCTGTAGATACATCAGAGTTATATCATTAACAACTCATCAAGTCAATTTCCATCAAAGTCAACACATTGTATCATATTGCCAACAATCTCATTTCATCAAGTAGGTTACCATCAACTTCATCAAGTAGGTTTCCATCAAGGACAACACATGCCAACAATCTCCCCCTTTGGACTTGATGGCAACCATGATGGTGTTTGATCATCACAAGAGATATATACATTGAATATAACCATTATGCAAACACCATGATGCTCTCCCCCTATTCAAACACCATTCTACTCTCCCCCTTTGACATCAAGGGCAAAGGGCGGATCAAAACCAAAACAAGGTTTTTCTCCTCATGTAGAAAGAAGAGCTCTGCAGATCTGATGTGCATTGAAGTTACCATGCTCCCCCTGAATCCATGCTGAATCTTCAAACGAATTTTTCAATGACTCTATGACCTTTCCTACCACCAAGGACTCAAACTTACATCAATGATCCAGCTAAGTGGATTTACATATGAGACTCAAATACCCAACCAAGTGGGTTTACACCTTTTGACTCAACTACCCAACCAAGTGGGTTTACAAATTTGAACAATTCCTTTACATGACTGAAAATTAAAATTTACATCATAGGTCATAGCCTTTTCATCAAATTACAAATATGAAATTTTATAACCAATACCAATAGCAGAAGACCTCAAGAGAGAGATCATATTTCAGAACCATCATAATGCCAACAATGCATTACATTCAGCAAGGCTAATGCTCCCCCTAAAGATGTGCATCCAATGCATCCTTTCCATATGACCGAAACTTCTTCTTAGCTTGTGCAGCCTGGACACTTTCAACAGCAAGAACATAAAGGCATCTTCACTCAATAACAAAGAATGAAACAGAGATATAAGAGCTGAAACACCACCAGAGACACCAACTAGCATCAGAGAAACCAAACAGCACCACAGCTTGTGCTGAAGAAATGCTGACCCAGAAAAATTCTCAGCAAACACCCATACGCGGTTTTCTTTGTATGAACTCACGTATATACGCGACTGTCTTTCAGGAAACCCGTGTATCCAATTTAATCTTCTGAATTTAAGCAGTTATGATTTTCTACACAGCAGAGACTACTCCCGGCTTTTGTCTGAGATATTCGAATGCTTCCCTGGGCAGAGGTTTGGTAAATATATCAGCAACTTGTTCTTTGGAGGGAACATACTCCAACTTCACCTTTTGTTCAAGCACTTGTTCTCGTAAGAAGTGATACTTGATGGGAATGTTCTTGGTCTTGGAATGCATAACATGATTGTTTGAGATACTGATGGCACTTGTATTATCACACATTATGGAGATAGGAGGTGAAAATTTTATTTGAAAGTATTGTAAAGTTTGCATCATCCAAAGAATTTGAGTGCAACATGATGCGGCAGCTACATATTCTGCTTTTGTTGTAGATAAGGCAATAGAGTTTTGCTTCTTGCTGAACCAAGATACTAACTGGGGCCCCATATAGAATGCACCACCACTAGTAATTTTCCGATCATCAACATTTCCAGCCCAATCTGCATCAGTGTAAGAATGAAGAGTAAGATTAGCATTCTTTGGATACCATAGTCCAAAGTCTTGAGTTCCTTGTAGATATTTGAATATTCTTTTGACAGCCTGAAGGTGAGACTCTTTTGGATTAGCTTGGAATCTTCCAACAATCCCAACTGCATGCATAATGTCTGGTCTAGTCCCAGTGAGATAAAGTAGGCTTCCTATCATAGATCTGTATTGTGGTTGATTCGCCGTGGGAGAATCATCATGAGAATTACAATTACATCCAATTATCATTGGTGTACTTACAGGTTTGCACTCTTCCATGCCATATTTCTTCAGAATTTGCTTAAGGTATTTTTCTTGTGATAAGAGTGTACCATCTCTAGTTTGATGCACTTGCAAGCCAAGAAAGAATGTTAGTTCCCCAAGTAAATACATTTCAAATTCTTGCTGCATGACAAAAGCAAATTTCTGACTCATAGATTCTTCATTACTTCCAAAAATGATATCATCAACATATAACACCACAATCAATAGTTTATCATTTTCAATTTTTGTGTATAAGTTGCTATCAGCAGACCCCTTTGAAAATCCTTGTTGATGAAGATATCTGTGAAGACGATAATACCATGCCCTTGGAGCTTGTTTGAGACCATATAAAGCCTTTTTAAGTCTACAAAAAAGATTTTTATCATTTCCCAAAATGAATCCTTCTAGTTGTTCTATATAAACTTCTTCTTCTAGATCACCATTGAGAAATGAAAATTTAACATCCATTTGATAAACTTTGATTTGTTGAAAACTTGAAAAAACAAGAAAAATTCTTATGGCTTCAAGTCTAGCTACAGGAGCAAAATTTTCTTCAAAGTCTATACCTTCTTGTTGAGTATACCCCTTGCAAACAAGTCTAGCTTTGTTTCTTACAACATCCCCATTCTCATTTAACTTGTTTTTGAATATCCATTTAGTTCCAATGACATTTTTGTTATGAGGTCTTGGTACTAATTCCCAAGCGTGATTCTTTTCAATTTGATCAAGCTCTTCATTCATGGCTTGAACCCAACATTCATCTTTGCTAGCTTGATTGACATTGTGTGGTTCAATAGTGGATAGAAATGCCAGATAGCTAGAAGATCCCACAAGAGTCCTTCTTGTTTGTATACCTAATCCCTTATCTCCCAAAATTTGAGATTCTGGATGATTCTTTTGAACATATCTGGATGGAGCTTTTTCAGATAAATCATCTTCAGGTTCTTCATTGGGTTCACTGTCTATATCATTTCTATTTGATGTAGAAGGAAATAAGTGACCATCGTCTTCATTTGAAGTTTGTTTTTCTTCTTTTGGGGTTGCAGGAGACTCATTAATAACAACATCAATACATTCAACAATCTTCCAAAGTATTTTATTGTAACATTTATATGCTCTACTCCTAGAGGAGTACCCAAGAAGTATTCCTTCATCTGCTCTAGGTTCAAACTTGCCAATTTTTTCATCATTATTTTTGATAAAGCATTTTCTTCCAAAAACTCTAAAATGCTTCACAGTGGGAGGATTACCATACCAGAGTTCATATGGCATTTTATCACTATTTAAACGAACATGTGCCTTGTTAAGAATAATTACCGTTGTATGTGCTGCTTCACCCCAAAAGGTGTCAGGTGTTCCGGAATCATCAAGCATAGCTCTAGCCATTTGTTGAATTTTGTTATTCATTCTTTCTGCTACGCCATTTTGTTGCGGAGTGCCAGCTACATAAAACTGTCTTTTATGCCATGTTGTTCACAAAATTCAAGGAATTCATCTGATGTATATTCTCCTCCTCGATCATATCTAAGACACTTGATTTTTAGATCTAATTCATTTTCAACCAGTGCTTTGAAGATCTGAAATTTCTCAAATGCTTCATCTTTTTGTTTAATCAACCCAATCCAACACATTCTAGAGAAATCATCAATAATAAGATATAGTATTCTTCACCACGTGGTGAATTTTTCCTCATAGGTCCACATATGTCAGTATGAATAAGTTCAAGAGACTTACTTGAAGATCCTTCCTTGGCATTAAATTGCACTCTAGTTTTGCTTACCGAATTGACAGGATTTGCATATGACACTTTCAGGTAGAGTAATATTGGGAAGACCACGAACAACATTAAGTCTGCTTGATTTGTTCATTTGAGAGAAGCTTAGATGCCCCAACCTTTTATGCCATATCCAGTTTTCTGAAGATTTAATCAAGTAACATTGTTCTTTGCAGTTCTTCAATACATACAGGTTGCTTGGAGTTCTTTTTCCTTTTATAATTGTTTTACCTATATCAAGATCATGAACCACACATTCTTTTGAACTAACGACAACTTCAGTTCCTTGATCACACATTTGACTTACACTTAACAGGTTATGCCTTAATCCATCCACATACATGACATCATTATCCTTCACCTTTTCTTTTAGAAACACAGACCCCTTTCCTTTAATTACAACAAGAGTATCATTTCCAAAAGTAACTTTCTTTTCCTTTTCAAGAGCACTATATGCACGAAGTTTGTTTTTGTCACCTGTCATGTGTCTTGAGCATCCGCTATCAATGTACCATTGATTTTCTTCTCCTTATGCAAATAACGCTATGCCACAATTTTCAACCTGTAATTCCTTCTTTTTCCATACTTTGGAGTTTGAAGGAAGATGCTCTTTTGGCTGAACTTTACTCTTGCATTCAGATTCTTCATGGCCAAAGTTATTGCAATAAGCACATTCAACTTCATTTAGAAGAGGAGAGAAGTTGTTATAGGTATTATTCTTTGTTTCAATATCAATCCTTTTCTTTCTTGCTTCTCTTGTCATGATGGTTTTATATGCAACACATTGAGCAGCTTTATGGCCAAAATTGTGACATGAGAAACATTGTCCATTGAAGAAGAAATTTTTGCGATCATGAAATCTTCTACTTGAATTTACCTGTTGATTGGTGTTTCTTTGAAATAAATTCTTGTTAGTGTTCTTTGAATTGAGATGATCATGCTTTACCTGTAAATATTCTTTATTCCCTTGCTGAGTGGCAGAATGTTGTAGACCAGCTGTAGCTGCTTTTAGATAATTTGGTGCTGAAGCCTGAGAAGATTCTCCGGTATATCCAAGACCTGTCTTTATAAGAGGAG
Source organism: Pinus albicaulis (assembly GCA_034641835.2). Lineage (NCBI taxonomy): Eukaryota > Viridiplantae > Streptophyta > Pinopsida > Pinales > Pinaceae > Pinus > Pinus albicaulis. The sequence goes on along the minus strand of CM076574.1, from coordinate 288,842,742 downwards.
AACGTTGTACCTTGATAATCTCATCTAAGGTTTCTGATCCTTTAGCAAATCTAAGATTCAGAGTTTTTACTTTCTCAAGTTCTTTTTTTGGACTTACCACTTCACATTCTAATTTCTCCTTGTTTTTCTTGTCTTCTTCAATCTGATTTTTCAGCGTCTCTATGATTATTTTACTTTCTTCTAAGCATATTTTGAGTTGATTGTTTTCATGAAGAAATCATTGACCTCTAGAGCATCCACAAAAGTATCATTTTCTTCTCTAGATTCTTTTTCAAATGCCATGAGAAGTCTAATATCTTGTTCACATTCTTCCTCACTATTAGATACCCCATCACTGTCTTCATGAGTATAGTAACTTCTTCTAGTGCTAGATTGGTTCTTATTCCTTCTTGCTACTTCCTTTCCTTTTGCAGGTGTTTCTTTGTAAGGACACTTAGCAGCATAGTGACCAAATCTTCCATAATCAAAACATTTGAAAGGAAGCTTAACTCTAAACCGTCCTGTACCAAGTTGAAGTTTCTTTACAAAGTTTGCCTCATCTTCTTTTGAAATATATCCTGATCCTTCTGCTTCTTGTACTTCTTTCCCTTTTGTAGAATCTCTAAAAATAGCTTCTTTGACTTCAGATGGTCCTCCTCTTCTCATTTCATATGAAGTTAGTATGCCATGAAGTTGCACCACAGTAAGATTTTGAAGATCCTGTTTTTCTTCAAGAGCAGAAACTTTTGACTCAAATTTTGCCATTAGCGATCTTAAAATTTTCTCAACCAAAGTAGATTCGGTTATTGTTTCTCCCATATTTCTCGTACGATTCACAACATCATCAAGACATAAAACTAAACTGGCAATATTCTCATCACTATGCATTCTTAAATTTTCATATTCAATTCTGAGAGTTTGAAGTTTTGCACTTTTTACCTTTGCATCACCTTCATAACTTAGAATGATTTTGTCCCATATCTCCTTTTTTGTATTCAGCTGCATAACTTTGACAAATTCAGATTCAGTTAGACTTCCCATTAGAGCATTGATAGCCTTTGCATTTGTTTCATAATTCTTCTTTTCAGTTGGATCTATTGGTACTGCAGCTGGATATTGATATCCTTGTTCAACAATGGCCCATACATCTGCTCCCATATACTGAAGATAAGATCTCATTATTATTTTCCAGAAGATTAAATTACTTCCATTAAAGAGCGGAGGCTTGATAGATGCTACTCCATCTTGATTGCTCATCTTGCTTGATCTTCCTTCTAGCGGCTAAGCTTTTTCAGAAGGACCTGCTCTGATTCCAATTGTTGGGAAAAATATTAAGAGGGGGGGGGGGGGGGGGTGAATCAGTATTTTGATCTATCAATCAACTTTTTACTTTTCTTTTTCTCAAAAACCCATATGCTACTTTACAGAACAAAACTAGCGTATATACGCAATTATCCTTAAGGAAACTCGCGTATGCTCAGATCTCTTAATATGCAGATAATTCTTATCTCTTATTATTGCATCATTCATTCATTAGATGTTTAGTAAGCAGTAGATATGTGCAGTAGGAACATAATAAATCAACACAAATAAGTATCACATATGAACACCGGGATTTTAGGTGGAAACCCAATTCGGGAGAAAACCACCGCTGCCATTGTCTCAGTCTTCAATATTTATTATAAAGAAAACATATTACAACAATGTATTGGTGCAGACTCATACCAGCACGCAGGCACCCACCTGCAGAAGGCTACAACCTTCTCTCGTTTACCAGCCTCTCTTGGAAGGGAGCCACTACCCCCTGCTCTCGTTTACTAGCCTCTCCTGGAAGGGAGCCACTACCCCTTGCACTCGTTTACCAGCTACTACTGGAAGGGAGCTACAACCCCCTCACTGAAGGCTTCGACCTTCAGCACCTCTGCGGACCACGTTTCATCAATCTTCATACTGGATCAAACCGCTTCAACACAACCCTTCACTTATCAAGAATCATACTTTTCCCATTGCTTCCAACAGAACAGTGAAACCACTGTAACCAGAATATCAGAGATAACCCAGACTTCAGAATAGATATGCAGAATCACATTCAACCTTGAGCAACTATAAGTTCAGATACCATACGTGCCTTTAGTTAAACAGATCCGCGTATACACGCTCTTTTCACGAAATGAACCCGCGTATACATTTGTGCATTTTTCAGAATAACTCTAACTTCCCACACGTGCCTTTGTTTAAACAGATCGGCGTATATACGTGCTTTTCACGAAATGAACCTGCGTATAGGTCTATAAAAGATAAACTTTGCAGAACAGACCATATCTATGAACTTACCCAGATTTTTTCAATTTCTTCAACAGATTTGTGCCAGGTCTTCATTACTTTTTTTCAGATCATCCTAGAGATTCATCATTTCCAGATCTAGAGATTTTGGACCTTCATCATATTCATAGGTGCATCATAGATTCATATCTATCAATTGAGAACAGAGTTCAACCATACAGATAAACTTCAGAGTGAAGTATTCATTAAAGCCCAGAAACTTGCACACATTGCACAATGATCTTCTTCTCCTTATATACATTTAGCCTTTGTCAATACCATGAGCCAAAACCACACCACTTCTGATGGTATTCCTGGATGGGATCAAATAGGTAATCCGACGCTCAATTCAATGGGTCTATACCATGGTAATTCCCCCTGGTTTTATGAATTAAGAGCGCAATAGGGCATATGTGACTTGGCACGTACTTTTCCGTGTGCATACGCTACTTCGCCTTAACAAAACCGCATATGCCTTGTGACATACTTTGTTCAACATTATTCTGGCACTTTCTGAATTCTTTTCTTCTGCTACTTCTGAACTGATCTGTAGATACATCAGATTTATATCATTAACAACTCATCAAGTCAGTTTCCATCAAAGTCAACACATTGTATCATATTGCCAACAATCTCATTTCATCAACTAGGTTACCATCAACTTCATCAAGTAGGTTGCCATCAAGGACAACACATGCCAACAGAAATAGGATGGTAAACCATATTATATTCATTCATGGCTAATGATCCCAATCGCCACCAGAAACTCACAGATGAAATGAAAGGGAGATAATCGATTCAAAGAGCTTCAAATGGAGTCTAAACATAAGGGAAAGGAATATTTTGATAAAGGTGTAACCCTCTCAAATGAATAGGAGGGGAGGGATGAGATTCTTCCTATGGGATCTCTTCAATACTCAAAAGACTATGTGGAAGAGGTTCACTGTCGAGTACAAGATATATGGTTTGCGGTTGTATATGTGATCTGATCGATTAGTTTAATGCTCAAAATTAAAAGTGATCAGATCGGCTCAAAACCAATTCCAAAGCGAATATCTCATCGCCCTGAATCCAACAAAACTTGTTTCACTCAAATCTGACATCGGATGCTCTTAATATCACCTTATGGTCTATTTAGCAAACAACTAAAAATTTAGAAAGATGGGTTGCAGGTACACCCCATTAGTATTTTTTATGCTGACTAGGCATGTGATTGTATTTGGTGGGCCTATGGATGATCGACACTTGGGATCATTCTATTGGTTAAATTTTGGTGTTTTTTTTTGGTTAATGGTTTATTGAGGTGGCCTAATGAGGGAGTGCCACGTAGGCCAATCGGTGGCTTCCATGTGGCCTCCACTCATTCATGCAAATTTTTTTTAAGGCCAAGCTGCCTCCACCAAAATCGAAATTGCGACCTCATAACTGGCAACAAGACTCTACTTCCTCGCCCATACTGGTTCTTATTAAACTATGGTCATAAAACTTATTTAAATTTTCTAAGGGTATGGAATGTGCGTTGGGACTGGGGTTAACCCCTAACCCCCAGTCCACCCAACCCACACGACGTAGTGGGAAACCAAGTGTTCGGGTTAAGCCCGACTCCAACTATATGATATACCCATATTCCAAAGTTTAAAACATATATTAAACCACACTAGGAATTGTTTCATACACCAAATTCAGAACTCAAAGTTTTAAAAATATGTGATACTTAGTGGTAAATACAAATTTCTGAATCATATGATATATGGTATATCCAAATTATGTGGTGCTCAATACTTTTATTAACCAAATTTTTGGTGCAAATATTTGTGGTGGTTAAAACAAACCACGGGCCACAAGTCACATGCTAACCATCGAGCGGAGGTTAGTTTTATGCCAAAGCCTAATTTTGGAGTGGATATGGTTGGAACACCGAAGATTAGGGTTCTAAAAGGAACATACTGCAGTCCTGCCACCATTTTATGCCACGGTTATGGTTGGTCTATGTATAATGGAAGGAACATAACCTACTTTGGCTAGGGTTACAGTAACCCAACCCATGGGAAAACTATGGTCCAACCACATTAAAATGTAGAGTTCAGTTAATGCTTGGTGCAGGTGGAGTTCAAACCAACCCCACATCCAACGGAAAAGAATGTGCAACTAGGCATTATTTTATTGAGTTTAAGGATGACCTATTCAAATTAAGGAGGAAACAATTTTCACCCGGTGAAGCAAGAATCTTGCTGGCGCGAGGAAAAATTTTCACTCCACGTGGCCACAAAAGGCGGAATTTGTAGAACAGATTGTAGGAGACTGTGAATTTTAATAGTTAGTAGAAAAAATTCTATGGAGCGTAAATCAGTTAGTTTTTGACCTTTTTGAGTGCAGAAATAGTCTAGCTAACGTTTTTTTATTCTTCTTCAGCCATTGTAGACATTTTTTTTGAATTTTGAGCATTATAACTTGATGTAAATACACATTTTTGAGCATAATGAAAGAGGTTGAACATTGTAAGCTAGACCAGGAGATGTAGCCTAGGAGTAGTGAACTCCATCATTTGTTGTCTTTTGTATACTGTTATGGTAGTGATGTCTTCATTATTTTCTACAAAACTGAGTTTTAAAGCATGTTAGTGTGTTAAGGAATTTGACATAATTAACTAAAAAACCTAATCATTTCCCTTGCAATTTGTACCATAAACTCTCAAGCTTTCATATACATATAAGTTTGGTATTAGAGCTTTGGTTTTTAGTTGCTTTGAGGGTTTAATTTTGTTGCAAGTGTTTATGATGCTTACAAGGTTTAAGCTTAAAAGAGGAGAAGGAAAACTTGTGGTTGCAAGTCCTCAAGTTAGGTCATGTTTAACCCTACAAGTTTATATAAATTTGTTGGACAGGCAATACATCTTGAAGCAAGAGGGAAACATGTTTCAGATAAGAAAAGTGAGTGTTTCGTTGAGTATGGAGAAAAAGGAAAGGGAAAGCCCAAGGGAAAGGAAAGAAGAATGCTTCCATCAATATGGAGAAAGAAAACTTACATGCAAACACTATTCCATAGAGGGACTTGATGAATATCATTGTTGGAAACTTCATCCATAGATGAGACCCAAAGAGTTTAAGAAGAAGGAGAAGTAGAAGATAGTTGCAACTACACAACATGATTTAGGTTTTTATTCTAGATATGAAACAAAGATCAAAACCATGGTTTTAAAAGGTAATGAAATTGCAAGTACTATTTCTTCAAGTTTTCTCAATGATACTCAAAATGAAAAAACAAGAATTGAGTTGTTCCATATTATAGTTATTTCAAATCATACCAAGATAGACACACTGTTTTGTAGTGGTTCACGAGCAAATCTTACCTCTAAAGAAATTGCCAAGAAGTAGAATTTAGAGACCATTCATCATCCTAAACCATATCCTTTAGGTCGGGTATGTGATAATGAAAAATGGCAGGTGACAAGGAAGTGCATACTTAGATTTTCAGTCATTGCAAACTTTCTTGATGAAGTTGAAATTGATGTAGTTTCGCTTGATATATGTGGTATAATTTTGGGAAGCCCATATCTTTATGATAGGATATCCATTTTTCATCACCATGAGAACAAATATCATTTCTTCAAGAATGGGATTGAGTACATTGTTATAGTGCATAGAAAGAAAATGAGTTTGTCTCTTATGAATGCTGAACAAATGAAGAGAATATTAATGCTAGTAAAAAATTTTCATTGTTAATGTTCAAGCACAATGATTTTGAACCTAAATCCTTTCAAGGATATGATTCAAACTTTAAATATGATTTCATTGAGATTTCTAATGAATGTGATAAGTTGTTTCAGGAGTATAACATGTTTTCTCCTAAAATAGGTAAACAATATTAAGTTAATTTGCAATAGGATGCATAATTGTTGAACATTGGTGTGAATAAGACGCTAGTGTTAGAGAATGCAGGGGTCAAGGAGAAAATTTAAGAGAATTTTGACAAAGAGAAAATTGGTTCCATGTCTTATTATTATGAGTTTCATAATGTTTTGGCTTCGAAAATGGATGGTGCATGGTGATGGTGATCACATTTGGTCAAGAGTCGAACCAAATGCAAGGCTAGGCATGGTAAGCATCGTCATAACGAAAATGATCAAGGTGAGGTAAATTTGAAATTGCATAGTTTTCCTTTTATTGAAGACCGATGAGGGAATGTGAATATTCCTTCAAAGGAAGCTGGTTGCTCTGCATATTCTAGGAAATTGCAGCAAAATGTCATCTATGACAGCAATACAAGGACTCCAAAATCAAGGAAAATGATGTACTTTCATAAAAAGCTCAAAGTGAAAAATTCAAGAAAAGTTTAGTGGATTGAGACTGGAAGGGTGGCAAGTTGTACCATCATCTATTTTTTTATTTATAATGATATTTTGGAGGTCCAGATGCTTCCAGTGGGCAGGAATGATCTAGTGGAGTAGTTTAATGCTCAAAATTCAAAGTGCTCGAATTAGATCGAAACCAACGTCAAAGTGAAGATCCCATCACCCTGAATCCAACTCAACTCATTTCACTCAAATCTAATATCAAATTCTAATTAATTTGGGAAACAACTAATTTTTTTGAAAAATGGGTTGCAGGTAGTCCTAGTCAGCAGTCCATAAGCTGGTTGGGCATCTGACTGTGCATCTGATTGTATTTGGTGGGCCTATGGGTGATCGACACTTAACATCACTCTATTGGTTCTAATTTGGTGTTTTTTAATTGGTTAATGGTTTATTGAGGCTTCCCAATGAAGGAGTGCCATATGGGCCAATCAGTGGATGCCACATGGCCTCCACTCATTCATGCAAAATATAGTTTGAGGCTAAGCTGCCTCCACCAGAATCGAAACTACAACCTCATAAATTGCAGCAATACTCTCTATCGCCTCACCCATGATGGTTCTTATTATACTATGGGCATAAAAATTATTTAAATTTTCAAAGGGTATGAAATGGGGGTCAGAACTAGGGTTTACCCCTAATCCTTGATCAACCCAACCCACATGACCTAGTGGGAAACCAACGGTTCGAGGTTAACCCCAGCCCCAACTATATGATATACCCACATTCCAAAGTTTAAAACATATATTAAAACATGATGGGCATTGTTTCATACTCCAAAGTTATAACCCAAAATTTTCAAACCATGTGTTACTCGGTGGTAAATACAAATTTTTGAACCATATGATATATGGTATATCATGAGTTGATGGCGATCAGCAGTTTTATAAACAAAAGTTTTGGTGTAGAGATTTATGATGGTCAAAACAACCACATGACACCAATCACATGCTAACCTTCAAGCAGAGGTTAAGTTCTATGCCAAAGCCTAAGTCTGGAATGGAAAAGGTTGGAACACTAGCAGTTTGTAATATTCCTAAAATTTAGCTTTTAGCTAAATGGAATATTATAGACTATTTTGTCACTAGGTAGGTGAATAAATGGGTGGGGAGGCCCATAAATATCTTTAGCAGCAATAAAAACACTTCAAGTGTGAAAGGAGACCTTCTAAGCAGCTAACTAAAGCACCTTTGAGTATGAACAGGGGTTGGATCATGTTGAACATGTCAACTTTGACCAAGTGAACAACATTGTTATGGAGGAGTGGACATTAAATGAGGAATATCGCAGTTTTGGAGGGAGATTGATTGCATGGAGGAAATGACCTAATTGAGCATGTCCAAGGGCAAGGAAGCTCATAACTTATATAAGGAAGAGGATGGCATTCATATTGGTTATGTTTTGGATTATTATTTTGTATATGGTTTGTTTAGACTTCTGGCATTCTTCAGCTATTTAGTTGAGTTTTCAGTGCTGTTTAGCACAGGGTGTTCCCCAGTGGGAATCCCATCTCTTTTCTTGAGAGGCCTCTTGGAGGAGCATTGCAATTAATTTCCACACTCAGGCTTAGGTCCAAGCTTCAGCCTTCAACTATAGTGCAGTTTCTATAGAATATTGTGCTGTGTTGCAGGGTGCAGCAATGGAGGATTATTTTGGGTGTCTTCAGAGCTAGTTTTGCAGTGGAGGAAGGTTTCCATCCATTTGAGGGCCTATAAAGAAGACCCTTGCACTTTATTGACACAGTTAATAGTAGGCTAAGGAGTCTTTATCCCCTACAGTGCATTTTCAGTCTAGATCTGCGTTATTTTAGGGAGGAGTTGTAGGGGTCACTGCAGTGGTAGTTTTGAGAGGTGATTTCTTCAAAGGAGGAGTTATTATTTCATCCGAAGGATCTATTAGAGAATATGTGCAGTATCTACATCAGCTTCAGGAATATCTTCTCATTTCTGATTGTTGCAGCTTATCTTCATCACTAGGGATGCAACTTACATTAGCACATTGTGTGCATTTTCCAAAAACCCTCTTGGGTTGTCTTGGAAAGTTGATCTAGTGCCTAGATCCGTATGTCTAGAATCTATTGGGGACTATATCAATATTTTTATATCAATGTATCATCTCCAGCTATATTTATGTTTAATATGACTGCGCTGTAGTTTCTCTCCGGCATTTTGTATTGTAACAACAACTCATATTTGGGAGTGTTTGCTTATGGGAGGCTTGTTTCCTCATTGTATATGATTTATGCCTCACTATTTTGTATTGATTTTCTATGCTAATACATAATGTTATGACTCCATATTGGTCTCATGGTTTCATGTGTTAAATATTTGTTGTTACTTTCATTTTATGAGCTATATTACTTCTTTGTCCATTTGGGAATATTACAATGTTATGAGAGCATTATCTTGGCTCAGCCTGTGCATTCAGCCAATATGTCACCATAAGGAGAAGCTTCTCACAAGGAGAGCAGATGTACATAAAAACAAGGACGGGAATACATTACTTGGAGGAAAGGAGGAAGAGGGGCGCTCAAAGCTTCGTTTTCAAACTATGCAGAGCATCAAGGGAGATATCAAAGAAGATGAGAAGGGAGATGTGTAGGGAATCTCCAAGGGAGTTTGAATATGAAGTAAGCCCTAGATTTTTTTATGATGGGTGTGAGCATGCAGCCACAAATTATGATCCATAACACAGTCTTATGCTCAGATTTACTGGAAGAGAGATGGAGGAAGAAGATTCACACAAGGAGGAGACTTTGAGTGATTATTTTCAGGAGTATGAATCTCAATCTTGGAGATTCAAGGAGCCCTTGAACTTCCAAGAATTTTTCGAACTCAAGGAGGAAAGGAGACCCAATAATCACAATAGAAGTAGAAGAGATAGATTATTTCTGCCAAATTTTGATGGGTCCTCCACATGCACAGCCAAGGATTGGATAGATCAGCTAGATTCATATTTGCATATACATCAAGTTTCAAGAAAGGAAGCCCTTAGGGTAGCAACGCTGCATCTTGAAGGTAATGATCATACTTGGTGGTTTCATGAATATTTTTCATTTAATCATGAAAATATAACTACTTATGCAAAATTCACTAAGATATTAGTGAAGAGATTAGACGAAAACCAATCTGAAACATATTTGAGTTGAGCTAGCAAAACATAAATATTGAAAACCTTTTCATGAGTTGTAAATATCTATTGCACCAAATCCACTTCATATTTCTATTGAGGGGGATAAAAACCTGTATGATACCTCACCAAGGGAAATATCCCCATTGCATGGAGAGTTTCCTCTCAAAAGGAAGGCATGGAGGTTCCTCCTTCAAGGGAATACCAAGATCTAGGGTCTCTCATTGTTGATGAGGAATTCACAAATATTAATGAGGAGGAAGAGAAGAAGGAAAGTAACAACACTGTTATTTCAGAAGCAAAACCAACACCACATGGTGATGGACATGGAGCTATTGCTTCAAGTGGAGGATATTTTTCATTTTTGCAATGGGTTCCCAAGGATCATCATGTGACAATAGTGATGGGAAGTAACACCTTGATCAAATGAGGAGAAGAAAAGTTGGATCAAAATCAAAGGATGGAGAGCATGCACCCTTGTTTATTTCAAAGCGTTTATATACAAAAGAAGGAGACTGATTTATGCAGTGAAGGGAGGGACAAATTAGTCCACACATCTATATATTCTACTTCAAATTTTGATGTCTCTTTACATTTAGGCATTCCACCGAGGAGACCCCCTGATTGGAAGGTGAATAAAGAGTTCTCTCAACATGGTGCAGCATTGACATATTTGGCTAGCGAAGGAGCCTTGGGATGAGCTAGCACAATGCAAAGAGCCTTTGATGGGTTCAAAGGAGAGGTGAGAAATTTTCTGATATGGACATTGCTATCTCCCACTCAGTTATTTTCGTTGAAAGATGATAATTCATAAATTTATGATGACATGAGCATGGTGTCAAAGGGCTACTCCATAACCTTGGGGTAGCAAATGATACTTCAACACATGAGGAATATTTTTGAATATGAAAAGAGGTTAATAACACTCTTGCATGCATTGTAAGAACTATGGAAGTTTTGGAGGAAAGATACCTTTCAAAAGGAGTTTGACTTCCATGTACTCCAATCTTTTCTTAGGCAAGATCAACTGCAAGAGAGGCAAAAAAAGTGGGGTAACATTACTCCAACATGTGGCTTTGGAATTGAGCATGTCAAAGAGGAGAATTATGATGTGACAGATACTTCATTTCATATTTCTAGATCGTTGTCATTGCTGGGAAGCCTAGATCCATATTGGGAATCCCAGCTATTGGTGGAATATTCCAAGAACCTCTTCACATGTACGGTTCTTGATGGGAAAGTGATAGATAGGAGGTATAGAGTGGTTAATGGAGTCATTTATTTCCATGATCAGATCTACTTTACTAGAGACTCAAAGATCAAGTATAAACTACTACATGCAGCCTATGCTACCTTGCTTTCCAACCCCACTGGTTTCATTAAAACTTATAATACTATTTTGGAAGGATTCATGTGGGAAAAATTCAAAGAGGAGATGCTTTATCACATGAGGAAGTGCATAGATTGTTTGCAGGTTGAGGAGAGACACAGCTCTTGGGAAGAGTTATCATTACCACCTCCTTATTCATTGGGTGTGAGAGGGAGCTTATCCATGAGCTACCTCACTAGCTTGAACCAGTGTATGGTAAGGATTGTATTTTTGAGCATCATGATATACTTACTATATAATTTCATTTTCTTACCACTAATGTGCAGGCCATTGCTCCAAGAGGGGGCACTCTTTCTTATTGGCTTCATGAGCTATTTTGGATCATGAGCAATGATGATGTTGATCACTCCCTAGGAGATTTTGGGGAGATGATGTATTCTTCATGGTGTGCTTCATTGACACCAAATATCATACACCTTCTCCAAGTGTGTGAGGAGAATGGGGCAGAAAACATGTCACTCTTTCTTATTGGCTTCATGAGCTATTTGGGATCATGAGCAGTGATGATGTTGATCACTCCCTAGGATATTTTGGGGAGATGATGTATTCTTCATGGTGTGCTTCATTGACACCAAACATCATACACCTTCTCCAAGTGTGTGAGGAGAATGGTGCAGCAAACATGTGGTGGAAATTAGGAGTAAAACTACGTTGGTTGCACATGAGGGACCATTGTCCTTCTCCCTTACTACACATGGAAGCTAGCATGAATTTGATTATGATTCCATATGCTAATGATGTGCTTATCTTTGTTGGAAATATGATTGGAGGGAAGGCACATTGGATGGATGTGTCCATGGGGAATGAAATTTACCACACCTTTTATGCTTCATACTTCAAGGGGAGCATGGGAGATGGTATAGCCACTACAGTATATCACTTAATTCTTTATGAGGTGGGCCATATGATTGTTTGGAGCACTTGGGACATGCCTCTCATGAACACGTGGGAGGAAATTTTCTATGAATTATCATGATGGGAGGTGATTCATTTCATTTGGATGATAGCATGGAGATGGGAGTTTCTCATTGGGAATGAGATTTCCTATGCTTGTCATCACTCCTACCTTGAAAATTTCATTGAAAAACAAGAAGGTTTCCATATATACCTTCCACTTTCTCATGATGAGGGCCATTTGGTTTGTCCATCAAAGGCTAACTTGCACATTTGGGAGGAACCATTGGGAGACAGAATTATTGTAGAAAATCTGAGGCAATGGTGGGACTATTGATGAGGAGGCCACAAGAGGAGTAGGGGAGGAATTTTGTTCCACCTTTATAGTTTCTTGAGGACAAGAAACATTTTGGAGGGGAGGATTGTAATATTCCTAAAAGTTATCTTTTAGCTAAATGGAATATTATAAATTATTTTTTCACTAGGTAGGTGAATAAATGGCTGGGGAGGCCCATAAATCTCCTTAGCAACAATAAAAACACTTCAAGTGTGAAAGGAGACCTTCTAAGAAGATAAATAAAGCACCTTTGAGTATGAACAGGGGTTGGATCATGTTGAATAGGTCAACTTTGATCAAGTCAACAACGCTGTTATGGAGGAATGAACATTAAATGAGGAATAACGCAGTTTTGAAGGGAGATTGATTCCATGGAGGAAATGACCTAATTGAGTGGGACCAAGGGCAAGGAAGCTCATAACTTATATAAGGAAGAGGATGGAAACCATATTGGTTATGTTTTGGATTATTATTTTGTATATGGTCTGTTTAGACTTCTGGCATTATTCAACTATTTAGTTGAGTTTGCAGTGTTGTTTAGCACAGGGTTTTCTCGAGCAGGAATCCCATATCTTTCCTTGAGAGGCCTCTTGGAGGAGAATTTAACTTCATTTCCACACTCAAGCTTAGGGCCAAGCTTCAGTCTTTAGCTACAGTGCAGCTTCTACATAATATTGTGCTATGTTGCAAGGTGCAGCAGTGGAGGATTATTTTGGGTGTCTTGAGAGCTAGTTTTGCAATGGAGGAAGGTTTCCATCCATTGGAAGGCCTATAAAGAAGACCCTTGAGCTTTATTGACACATCTAGCAACAGACTAAGGATTATTTATCCCCTACAGTGCATTTTCAGCCCAGATCTACATTATTTTAGGGAGGAGTTGCAGGGGTGATTGTAGTGGTTGTTTTTAGAGGTGATTTATTCAAAGGAGGAGGTATTCTTTCATTTGGAGGATCTATTGTAGAATATCTGCAGTATCTACATCAAATTCAGCCATATCTTCTCATTTCTAATTTTTGCAGCTTATCTTCAGCACTAAGGCTGCAACTTACATTGGCACATTGTGTGCATTTTCCAGAAACCCTCTTGGGTTGTCTTAGAAAGCTGATCTAGTGCCAAGATCTGTATGTCTAGACTCTATTGGGTCCTATATCAGTATTTTTATATCATTTTATCATCTCTAGCTGTATTTATGATTAATATGACTGTGCTATAGTTTCTCTTCGGAATTTTGTATTGTAACAACAACTCATATTTGGGAGTGATTTCTTATGGGAGGCTTGTTTCCTCATTTTATATGATTTATGCCTCACTATTTTGTATTGATTTTTTGCTCTAATACATAATGTTATGAATCCATATTGGTCTCATGGTTTCATGTGTTAAATATTTGTTTTTTCTTTCATTTTATGAGCTATATTTCTGCTTTTCCCATTTGGGAATATTAAATGGTTAGGGCTATAAAGGACAAATGTCGTGGTCCTGCAACCATTTTATGTCACGATTATGGTTGGTCTATGTGTAATGGAAGGAATGGAACCTTCTTTGGGCAGGGTTCCCACAACCCAACCCATGGGGGAACTGTGGTCCAACCACATTTAAATGTGAATTTCAGTCAATGTTTGCCACATGTGGAGCTCAAACCAACCCCACATCCAATGAAAAACAATGTGCCACTTGGAATTATTTTATCGGGTTTAAGTCCAACCAAGTCAAGTTAAGGAGGCAACAATTTTCATGCATTGCAGCGGGAATCTCATCCACGCGAGGTGAATTTGTCGCTCCATGTGGCCGAAAAAAGTGGAATTTGTAGAACAGATTGTAGGAGAGTGCGAACTATAGGACAGTTACCATAAAAAATTCTATGGAGCATAACTCAATCATTTTTTGACCTTTTTGAGTGCAGAAAGAGCCCAGATAGGGGTTTTTTACTATTTTGGAGACATTGGAAACATATTTTTAGAATTATGAGCACTGTAACTTGATGTAGAAACATATGTTTTAGCATAATGAAATAGGCCCAACGTTAGAAGTTGGAACAGGAGATGTATCCCAGGAGGGATGAACTCCTTCATCATTTGTTGTCTTGTGTATACTTTTATGGTATTGATGTCTTCTTTATTTTCTACAAAACTAAATTTTAAAGCATGTTAATGTGTTAATGAATTTTACATAATTGAATAAAAACCCTAATAATTTCACTTGCAATTTGTACCATAAACTATCAAGCTTTCATATACAAATCAATCTGAGACAAGGGAAAAGAATATGAAGTAATAGGAAAGGATGAATGAACCTCCTCAGGTTGACTATCTTTAGGAATTAAATTATCAGACTCAATGAAGTGAGGTTCAATGATATCATCCAACAAATTTTCAAGTACTCGTGTTTTTCTTGTGTTAGTTTCATCGTCAAGATTAGATGTAATATCATTCTCAAAACTCAAAGGGAAGGATGATTTTGGTGGATCAATGTCAATAGGAGGACCAAAAGTAGTTCCCAAAGTTCCTGATTAGGTATTGTATGTCTTATTATTCTTTTGAAGATGGCCTGGAGTAGCCTTCGATGGAAGAGGATGCTTATTTTCCATTCTACGCGAATTAGGGAAAGGGTGTTTGTTCTTCCATATTCGATTAATAGATTTTATAAATTAACACAAAATAAATAAAAAAGGGGTAAAAATAAACATAAATGTTTACCAAATAGCTATGAACTACAATATACACCTTGGTGAACCAAGGAATAAATGTATGTGTAGGTAATCTCCCAGAATATTGTGTTCAGTGTATCACGGTATACAAGGTGGCCGACTCGGTTACCTATGGAAAGGATAGAAACCTACATGGGACTCCCAAAATATACTTGACGATACGTGGGAGAGTAGTTCGAAGTACTTATGTCTAATTCATAATTTTCTAATGAGAGTGTTCCCATATACTTTTCATGTGTGGAGCACCATCCAATATACTTAAAGGTACATGGAGTACAATCCTATACACTTACGTACATGGAATATAATATCAACCCTGGGATACAACGCTGGAAAAAAACTTTAACTCCTAAATTTAATGATGCCATAACACATCTATAGCCTAGGCCTCTAAATTTTTGTGTTAATGTTTCAATTGCTCCTTAGGTTGATTCAGTAAATTTTAATGTTTATCTATGATTAAGTTTTAGTTTTATGTCTCACCACAAGTTTCACTTGAATTACCTAAAATTCAAGCTAGAAGGAATAAATAAAATCGTTTTCCTTCAATTACAACCTATCTAAGGAAAGGAAGAGAAAAAGGGTTTGCAACATACAAAATGCAGCAAACAAGATGCAAGATGCAATTCCCCTTTAAATATAATTGTTCCAATATTGATGCAAACATAAAACCCTATATTCCAATGAAAATATTTTTCTTTTCAACTCCTCTTAATTCTCAAATGTGATGAAAACTAAGATGCAATTCTAATCATTGATTCAAATAAACTTTTCAGAACGATGACTAAAACACCAATTCATTCAAGAAACCAATGATCAAACAAAATCAGTTTGTGAATGACCTAGTGAAAAGAACAAAAGAAATATAAGTAAATCCTTATCCAAGGCACTCAAAAGAAAAATAAAACCAAATGGAGGCTTCAGAGGGACCAAAACACATTCAAATACTCAAGGAAGGACAACTGGAACAAGGTTGATCAAAGAGAAAACCAACACAAAATAATATTCATGCAAGGATAGGGGCCAATGTAGGTGAAAAAGAGGCACCAATTCTATGCAACGCTGACACACAGAGGGTTTAGTCGGGGTGAAATGCTTTGTCCTTAGACCAAAGGGAGCGTTGGTTAATAAATAGAGAGTTTCGGTACAAAATTTACAATTGAGACTCAATGAAAGGGCTTCCTAGATCTTTTCTTGACTGAAGATGACAGTAAAGGTCTGAAGGATAGGTAAAATAAGCACTATGGACAAAAAAAAAACCAAGGGAATACATTGTTCCCCAGTACAGTCACAAATTTGTTATAGAGAATCTACGACTGTAGACAGAAGTATCTTCCCTAGACTGGGTGGCCTAGACTAGAACAAAAAAAACATGAATAAGTTATTTTTTCCCTTAAAGTAAATAGATAATGGGATGAAGCCTAATTGTCATATTTCGTATGCTTCACTCCTTTCTTAGCTTTAACTCTCCAATCCTATATTTCGTCACTATAATTATAACCTGCACAATCAGACAACACAAGCCAACGAACTACGATATCTATGTAGCATCATCTAAATACTTCATTCAATGGATCAACAAGGCATCAAAATACATGAAATCATAACATCATATATAGGAAAACAAAGAAATATTTGGATAATGGAAGGAGCTACGACCAAAAATAGGAGTTAATATAACCTGCACAATCAGACAACACAAGCCAATGAACTATGATATCAATGTAGCATCATCTAAATACTTCCTTCAATGGATCAACAAGGCATCAAAATACATGAAATAATAACATCATATAAAGGGAAACAAAGAAATATTTGGATAATTGAAGGAGTTACAACCAAAAATAGGAGTTAATATTGTAGAAGAGCTCCTCCAATTTGACTTGTTCCTTCTTTGCCACAAAGTGCACCTCTAATCACCCTAATGCATGGAATGATAAATCTTCACATTAGAAGCATGAAGCTAGAATTCTATCTCCAAAATCCAAACCATATCTTGTGGATGGCCACAAATATATATAATAAGAGGACATGATGGGACTTCTTTTCCATTTACCAATATATGCTTTGAGATCCAATCTTGATGGGAGGATGGGATCAAAGGATAAGGGAAGGAAACTCCAAGGATAGATAATATAGGATTCGAGAGTTTAATCTGAGGTAAATAGTTACCAAAAATCCTTGAAGATTCTAGAAATGTCCAGGCTTCAATATTCTCTCTCTTTTTCCCAAATTTCTAGAACCAATGTACCCCAACATGGAGCAACCTGATGGCAATCAACCTTTTTCAGCATGGAGAAACCTACTGGTGAATGCAGGTCCATAGGCATACAGACTATGTTGGTGCTTAAAGAGGATGATTCAAAGCTTTTTCAAGTGGGATTAAGGAGATTCATGCTTAGGTATTTGTGCAATGATGATTATAAAGGGTGAAAGGGTGTTGATTGATCTAGTTTACAGGCTAACTAACCAGATGTGACAAAATTTCCTATAAAAATTATGTGTTGAAAAATGCAGCAAGAAATTATCAATTTGATTTTTCCTTGACTAAATTCAGAAATTTTGATTTTCCACATCAACAGAAAATTTTTATGGAGTTAACTGAGGTGACATGGATCTTTTCACTCATTTATCTTAATAAATTCAAGATATAAGAGTTAGAGTTTAGTTAAGCATGTGTGATTACTAATTTGTAGCAATCAAGGTCAGTTATCTCATGGATTAATTTCACTTAAACTATTTCTAACCATTGGAGGAACTAGTGGAAGGTTAGTTAAGAAGTGGGAATTTAGAAAAACTCAGTGATATTCTAGTTAATTGATCAATCAACCCAAAATAAGTAGTGCATGTTGAGAATGCAAGTTCCCCAGCTGTGGTGGAGATTCCAAGTGTAAGATCTGTTGTAGACTAGTCTTGAGTGTACATGTGTTGCATTCATTCAGATGATCAACCTTGGGAATTACGCAATCAATTTTGGAGAAATTCCTAAATAATAGGGGTCTAATTTCTAAAGGAATTTCACAAGGAAATAGGGGCTCAACCAGAGGCATAAATTGAAAAATTCTATGTTAGAGCTTCTGATTGAGTAGAGAGATAAGTTATTCATTTTCAAGTTGAGATCAAATTGGGCAAAGCAATTATAATACATATATTCATCAGATTAATGCAAGCAGGCATTGGGTTTTTTAGTAGATTTCTTTCATTGAAAAAATAATATGTGCATGTGTGTTTCTCATTGCATGTTTGTGATTAATGTTCTAAATTGTGAATTGAATTATGTAGAGCTTACAGAGTGATGGAGTAGGTTTGTGTCTTGTGATTTCAATTAAAATTTCATGATGATTTGAAAATATACATCATAATTTATACATCATATTAGAGCGGGATTCAAATTAGAGTAGGAATTTTGAAGTTGTTTTTTAAGAAAAATAAATTTTCAATTCAATGCAACAAGATCTCTTTATATTTGAGAAGATGAATTTTAACGGGTTGAAGCTAGATTATGACTTGGAAGGCAGCTTTAATTTCATCACATGGAAGGATAAGATGGAGGCAGTATTGGACAACAATGGATTTCTAGAATACATCAAGACAAATGTTATAAAACCACAAGCATATGATCCAAAACCTTTCTCAGTGGAATAAATATGTAGCCAAGGTGAGGAGAATAACCTTGGAAGGATTACGGGATCACATTGTGTCAAATATACATGAAAAAAATAATTTGTTCACAATGTGGAAAAAAATGACATAATTTTCCACGAATAGTAGTGACCATAGGAAGCTGGTGCTCAAGGATAAACTTCAAAATATCAAGATGTAGAAGAATGACACTATTCCGCAGTATTTGAGAAGATTAGCACAAGTTCATGATGAACTTAGTAGTGTTGGTGTTAATGTTGTAGAAGGTGACTTGGTAAGCCTAGCACTTTTGTGCCTTCCCAAGAGTTGGCATAGCTATCAAGACTCAGTGAACGAGAGGGAGAAACTACCGAATTGGGAATGCTTATGGCCTAATTTGGTACAGGAGGAAATGAGGAGGAATATTAGATATGGGCCTTCATCCAAGGGTGAGGATGAGGAAAATTTCCTATTGGTTGGAAAGGGAAAGAAGCAAAAAGGTAAGAAATCTTAAACCAAGCCAGAATCTAACCAAGAGGGAAAGAATACATATTTTTCCAAAATTTAATGCTTCCATTGTCATGAATTCAGGCACTATGCAACAAATTCTCCACACAAAAAGGAAAGCAATAATAACTCAAGAGGAGAAACAAGTGAATCCTTGGTTTTGCAGTTCGAGCTTGAATCTACCCTTATAGCATGAATAACAAGAAAAATGATGGTGAGCATGTGGTACTTGGACTGAGGTACATCATTCCACATGACAAGCTGTAGAGGTTTTTTCAGTGACCTAGAAGAAAATTATTTATAGATTCACATTGAGTTGGGGGACGACGAAAGGTATAGCATGATTGGGGTTCGTACAATCACCTTTTAGAGGGAGTCGAGCTCCCATCTCAGGCTTATGGATTTCATGTTCATTTTGGGCTTTTTATCACTAAATTGGTACTAATGGGATGCTCCACTAGACAACTTAGAGTAACTATTTCAACCAAATTTTAACTGAAGATTAGCCTCTTTAGTCTAAGGGGGCTCTCTCAAGGTAATTTGTGATTGTTTAATGAAAACTCTATTAGATGGCTAAATCTATGACAATGACTTGATTGTGATTAATTTCAGGTTGAAAATATAAGGGACTTTCTACCATTGGGCTAATGGAGCCAACATCAGGAAACTCAATTAAAATAACCCTTCTTGTGGAAACTAAGGCAAGTGAAAATTTCAATGAAAATATAGCACACATACAAAACACAGGAAAAAGCAGTAGTTCAATATCTAAAGGAAGTCAGAGCATGGTTTCCATGAATTCTGAGTAATTAGACATAAACATACTATATATATAAAACATGAAAAATCTTAAGACATAAATTCATTGAAACCTCATTCGAATATCAGGTGAAGAGGGAAAAATATCCACTTTGTATTACCGAATATAAAAACTTTTACAAAATTAGTAGTGTGATACAATATTCTCCAACACTTCATTCATCAAAATACTACCTATTAATAGGCCTTTCAATTTTACATAGGGCCTGCAAAGTTGGCAAGACTATTGAACCCTTCACTTTGACAAATCATCTAACCAAAACTAAATATCTGGAAACAGAACATACATTTTCTAAGTTTAGGAGTTAGAGTCCTAATAGAACTCAACTACCTATTTATTACATTTTTAAGTAAAAGAAAACCTAGTTACATAGAAATAGATCATGTGCTTTAGTAGCACTAACCATAACCAAGACATAAATGTCCTCACTGCCTTCATGAAATAGATCTTCCTACTTTTAAGGAGTTTCTGCCATCACACATGATAAAATTTCTCTGTGATGAACTAATAAGTTGAAGATGAGTTGGAAAGCTTCGTAGACCAAACCTGTATGAAAATATCCTCCTGACCATCTTTGACCTCTATATGTGACCAAATGAACTTTAATGCATCATTTCAAACCAAAATTCCTTCGAAATTTAACTTACTTCTGAAAGAGGGGAAAAGAAGGCAATTTCGTTGCAGCTTTTGGTAGTGAATTTAGTTCATCCACTTCTGCTACATGTTACCTCTTTCTACTACCATGGATCTATTTTATAGGTTAAAAGAGCTAATACAAAAATTTCCCAAAGTTTAACTTCAATTCTAACCATCCTTTTTATCAAAAAGTCATCTTCAAAAATTACATAGCGCTTTTTTGGCTTCAAGCCTGGCAGGCGCTACGAACAACACCTAAAGTGTAGAAAATTTAAAATAATCCCCTTTTCTTCAAAATTTCACCTGTAGGTCTACAAATTGATATTATGAAGGGTGATAAGGAAAACTTGGTTCAAAATGCCTCTTACCCTCCTAAAAATCATCATTTTCACCATTACCAAGTTCATTTACCAATAAAAATGACTATTTTTTTGAAAAAATAGGGTTCATAGATGAGCTCCTAACTCCCTATCCAAGAAACCTTTGCAAAATTTTGAGTGTGATAACATGGCCTATAGAAAAATCTCATCTTTGTTTCAGTTTTGAAATACCATGGTGATGATGTGATCTTCAACAAAGGAAAATAATTCATGAGACACATAGCCACACAATAGGTGAAGCAGAACAGGGTTCATGTGAAGAGCATGTATAAGCTAGATGTGGAATAATATGTTGTATTAAGCAATAAGGTGGAGAAGGTGAAAAGTTTCAATTTTGGTGAATTTCGACACAAAATACTTGGCCATTTGCATCATAGTGCCCTGAATATTATGCAACAAATAACCACAAGCCTCCCCAATGGAGCATTAGAGGAGTAGGATGTATGCAAAGGACGTACCTTGGGGAAGTACAAAAAATCCACATTCCATGACTGGGAGAACAAAGCACATGAAATTCATGAAAGGATCCACTATGATTCCTAAAACGGAATTGGGGGTATTAGTTGGTTACACAGAAAATCCTCATAACTACTATGTGTACTTTCCATCCCTTAGAATGAAATTTGTGTGAAGGGATGTAAAATTTGATGAGGAGAAAATGATGTGGTGCTCTCTTGAGAGGGAGCTTCAGATCCCACCAGAAGAAGAGCTTTTAGATCCCAAGGAGGATCCTCAAGAAGTTGTGGAGTAGCCACAAATTGAGGAGTAGAGAGTGGAGACATCCACTTAAGCATAACCATTGAGAGAAGGTAGAAAAATACCTAGGGAAGCTGAGAGACTTGTGCAAGATGCGAAGGAGAATGTGGGTGCTCCTTCAAATTTGCACAGCCAGAGAAGGTCACCTGATCAGTACACTAGATACATGGATATAATGACTAAGATTGTAGATACAAAGCCATCCTCTTTTAAGGAAGTTGTAGAGAAACTTGTATGGGTTGATGCAATGGTGGATGAATATGAATCCATTGTAAGGAATAGTGTTTGGGAAGTGGTCCCAAGACCAACAGATAAAATATTTATGGGTTTAATATGGATCTTCAAGGTTAAGTAGGTAGCGGATGGAAGCATAGAGAAGTATAAGCCCATACTTGTGGGAAGGAGGTACTCTCAAGTTGAGGGAATTTACTATGAGCAGCCATTTGCTCTTGTATTAAGGTACTCGTCCATTAGAGAAATTCTTGCTCTGGATGGCTCGATGGGGTGGAATATCCACCAAATGGATGTAAAAATAATATTTCTCAGTGGGGTTATTGAGGAGGAGGTGTACATTGAGTAACCAGAAGTTTTTTAGGAATTTTGTTGGGAGTCTCCTGTGTATAGACTCAAGAAAACATTGTATGGTCTCAAATAAGCACCGTGTTCTTGGTAAACCATCATCGATAACTATCTGACTAGTTTGGGCTTCACCAAAAGTGAGGTTGATGGAAACCTCTATCATATATTAGTAGAAGGTAAATTTCTTATTATTTTCTTATATGTTTATGATTTAATTTTAACTGGTGATGAACAACTGATCATATCTTGGAAGGAGGACTTTGCAAGAGAATTTTAAATGAAGGACATGGGTCTCATGCACTAATTCCATAGGTTGGAAGTATGGCAAGGAGAAGGGGAATTGTTTACCTCTCAAGGAAATTATGAAAATGAGATATTTTATAGATTTCACATGGAGAGTTGCAAACCCATGGAAACACCTCTACTGACCAACTGGAGGAAGGAGGATGCC
Organism: Pinus albicaulis; assembly: GCA_034641835.2. Taxonomy (NCBI): domain Eukaryota; kingdom Viridiplantae; phylum Streptophyta; class Pinopsida; order Pinales; family Pinaceae; genus Pinus; species Pinus albicaulis. Next base: position 288,819,883 of record CM076574.1, on the reverse strand, counting down.
ACTTCAGGTGAGGAATTGGATGCTACCATTTATCAATAGTTAGTGGTTTCACTAATGTACCTTGTGAACACATGATCATATATGTGCTATGTAGTCAAATAGCTGAGCCAAGATATGGTTAGGCCAACAAAATTATTTTGGAAGGAATTTAAGCATGTTCTATAGTACCTTAGAGGAACTACCCTGTTTGGACTATAGTACAAGAATACAGAGGGAGTGTAGTTGTGTGTCTTCAAAGATTCATATTGGATAGGGATTCCATCAGGCCTAAAGAGTGAATTAGGTGAAATGGTCATTCTTGGGTCTGCAATGGTTTCCTGGTACAAAAAGAAGAAAATAATTGTGGCGCTTAGCTCGACAGAAACAGAATACGTGGTTGCAAGTCAAGAAACATGTGAGGCGACCTAGATGAGAAAGTTACCTGTGGGACTGATATTTTAGATGATGGATATAACTATCATCTACTATGATAATTTGATTTGCATTAATCTCTTCGAGAATCCTTTTTTCACGATCGATCCAAGCATATAGATATTTGGTATCACAATTTGAGAGACTCTGTGCAAATGCGGATAATGTTGCTTCAGTACATTTCGACACAGGAAAAAGATGCAAACATTTTGAAAATAGTCTTGTCAAGAGGTAATTTTGAGTTGCATAGGTTTAGGATAGGGGTGGTTGATAATCCCTTTCTTGTTGGGAGAGAATGTTGAAAAATGAAACAAGAAATTATTAATTTTATTTTTCCTTGATTAAATTAAAGAAATTCAAATATACACATCAATAGACAACTTGGATGCAGTTAAATGAGGTGACATGGCTCTTGTCACTCATTTAAATCATTAAATTTGAGTTAGAGGAATTAGAATTTATTTAATCATGTGTGATTTCTAATTTGTAGTAGTCAAGGTCAGCTATCTCAGCTTTTTTTTGTTAAATTAGTTCTAAATATTGGAGGAACTAGTGGAAGGTTAGTTAGGTAGTGGGACTTCAGTAAAACTTACTAATCATCCCAAAATAGCTAGTGCATGAAAATAATTCGATTTCCCAACTATGGTGGAGATTCCAAGGAAGTGTAACATGAGTTGTAGACTAGTCTTAAGTGTATAGGTGTTGCATGCAGTGAGATGATCAACCTTGGGAATTGTGCAATCCATTTTGGAGAAATTCATAAATAATAGGGGCCTAATTTCTCAAGGAATTACAAAAGGAAATAAGGGCTCAAATAGAAGGCAAAAATTCACTAAGTCTAGTTCATAGCTTCTTAGTGAGTAGAGAGATAGGTTATTCACTTGCAGGTTGAGCTCATATTGAGTAAAGAAATTGTAGTACATGTTTATTCATCATATTAATGCAAGTAGGCATTGGGGTTTTTAGCATATTTTTTTTCCCCAGGAAAAATGTTTATGCATGTGTGATTTTTCTCATTTCATGTGTGTTTTTTCTCATTGCATGTTTGTGATTGATGTTATAAACTGTGAATTGAATTCCACAGAGTAGTAGAGGAGGTTTTTGTCTTGTGATTTAGATTAAAATTTCATGTGAAATTGCAAATCTACATCGTTATTCTACACTATGTACAACCACATGGACCAAAATTTCACGTAAACTTTTTTATTCCTAAGATTTCAACATTTTTTTTAGGTTACACATATATGCTAATTAATTTTCAGACTAATTATAATTTTTCCTTTCCATTGTGTACACAAGCCCATATGAAAAGTGTCGTTGATGTCATTGTTATGTGGATAAATGAGTCAGATATTGGGTTTAGAAGCACTGATTATGCGGGTCCATTAATGCATACCCCATGATCGAGCCATAGATAGGGGAGCAATAAACCTAGATTCATGATCAGACCCCCATCCTATCTGTTGAAAATGCAGCAAGATGATGGAACTTAGTGAAATGAAGTCGCCTTCACTAAGTGGGCCCGCAGGCAAATTCTGGCGCAAAATCTATTTTTAGACTATGTCTATTTTTAGACATATGGAGCATGGTTCGGGGATTCCAGTTTGAGATTCTTGAAGTATGTGTCATGTTGGTAAAAATAGATGAGACTCTATTTTGAGGTCAAAGAGGTCGAAGTCTATTTTTAGACTGCCTCTCCTTAAAACAGGGAAGTCAAATATTATTTACCCTTAATAATATTTAGACTATAAACAACAGTTTACTCTCTTGGAGCACTTCAGTTCGAGCTACAAAAGTGGCTCATGCATCTGACAGAGGAATTATGCTATTCCCAAGGGTTTGATGGCATCATGCATGGTTGACTTCAGTTAGGACTTCAGTGGCAGAAGTTTGGTGGAGTTAATGAGACAGCTAGTGGAGTTGTGTTCTGTTTATTTTAGTTGAACTAGTTGAGATTAGTTTAACTAGCTAATCGATTAGTTATGAGTGGAGTGAATTAAATATTATTTAATTCATTAATTAGTAACTCATTATTCAACTCAAGAACACATCAGTTCACTACAGTGTATGATCAGTTCAGTGGAGACCAGTGAAAGAGGTAGATGAAAGGGTAGAGTTAGCTATCAGTTGTGACTATACTGATGCTATTTGCAACACACGGATAGGTGGAGTAAGCCCATGAGGATTGCGCAGTTCAGGCTGGTGGTTTATCTATATAAAGAGGCCATCCCATAGCATTGAAACACGCAATAGAGGCAAGGCAATTGGCGGTGAGTTTTGAACCAGTAACCTGTTCAAAACTGAGCTAGATTGTGTGTAACTTCATGAGAAAGTATTGAGTACTTGTGAGGAGTATTGTACTGAGTTTGTTACATGATTTCTCCATTATAATATACACAATAGCTGCGGGGTTTTCAGATATAAGCTTTCCCCATACATACTGTGTTAATGTGTATGATGATTTGATGTGTTATCACTTGTTTTATTTCCGCATGTGTGATGATCTGAGTGGAAGAGATTATGTGTTGCATATAAATTCGAATTGTATGTGATCAGGATAGTCTCGATGGATAATTAATCATTATTCAGCAAATTTCTACATGGTATCGGAGCTATTGAAGTTCATATTGATCATCACAGTGATTACAAACTTATTTCGGTAGACAGAGTCTGCATGCAGGCCAGGTAGCCTCCGGATTCATCTTTCTTCGGAAAGTGAAAGGTCTGGTAAATGCCCCTTGCAGTCGATCTCTGTGCTAGAAATAATTTTTTCTCACAGATCTAGAGCGGTTGAGCTTTGAGGTGGAATTCGAAATTTTGCAGCAGTTTTTTTTTCTTGGTGCCGGTGTTGAAAATGTCTTTCAACGGTTTGCGACTCGAATATGCTCTTGAAGGCAGTTCAAATTATGTTGCATGGAAGGATCGCATGGAAGCAGTATTAGAAGATAATGGTCTGAAGGAGTTCGTAGATACGGATGTCCAAAAGCCCACTGATCCTGCTGAAGTTGAAGTATGGCAAAAGAAGATGGCGAAATGTCGAAGGATCCTGTTGGAGGGCATCAAGGATCAGATTGTATCCAGCCTGCATGGAAAGGCTACTCCATATTTAATGTGGAAAGCTTTGACGGATCTATTCCAGAGTAAGAGCGACCAAAGGAAGCTGGCGCTCAAAGATAATCTTAGGAACATCAAGATGGAGAAGGGCGACAGTATCGCCAAATACCTCACGAAGTTCACTCAGTGCAGAGATGAGATGGGAAGTGTGGGGGTGACTGTCGAAGATGAGGACATGGTCGACCTGGCTCTCCTTGGTCTTCCGAAGGCTTGGCACTCATATCAAGATAGTGTCAATGGTCGAGAGAAGCTTCCGGGATGGGAGCGCCTTTGGGCGGATCTCATGCAGGAGGAGATAAGGAGGACTACTCGAGATGGATCTTCATCAAAGGGAGCTGATGAAGAAAACTATGCTTTGGTGGCCAAAGCAAAGAAAGGGAAGGGTAAGAAAACCTCTCATTCTAGTGCAAAGGGCAAGAAGCAGGATATGGCGAAAGTGAATTGTTTTCACTGCCATGATCACAGACATTATGCTACCAATTTTCCAAAGAAGAAGAAGAACAAGCAAGCGGGAAGATCTGCAGATGGAGAAGCTTTGGCTTCACAGTTTGAGCTTGAATTTTCACTGATCGCATGCTTGGTTTCAAGTATGTTGGGATCGGTTTGGTTCTTGGACAGCGGTGCGTCATTTCATATGACGGGATATCGGGAGTTGTTCTCAGATCTAGAGGACAAAGATTTGGGTGTGCACATCGAGATGGGCGATGATGGTAGATACAGTGCGACTAGTATCGGTACCATATCCTTTCAGAGGGAGTTTGGTAAACCCTTTGTCTTGAAGGATGTCATGCATGTACCTGGATTGAAGAAGAACCTGATTTCTGTGGCGATGTTGGAGGATAAGGGGTATGATGTGGTCTTCAGCGAAGGAAAAGCCTTCTTGCGCAGTAAGACTACTGGAGAGACCCGGAAGATAGGGGTTCGGACCAAGAACCTTTATCAGTTGCAGGTAGATGGTTGCGCAGCTATGGCATGCAAAGCGGGAGAAGTGGTGAGCCGGGATGATGAGGGCGAACTGTGGCATAGGAGATTGGGCCACCTTCACCATGGAGCTTTGAAGATTCTGTAGAAGATTTATACTGGAATTCCTAAGGGCACCCTTGCGCAGTCAGATCAGCGCAAGGGGTGTACTTTAGGGAAGTATGTGAAAGCCACCTTTCACGAGAAGGATAGTCACGCCACGGCGATCCTTGAGAGAGTTCACACAGACGTGTGTGGTCCTTTCTCAGTTGCTTCGACAGCAAAGCACAGGTATTATGTGATCTTTGTTGATGATTTCTCTCGAAAGTGCTGGATCTTCTTCATGCAGAAGAAGAGCGATACAGTCGCGAAGTTCTGTGAGTTTAAAGCACTGGTCGAGAAGGAGTCGGGGAAGAAGGTGATTTCTCTAAGGAGTGATAACGGTGGTGAATTCATCTCGGCTGAATTCAAGGGGTTCTGCAGCGCAGAAGGGATTCGGAGAGAGCTCATCGCACCCCATAACCCACAGCAGAATGGGGTGGCTGAGCGGAAGAACAGAACGATCGTGGGTGCTGCACGGGCGATGTTGCATGATCAGGGCCTACCCCTTCACTTGTGGGGTGAGGCATGCAATACAGCAGTGTATGTGCAGAACCGTTGTCCTCACAAGGTTCTTGGCATGAGTACACCAGAGGAGGCTTATTCTGGCAAGAGGCCTGATATTTCCCATTTGCGGATTTTGGTTCTCCTGTCTACATGCATGTGACGAAGGATGCGAGAAGGAAGCTGGATCCAACTGCTGAGGTTGGAATATTTGTGGGGTACACTGATACACCTCATAACTACCGAGTATATTTGTCAGACATTCGAAAGACTGTTGTGCGACGGGATATAAAATTTTAGGAGGAGAAAGCCATGCAGTGTTCGCTTGAGAGGGAGCTACACTTGCATGCAGATGAGGAGCTGTTAGTTCCTAAGGAGGAGCTTTCAGATGTGGATCAGCCACAAGAGGAGGTTCAGGAGGTGGAAGAAACCACCCATGTAGCGCCAACCATCAGAGGGCGCATGCGCACTACAGAAGCTGAGTGACTGGCTCGGGATGCAGAGAAGGTTGTAGGACCACCTACAGCACAGCGCAGACAGAGACAGTCACTGGATCGGTACACTGGATACATGGCTCTTGTGCGTCAATGTGTCGTGACGGAGCCATCCTCTTTTGAGGAAGCTGTGGAGGAACCCACATGGGTTGATGCCATGATCGAAGAATATGATTCGATCGTCAGGAACAGTGCATGGGAGATTGTCCCAAGACCGGTGGGGAAATCAGTGGTGGGTTCGCGATGGATCTACAAGGTGAAGCAGGCAGCTGACGGGAGTGTGGAGAAGTACAAGGCGATATTTGTCGCCCGTGGCTTCTCACAGATCGAGGGGATTGACTATGAGGAGACTTTTGCACCTGTCGCAAGGTACTCTTCCATACGGACGATCCTTGCTCTCTCGGCGCAGATGGGGTGGCACATTCATCAGATGGATGTGAAGACTGCGTTCCTCAATGGAGTTATTGAGTAGGAGGTGTACATAGAGCAGCCTGAAGGTTTTGAGATCTTCAGCAGTGAGTCGCATGTGTGCCGACTCAAGAGAGCACTGTACGGGCTGAAGCAAGCACCTCGTGCTTGGTACACTCGGATAGACAGCTACTTCACTGGGCTTGGATTCTCCAAGAGTGAGGCGGATCCAAACCTGTACCAGATTGTGGTGGAGGGGAAGCTGTTGATCATCATACTGTATGTAGATGATCTGATTTTGACTGGCAATGAGCAGTTGATACTTTCATGCAAGGAGGATCTTGCACGAGAGTTTGAGATAAAGGACTTGGGCATCCTTCATTATTTCCTGGGATTGGAGATTTGGCAGCGCAGCGGAGGACTGTTTTTTTCTCAGGGCAAGTATGCCCGGGAGATTCTGGAGAGGTTCAACATGCAAGGCTGCAAGCCTGTTGACACTCCTCTTCCTGGTGGTTGGAGGAAGGAGAATGCTACTTTAGCAGAGGTAGTGGATGCCACTCTCTATCGACAGTTGGTGGGGTCGCTTATGTATCTGGTCAATACACGACCTGATATATGCTATGCAGTTAACCAAATTTTGCAAGCTATGGTTAAGCCTACCAAGCTCTTTTGGAAGGCAGGCACATCGGGATATGGTCTATGGTACAGACAGGAGGATGAAGCGAAGCTTTCTGGCTTCACTGATGTAGATTGGGCAGGGAGTCCAACGGACCGAAAGAGCACATCTGGAGGAGTTTTCAGCATTGGGTCGACAGTATTTTTCTGGTACAGCAGGAAGCAGAGATTCGTGGCACTCAGTTCAGCAGAGGCCGAGTACATGGCAGCTAGCTTGGCTGCATGCGAGGCTATTTGGATGAGGAAGATCCTCGTAGGTTTGTTCAGGTTTCATTTGGAGCCTACAGTGATCTACTGTGATAACCAGAGTTGCGTCAAGCTCTCGGCTAATCTAGTATTTCATGATAGGTCCAAACACATCGACATCAGGTACCATCATATTAGAGATTGTGTTCAGCAGAGAATCATGATGCTTTCATATGTTCCCACGGAGGATCAGGATGCCGACATCCTGACGAAGGCGCTCACCAGGAGCAAGTTCGAATTCCACAGAGGCAGGATAGGGATTGCAGATAATCCATATCTTGCTGAGAGGGAGTGTTGAGAATGCGGCAAGATGATGGAGCTTAGTGAAATGAAGTCGCCTTCACTAAGTGGGCCCGCAGGCAAATTCTGGCGCAAAGTCTATTTTTAGACTATGTCTATTTTTAGACATATGGAGCATGGTTCGAGGATTCCAGTTTGAGATTCTTGGAGCATTGGTCATGTTGGTAAAAATAGATCAGACTCTATTTTTTTAGGTCGAAGCGTTCGAAGTCTATTTTTAGACTGCCTCTCCTAAAAATAGGGAAGTCAAATATTATTTACCCTTAATAATATTTGGACTCTAAACAGCAGTTTACTCTCTTGGAGCACTTCAGTTCGAGCTACAGAAGTGGCTCATGCATATGACAGAGGAATCACATGGTTCCCAAGGGTTTGATGGCATCATGCATGGTTGACTTCAGTTGGACTTCAGTGGCAGAAGTTTGGAGGAGTTAATGAGACAGGTAGTGGAGTTGTGTTCTGTTTATTTTAGTTGAACTAGTTGAGATTAGTTTAACTAGCTAATCAATTAGTTATGAGTGGAGTGAATTAAATATTATTTAATTCATTAATTAGTAACTCATTATTCGACTCAAGAACACATCAGTTCACTACAGTGTATGGTCAGTTCAGTGGAGACCAGTGAAAGAGGTAGATGAAAGGGTGGAGTTAGCTATCAGTTGTGACTATACTGTTGCTATTTGCAACACACAGATAGGTGGAGTAAGCCCATGAGGATTGCGCAGTTCAAGCTGGTGGTTTATCTATATAAAGAGGCCATCCCATAGCATTGAAACACGCAATAGAGGCAAGGCAATTGGCGGTGAGTTTTGAACCAGTAACCTGTTCAAAACTGAGCTAGATTGTGAGTAACTTTATGAGAAAGTACTGAGTACTTGTGAGGAGTATTGTACTGAGTTTGTTACTTGATTTCTCCATTATAATATAAACAATAGATGCGGGGTTTTCAGCTATAATCTTTCCCCATACATACTGTGTTAATGTGTATGATGATTTGATGTGTTATCGCTTGATTTTATTTCCGCATGTGTGATGATCTGAGTTGAGTTGAGTGGAAGAGATTATGTGTTGTGTATGAAGTTCAAATAGTATGTGACCAGGATAGTCTCGGTGGATAATTAATCATTATTCAGCAAATTTCTACACTATCTGACTTGAATTTGCACTCGACTAAGGTTATTATATTAATGTATATGTAATTAAAATGTGGTTCAAAATCATTTATTTCCATATTTTTTATTTTTTAAAAAGAATTACCTAATTAGTTTGAATTTGAAAGTTTTATATTCTAGTAGTAGCTTATGAACACTTACTTTGCGTGGAAAAACTCACATAGGGGTTATGGTGGTACGTATAGTGTCATAGTTCATATATTTTCAGGCTCATTTCAGAGGGCACATTCACATGTGTGTTATAGGATTTGTATATTTTCATACATGTACAGTTTATGGATGTACATCATGGACATTATTTTAGTTTATGGATGCTTATTATTTCAGTTTACGGATGTTGATGTGATATTTGTAATTTGTATGTATTTTCATATGGATAGTTTATTGATACATGTATTCACTATTTCATTTTATGGATTTTTATTAATATTGTTTATGGATTCTCATCAATTTTTGAATTTTATGGATCTATTAAAATCATTTCACTAATTTAATAATTTTTCTCTATACCATAACTTTTATTTGTAAAATTTATGTTCAATTTGGATTTCCAGTTTCATAGACTAAGAAAATAAGTACAATCTTAAGTTATTATGCAAGTCACTTTCATACTTAAAATGAACTAAAATATATCATGTATCAATTTAATATTGAACATGGAAAAAAAATCAATCATGCTTCATATTAGTTGATGGAAAGTGCCTTTTAGTGAAATCAACATGTATGTTATTACAATTAAATTTTAAAAATTAATTATTTGAATTATAAAGCCATATATATATATATAGATAGATAGATAGATAGATAGATAGATAGATAGATAGATAGATAGATAGAGAGACCATTTTCTATGCCCACCCATATACCATTGCATGGACAACTTTTTTAAGAATTTGAATCAATTTCTTATATCAAGGTTCAATTGAAAAACAAAAATAGGATTGAAATACATTTTATTCGATTTTAATAAAAGATGTCATGCAAACAAAAAATAGGTTTTATTCAACATTATTTATTTTCAGATTATCTTCAAGAGCTTAGTCATAACATGATATAAGTCAATCGTATTGAAATTTAATATATAGTTCAAAGAACAACATACGACAACATTTTTGTAAATTTATATAATGTTATCAACTTTCCTAAATTTACAAGTAATTATCCAAGTATTTCAATCAATTCCTGATGATGGAAATAAGTTTTATTAAATTTTAAAAAACTCAAATATGATGGAAATAAGTTATATGTTCAATTTTAAAAGATGTGGATATATAAAATTTACAAATACAAGTTTTATTCAATTTTATTTTTCTTGGGGTTATGTACAAAATCTTAGTCATAATTCACGTCGTCAATAATTTTTTGTGCTTACACTGAAATCAATGTACAATGTTGAACTAATTACCTTGAAATTAATGTACACCATATCTCTAGTTACATCAAATCATAAATCAACATATTCACTAAAATCAATGCATCCAATGCAAGAAATCAAATAGGATGAGAAATCAAAATATACACTAAAATCAATGCATCTAATGCAAACAATCAAATAGGATTAGAAATAAACATCTACATTGAAATCAATGCATCTAACGCTGCAAGAAATCAAATAGGATTAGAAATCAACATCTACAGTGAAATAAATCATGCATCTAGTGTTAGAAATCAAATAGGATAAGGAACCAACATCTACAGTGAAATAAATTCATCTAATGTGAGCTCAATCAAACAAGATTAGAAATTAACATATTTAATGAAATTAATGCATCTAATGAAAGAAATAAAATAGAATTAGAAATAAACATATACATATAAATCAATGCAACTAATGCAAGAAATCAAATATGATTCTAAATCAGCATATGTACACTGAAATCAATACATCTACTGCAAGAAATTTTCTTCCCTTTCTCTCCCCCCTCCATCTATATTGATATCTCCATCCATTTATCCTTATTTTTCTCTCTATCTCACTCCCCCAGACACGCTCTATCTCTATTCATATCTATCTATCTCTCCCTCCCTTCCTCTATAGTATGTTTCGTTCTCTCTCTCCCCCTCCCATCTATATCTATATCTCCCTCTGTCTCTCCTTCTTCATCTCTTTACATCACCCCAAAACACACACATTGTTTCTCTCTCTCTCTCTCTCTCTATATATATATATATATCTCCCTCCATATCCCTCTCTCTCTCTCTCCCTCCCTCTCTCTCTCTATCTCTTCCCCTTTCTCTCCCTTTGTCTCCCCTTCTATCTCTCTTGCCTCCTACTCTCCTCCTTCCCTCTCTCTCCATCTCCCTTGTTACTCCCTCTCTCTCTCTCTCTCTCTCCATCTCCCTTGACTCTCTCTCTCTCTCTCTCCACATTTCCCTATCTATATGTCCTTCTTATTACCTCCCTCTCTCTCCCCCTCAAATTCCATCTCTCTCTCTCCCTCCCTCTCAAGTACTCTCTATCTTCCTTTTTCTCCCACCTCCCTCTGTCTCTCCCTCTTGTCACTCATTCACTATATTTATCTCTCTCTCTATCTCTCTCTCTCTCTCTCTAGCTTCACCATGCAACTCTATTTACTATCTCCCTCCCTCTCTCATTCTCTCCACCTTCTCTCTGACTCTCCTTCTTTGTTTTTATATATCACCCCAAACATACACAATCTCTTTACATTTCTCCCTTGTCACTTCCTCTCTCTCTATCCACCTTTCTCTCTTTATGTGTCTCGAACTTATTCTTTCCCTATATTTTCCTCCAATGCCATCTCTTGAGCTCCCTCTCTTTCTTTGATATTCTCTCCTCCTCTCCCCCTCTCCCTTTGTGTGTCCCCGTCTCTCTCTCTTACCATTCTCTCCCACTCTCTCTCCTCTATATTTCAAAATTTTTAAAATACTATGAAAATAAAGTTTATATATATATATATATATATATATATATATTGATGTTGTACAACAATAATTCAAATGTGTGTTATACATTCACCTCGATGGAAATTGATAATTTTCCAGGGAAATATTATCTGAAATTTTCCAAGATATTAATGTTCTAGCTACCTCCACCAAAGATACATAGAGGGCTTCATGTATTCCAATTGAAATTGTTTAGTTTTTATTTCTTTAAATGTAGCTTTAGGTTATGATTACTTTAGGATTTTGAAAACATTATATATTTTATTATGTTTATATATAAAAATAAAAATAAGTTAAATAAAATTAACATATTGAATCAGCTTGTATGACTCTTTTTGTGTTAATGACTCTTTTGGTGATGCCTATGGCATATATCAACCACATTTATTAATGTGGTTGTGCTAGTATATATTATAATATAAGAAATTTTATATTATTTTAAAGTTTATAATATTATATTAATATAAAAATAACAAATTTTATATTAACATTAAAATATATAATATTAATTTTTTTTATATTAATATCATTTCATCATTTAATTTAGTAATAATAATAATAATTTTTTTTTGATATTAATATTAAATTTAATAAGGTTTCTATATGACATGATAAAAAAGATTCTAATAAGATTTGGAATTTTAAAATGAGGTCAAATATTAATTTTAGATTATTCATAAAAGTTTTATAGAGGCTTGATGAAGCATAATAGCTTGATTAAGAGATATGGCTCGATCGAGGCCCTATTAACCACATATATGGCTCAAACGAGGGTTTACGAAAACCTAGATTGATATATTTAAATTTAGGCGCTCGATCGACTTCTTTAAGAGCTCGATCGAGCCTCTTAAGTCCTAAAATACACTATTTCAACACCCCTTCTACAAAAATTCCTGCAACACCAAACTAGTACATATGGTCAATTTTCCAAAATTTTAGCTCCGATAGTTTTGACGTATTGTCGGAAAGTTCCCAACTTTTTCTCAAATTTTTCATCCCGCCAAAAAGCATCGCTCTTGCGGCACGAAACCTTCCAAATGTCAAAATAGAGATGAAACTCTCCAAATTTTGGAATAAAGACGAAACTCTCCAAACATCAGAATAGTGATGAAACTCTCCAAACATTGGAATAGCGAGGAAAATCTCAAAACGTATGAATAGCGACGAAACTCTCCATACGTCGGAATAACGACAAAATCATGTGAGGGTCAGTTCAGGTCGTGTCAGGTTAGGTCAGTTTAGGTCGTGTCAATTCAGGTCGTGTGAGGTCTTGTCGTGTGAGGGTGCCCAAGGAAATGTGTTTGGGTGGGTCAGGTCAGGTCAGATCTTGTGAGGGCACCCAAGCAAACACATTTAGGTGGGTTGGGTCGGGTCGGGTCCTGTTGTGTGAGGGCGCCCATGGAAATGCATTTGAGTAGGTTGGGTTGGGTCAATTCATGTGAGGGCACCCAAGGAAATGCATTCAGGCAGGCCAAGTCGATTCGGGTTAGGTCGTGTGAGGGCCCCAAGGAAACAAGTTCATGCGGGTCCGGTCGGGTCATGTGAGGGTACCTAAAGAAACGCGTTCGAGAGGGTCAGGTCAGGTCATGCTGTGTGAGGGTACCCAAGGAAACACGTTTTCGTGGGTTGGGGTGGTTCGATTCAGGTCGTGTGATCACTTAGGGAAACGTGTTCAGGTGGGTCGAGCCGGGTCGAGTCATGTGAGGGCGCCAGGGAAACGCATTCGAGTGGGTCAGGTCGTGTGAGGGTGGTTGTATAAAAAATGACATGTTGTGACTGCACGTGTGCCTTGTACACGTTTATGTGATCCGTTTTCCATTTTCTGCCTCGTGCCTTCATTCAGGCAGGTCAAGTCATGTCGTATGAGGGCTCCACATGAAACACATTCGGTTCAGATCATGTAAGGGAGGCTATATCAAAAATGATAATTTATGAGTGACTGTGTGCCTTAAGCATGTTCATGTGACCCATTTTTCATTTTCTCGCATGTGCCTTAATTGAAGTTCTCGCAGGTCGGGTTGGGTTGGGTCATGTGATGGTGCCCAAGGAAATGTGTTCGGGTTGGGTTGGGTCATGTCATACTGTGAAGGTGCCCAAGGAAACATTTTCAGGTGGGTCGGGTTGGGTTGGGTTGTGTGAGGGCTCCCAAGGAATGCGTCCAGGTCGGGTCATGTCGAGTTGTGTGAGGGTGCCCAAGGAAACACATTCGGGTGGGTCGGGTCAGGTCGGGTTGGTCGTGTTGTGTGAGGCCACCCAAGGAAATGTGTTCAGGTGGGTCGTGTCAGGTCGTGTGATCTCAAGGTGCCCAAGGAAATACGTTCAGGTGAGTCAGGTCATGTCGGGTCGTGTCAAGCGAAGGAGCCTAGGAAAATGCATTCGTGTGGGTCAGGTTAGGTTGGTTCAGGTCATGTCATGTGAGGGCACCCGAGGAAACACGTTCGGGCGGGTTGAGTTGGGTCAGGTCATGTGAGGGCAACAAAGGAAATGCTTTCAGGTGGGTAAGGTAACTTTGGGTTGGGTCATGTGAAGCACCTAAGGAAACACGTTCGGGCGAGTCGGGTTGGGTAATGTTGTATGAGGGCGCCCAAGGAAATGCGTTCAGGTGGGTCAGGGTGGGTCAGGTCGTGTGATGGTGCCCACAGAAACGCGTTCAGGTGGGTCGGGTCAGGTTGGGTTGTGTGACGGCGCTTAGGAAAATGCATTCGGGCGAGTTAGGTCGTGTCCAGTCGGGTCGTATCAAAAATTATAAGTTGTGACCGCCCATGTGCCTTGTGCATGTTTGTGTGATCCTTTTCTTGTTTTCCCCCTCGTGGCTTCGTTCGGGTGAGTCGAGTCGTACCATGTGAGGGTGTCATGCAAAACGCATTTGGCTCAGATTGTGTGAGGGAGGTTGTATAAAAAATGGTAAGTTGTCACCGCCCGTGTCCCTTGTGAACATTCATGTGACTCGTTTTTTGTTTTCTCCCTCATGCCTTTGACATTCGAACAGGCCAGGTCGATTCGTTCCATACTATGAGGGGGCACAAGGAAACGTGTTCGGGTGGGTTAGGTCAGGTTAAGTCATGTGAGCACACCCAAGGAACACCTCTGGATTGGGTCATGTCAGGGCGTGTGTGGGTGCCCAAGGAAACATGTTTGGGTAGGTCCAGTCGGGTCCGGTCCGGTCATGCCGTGTGAGGGTGCCCAAGGAAACACGTTCAGGTAGGTCGGGTCGAGTCTTATCGTGTGACGACGCCCAAGGAAATGCATTTGTGCGGGTTGGGTCGTGTGAGGGCACCCAGGAAAACACGTTTGGGGGATTCGGGCCAGGTCGAGTCATGTCGTGTGAGGGCGCCTGAGGAAATGCTTTCAGGTCGGTCGGGTTGGGTCAGGTCATGTGAGGGTGCCCAAGGAAATGTGTTTGGGCGGGCCAGGTTGGTTCGGGTCATGTGAGGGCGCCCAAGGAAACACGATCATGCGGGTCAGGCTGAGTCGTGTGAGGGCACCTAAGGAAACAAGTTCGAGCGGCTCAAGCCGGGTCATGCCATGTGAGGGTGCCCAAGGAAATGCGTTTGGGTAGGTCGGGTCGGGTCGAGTCAAGTCATGTGAGGGTGCCCAAGGATTTGTTGTATTTTCGTGTGAGTGCAAGTTGGTTCCTGTGAGAATCACCTAACATCTCCAAGAGGGATGTGTTGGATTGTAAACACAATCATAGGATCTAAATGAGTGTAATGTACCCCAACACCACCCCAAAACCCAACTAGGGAGTATGCTAGTGAACGAGTCCTAGAAATTCTCAGCCATGTTAAGTACATGTACAAAAAAAAAATTCAATGAGTCCCAATAATTTACGGCCATGTCAAGTACTAATGAGTCAAATTATACAATACACAATATCATAAGAGTGAGGTGAAGAGGGACAACCTAGTGGGAAGAAAACCACCCCTCAAAATACAATGCATACTATGTCAACTATGTAGTTGCTATGAAGAAGGATGGTGTTGTTGATCAACTCCATCATGAATTTGTCCTCAAATTTTTCCAATACCATTGTATTATAATTAAATTTTTTTTGGTTTAGCCTCACACTTGCTTACCATAACAATGATATATCATGGAGTACATATAAATTGAAAACTAGTTCCTTGTGATTTGGTAGTTTCACCCACTAGTTAACTGTCTAGATGAGTATAAAGTACGATATGCCCTCCATAGCACATGATCTAGATCTATAATGGGATGTTGATGATATTCTAAATATAATCCTAAAATATAATTGGAAATATTATCCGATGAGTAAGAAAAATCATCTTGAATACCTCCCTCAAAAATAGGTGTTGGAGGACCTATGGTAGTAGGACCAATGAAAGTTATTATAGAGGAATGCTTTGATGCATCCATATGATTAGAGGAACTTGAATCCAAAATTATTTTTTTATATGATTAATCAATGACAATTGGTTCATGATCCATACCCTGATCCTCTTATAGCTTGTTTTTAATCTTCTCCTTGATATTGTCTATAATATAGTCATATAGATTATGTTTTTGAAGTACTTGGGGGTGCCATGTGGCACCATGGGAAAAACCAAGAAGTTTCACTATAAAAAGTCTAATTTAATAGATAGTTGGGTGAAGTCGTCAGAGTTTGAACCTGCAAACTTAGCAAGAGAATCCAAATACTTGGTTGTTGGGCTAAAGAGAATTTATTAATTAGTTTGGAAAAATTTTATATTTAACATTATATTATAAAATAAAATGTTCAAAATAAATGCCAACAAACTATTATAATCAACTGACCTGCAAGCCTAATTTGTAAACTTTTACAATTGGGTTCGGTCGGGTCATGTCATGTGAGGCCACCCAAGGAAACACATTCAAGTCGGGTCAGGTTGTGTGAGGGCACCCAAGGAAATGTGTTTGGATGGGTTAGGTCGGGTCGATTCATGTCATGTGAGGGCACCCAGGAAAATGTGTTTGAGTAGGTTAGGTCAGGTCAGGTTGTGTGAGAGAACCCAAGGAAACATGTTTGTGTGGTTTAGGCCAGGTCATGTGAGCTAACCTAAGGAAATGGGTTTGGGTGGGTCAGGTCAGGTTGTGTCATGTGAAGGTGCCCAAGGAAACCTGTTCAGACAGGTTAGGTCGTGTGAGGGTGCCTCGAGAAATGTGTTTAGGTGGCTCAAGTCATGTGAGGGTGCCTAGGGAAATGTGTTTGGGTGGGTCGAGTCGGGTTAGGTCGAGTCGTGTGAGGGAGTTGTGACCGCCTATACTATTCCTTGTGCACATTTATATGATATTTTTTCTGTTTTCTCCCTCGTGCCTTCATTTGGGTAGGTCGAGTCGTGTCGTGTGAGGGCACCACAAGAAACTCATTCGTGTTAGATCATGTGTGGGATTCCATATAAAAAATGCTAACTTGTGAATGCCCGTGTGCCTTATGCATGTTCATGTGACCTGTTTGTCATTTTCTCCCTCGTGCCTTCGACGTTTGGGCGGGTCAGGTCATGTCATGTGATGGTACCCAAGGAAACGCATTCGGGTCGGGTCGGCTCGGGTCGTGCTATGTGAGGGTGCCCAAGGAAATTTTTTCATGCGGTTTGGGTTGTGGGAGGGCGCCCAAGGAACATGTGAGGCCGATTGGGTCATGTCAGGTTGTTTGAGGTTGCCCAATGAAACATGTTCGGGCTACTCAGGTCGGGTCGAGTCGTTCCGTGTGAGGTCGCCTAAGGAAATGTGTTCGGGTGGGTCAGGTTGGGTTTTTTCATGTGAGGACACCCAAGGAAACATGTTTAGGAAGGTCGGGTCATGTCGTGTGACAGCGCCTAGGAAAATGCGTTCAAGCGGGTTGGGTCGGGTTAGGTCGAGTGAGTGCACCCAACGAAATGCGTTCGGATGGGTTGGTTTGGGTCGGGTTGAGTCAGGTCGTGTGAGGGTGACCATTTCAAAAATGCTAAGGTGTGACTACCCGTGTGCCTTATGCACTTTCATGTGACCCATTTTCCATTTGCTCAATTTTTCCTTCGTTCAGGCAGGTCAGGTCGTGTCATGTGAGGGTGCCCAAGGAAACACTTTCGGGTCAGGTCGGGTCGGGTCATGTGAGGGAGTCTATATAAAAAATGCTAAGTTGTGACCACCCGTGTGCCTTGTGCATGTTCGTGTGACCTTTTTGCTATTTTCTCCCTCATGCAGTTGTTCGGGCGGGTCGAGTCGTGTGAGGGCGCCCAAGGAAACACGGTTGGGTTGGGTTGGGTCGTGCCATTTGAGAGCGCCCAAGGAAACAAGGTCAGGTGGGTCAGGTTGGGCCATGTGAGGATGCACAAGGAAACACATTGAGTGTTGAGATTTTACCAAACTAAAAAAATAATTTTCTGAGTTTTTAGTATCAACTAATTCTTGAGTTTTCTTTGTCCATCGATCATCAAATTTGGAAGAAATTTTTTAGATAAAGAAGAAGTTAATTATTTCATTTCACTTTTATATTTCATTTCACTCCTATATTTTATATTTTCAAAATATTTCTAAATGGACAAGGTGAAAATATTATTTTTAAACAACTGAAATAAATATTTTTTGTATTTCACTCATATTTTCAAAATATTTCGAAATGGACAATGTTAATTTTTTTTTGGAAACATCTAACTTCTGAGAACTCAACTAGGGGTGAGTTTGTAAAGTATCTATATCTATATCATTCCCCTAAATATATGCATTTAAATTCAATAATAAAATTATGTAAATTTTAATATAAAATAAGAAAATCATCAACATATTTTCGTTTTGGGAGGCCGCAGTTTCTTCGTCATAGTGGTTTAACTAGACCGTAAGCTCCTGAGCTTCTTCACCATAGTGGTTTAACCAGACCGTGAGCTCGAAAACTTCTCCATTCACCAATGCTTCATATTTGTCTCGAACTTCAATGAAAGTCACACTTGTCTAGGAAAAGGCTTCACAAGTAAATAACAATGTTCAGCCCACACACCTAAGAAATCCCATGAATCTCAAAAAAAATTATTTTCGTGTTATTTCTCTTTCCACACTTCTTCTTTTGGTTAACGCACCCCACTAATAGCATATTCGAGGCAGAGCACATATCTAGACCTAGAAAGAATTCCCCATAACTCAGGTGAAAACCCCTTGGAGCTATTGGAGGATGTTGGACTAGCAATTTTTGTGGTCAGATTGGTGTTGGAGCATCGAGCCACAACCTCTTCTAGTTCTGGAGAGGTATTTATCCTACCTTTCTCACAATTTCCCAATTTTATTTCTGATTCCGTCTCACTAAAGTTTATAGAATGGCTATGAATGGTCCTTATATATTTGTGAATGGTGTTTGTATCTTTGTGAATGGTGCTTGTATCTTTTTGTGGAACCCTAAAATTGATATCCTAAATGAAAGTAGTGGAACCCTAAAATTGATCCAGTGGTTTTGAACCACATCGGTGAACACCTGAATAGATAAGCAAATGCGACAGATAAGACAAGGCATTTCCATCCCTGCCATGCCTTACTATAAGGTTAACCCGCCTTGCCTTATTTATCAATAGATTGCCAATGCCTTCTCGAATGCCATAAAAATACATCTATAGCATTAGTTCTATAACAGGATCAGTCGGATCCTACATTTTTTTACTCTACCATATCTTCAGTGAAAACATCCTTTATCAATTGCAAACCATGAGAAAAATCTATGTTCCAATAAGGTAGAGCCATAAGTAGAAGTTGAACGCCAGTAATAATTTCATTATATCCTTGAACCCATATGTACTTAAGGGATTTCTGTGGAAGCACTGTAGCTGCTAAATTAGATTCATTAAAAGAACAGCCTGTAATTTGTAGCCTTTCTAACTATGGGCAACCCTTGAAAATTTTGAGAATACCTTGGTTAGTTTCACCCACAAAACCTATAAGCATCCACCAACATTAGTGTTGTATTTACCAATATCAAAAATATATGTATCTGTCAATCCTCCAAGCCTTACATAAAATGAAAACCTACCAAAATTTTGACATCCATGTAGAAATAACCTGACTCTATTTTTAATTGGTAAATATGTGATGTTCCCTTCTTTCTCTAACAAGATAAACCAGAAATCCTTGAGATTTTTGCAACATTGACTAACAATCTCCAAGGTTGAGTTGCATATATTTGAAACATAGATGGAAATGTACTCAAGAAGGGGGCAACCTAGAGCTACTAAGGAAAGCCCTTTGTGACAAACCCAACCTCATTCGTCCTCCAAATTTGGCCCATCTACTCCTCGTTCCGCTCTAATTATTTCAACTTTTTTTCAAGTATTAGCAACAAATTCTAACCCTTTGTCTCCGGTAACATTTCTAACTCTTTTTATAAGAAAAGCATTCTACTCTTAAACCTCAAAATTTTTATCTGAATTTCAAATATCAATGTTCAAGGAATAACATAATCTTCAATATCTCCATGTCTCAAATTTCAGGCCCACAACCCACTTATCGCTTTCATAGCATTAAAATGCTCCAGTGTATGCTATTTTAATTTCAACACTAATATGGCCCAATGAACTAATAATATAAGCTCCAACATTGTCAAATGACTTGGATATTTTGATATTCTTCTTAAGCATTGCAATTTTACAATCATGATACCACACTAAGAAATTTCCTTCAAACATTCATAAACATAAACTAAATCACTCTACCTTATCATATGTTCATGAAAATAGTGGACACCATAGCTTCTTCCATGGCCACTTCATCAGGATATTAAATTTTTATTCCCTCAGTTTCTTGATTTTGTAAAATATCTATCCACAAGCAAATGAACTTTTTATTTTGCATTATTACCTTTTATGCCATCCAAAGTAAATCTTTCATAAGCACTGTAGAAATTTTCTAGGGGATAGCACCACTACAAACTTAAGCAAGAAAGTGTAGATAATAAATTACATCTATGCCTTGAGTTACAAATTTATCTGAAGTGTAATAGTGAAGGAAAAGGCTATAATTAGATAGGTATCACCAATAATTCCTGCATGAATAGAGTCCATCCTATAAATCCTCGTTTCCCAAAGCCTAGGTCTACGAGACTTCACACAGAAAGAATACCAACAAAAGTAATAACATCTGGCTTTATCCCTGCCTGTTTTATTTTTTTTCAAAGAACTTAATGGATTTTTTCCTAGACCATGTTGGGCACATCCAGTAATCATAACATTCCCTAAGACTACATTTTTTTTTGGCATCCTATCAAAAAAAATTTGTGCAACTTATATACTGCTTCACTTGGAGTACATGTCAACAAGAGTATTTATAGGAAATAAATTGTCCTCAAATAGAGATTTGATTAAGTGGGCATGTTCCTGCCTGCCACAT
This sequence comes from Pinus albicaulis, assembly GCA_034641835.2. NCBI lineage: Eukaryota > Viridiplantae > Streptophyta > Pinopsida > Pinales > Pinaceae > Pinus > Pinus albicaulis. The sequence goes on along the minus strand of CM076574.1, from coordinate 288,799,269 downwards.
GTCAAGGAAACTAAGCTCACACATGCCCTCAGAACATTGAAAAGGGGAATTTTTTCAATTCAAGCCATACCATTGCATTTATTCAAAGAGAAAGGGAGCTTCTTTACCAAATTCATGTTGTGGATAGCCTAGAATCAACATTGTCCACAATACCTCATTTGGCTCATTCTTTAATTTATTTTTTCAAACACTTTGTGTGCATTCTCTAAGTTCCCACATTTGGCTTAAATGTTAAGAAGGGTGTTTATCACAAAAAAATTAAGTTCAAATTCGGCTATTATAATCTTAACATGGACCTGTGCTGCCCTGTTCCAAGGCTACAAGAGCAATGCACACCTTTTGGAGCACCATAATATATAAATATGCCAGGCTGCACTTCAACCATTTCCATCCGACTAAATAATGAAAATTCTTCTCCCTCATTCACATACCTTACACAAATGGTATAAAACTATCATTCATTACATGCATGCATCCAATCAATGCATCAAGCATATGTACCAACATAATTCATAATTGTAGGATCATTATTTGTATAATTTTATACTTTATATATGCATATTCACATAATTCATTCTCATAGATTCAAATTTCCATAACTAAGGCTCATGTGTTTTACCAAGATAAGTTGGAGTTCCCAACGATCACCTCTACACACAATATAGACACTTCCTTATTATTTTTTCAATAATTTCGATACCTTCCTTATCAACCCAAACACAACACCAAAAATATGATTCTTTAGTGCTTCTCAATGTTGGCCAAGAGGTTGTATTATAAAACATGAATTAAAAGAATAAATACTTATTAGATACTTGTGTGTTGTTATAGCCTTTTCTAGGTTCAACACATTATGGTGTCACACACAGTGGTTTCACATGGCGTGTTGTTTGACATTCTATACAAAATTTGTAACATGATTTTCATTGACCAATCACTCTAGTTATAACTTATAACTACTAACCAACTCAATCATATCATACCAATTCATGAATTCATCATAAAGATTCTAGCAATCCTTGCAAGTATCATTATTCTAATCTTACATATCTACTCGTACTTCTATAACTGCAAGCTCAAGACTACTAAAATAAAAGTAAGAAAGAGTATTCCATTCAGAAATGATTGACCAAAATTGATTTGAGATGATAAACTCTTTCCTATAAACCATTTACACATAATTTCCAAAATGTTTTCCTTGAACTCTTCTTATGTGATGCAAGACACACCTAAAGTGGCAAGTAATCAAATTCTGCTCCCAAAACAGGGAAGAATCAAATCTCCCATCAACATAGTGATAATAATTATCAGGCACAGTACTTGTCATTGTAATGGGGGATATAAAGCATTGATTTGAAGAAAAATTTTCTATATCCAAAATAAAAATTATGCAAAGTAGTGGTTATGTGCCATTAAATTTTTTTTTGCAGCTATATCCAATTCTACATTTAATTAAAAAAATTACACTAATATTAGGTCATGTTTGGTTGGCCAAATAGGCTGCACATCCATCAACAGCCAAAAGAACAAGCAACAATAGTATAGAAGATGCTACAGTATGATGAGTTGGCCTTGCAATCCCTCCCACCAAACTTATTTTTGATCCATTCAGGTCATTCTAATATTATTTTGTAGAATTGCATCCTCTAGTAATTATACCGATGAATTTGGTGAAAAATATTTAATTGTTAGTAAATGTTGGAGTGGTAAATACATACAAAAGTACAACAATATTTTCATTCAAAATATGTACAATAGTATCTCCTATAGTGGAAAATCCAGATTCAGACTTTGAATGCACTGCAGTATGTCTTATAAGGTTAATCTGCCTTGGAATTATGAGATTAAATACTTGCTTGCTAGTCCAAATTGGCCTTGGCTTCAAAATCGTTGGAACATGTATTTTCCATCAAAGTCCTCCCACCACATTAAAATATTCATAAAGACATCCTTCCTAAACAACATAGAGATTGTTGTTAAGAATTTTTGAAAAAACCTATGTAAAAAAATTAACCTGTCATTTAAACTGGATACTGTACCTATCATGCAAGAGAAAAAATTTCATGGTAAGATAACTTTTTAAAAATGAAAAAAAAAGGAGATGACCATAGAATTCCTATTATACTTACCTTCTCTATGAATGTGTCACTTTTATTCACCTTCTGACAACCCAAAAGTGTGCCTTGGACAATACCCATAACTGGCCTATTCGACTGAGGAGAGACAATGCACTTTGGCACCATAATTAGTTCCAATACTTATGCTCTCATCTCAAATTACTGAGGTACGTGCATATTCATTCCATCTCCATCACAACAATAATTATATGGTGATGTAACTGACAAGTTCAATATGTTGAATATGGCATGATTTTGATCATGTGCCCCATGATAGACATCTTATGAAGACTAGGTTGTCGATTGAAAATAAAAAAGTCACCATCATTCAAATGCCTCTCCCCCTATGAAAAACATGACAAGATAAGTATATCATTTAAGAATGTTAGAAAAAAAATGAATATAATCTTATGCATATTTTCAGAGTTATTTATATTGTAAGATAATTTTTTGGAAAATAACTATGTTTTTTAATTTAGTTTGTGGAAAATTTTTGATGGATACTCCATAGGGACATAAAATACTTAATATAGGTGGAGTTTCATCTAAAAAAATATATTCACAAACACAATAATTTTCCAAAAATTCATCTTACAAAAATAAAACAATCATGAAAATTGATACTACCTTATAACCCAACCCTAAATGATGGTCGTTGATCTTCTTCATGAAGCGAGGATCAAACCTCTAGCCATCATCCCTGATAATGTATCTAGCACAATTTTTCCTTGGAGGAGGATGAGGTCCATATTCAACAAGTTCTCTTAATCTATTTGACCCATGCACATAGAATTAGTGTAAGTTATAAAATAATTTCGGTGAAGCAACAGAGTTTAAACTTTAAAGAAGATACCTTGATGCTATTCAGGTCACACCTGACCATGTTATATGGAGTCACAGTTTATGGATATTTCATATTAAGTGCAATACTCCAAGGCACACCTAACTCATAAATGTTGATATTTGGATCAAGAATGAAGAGTACATGCAGAAAAATCTACACATTTCCCCATCAAATTCCCTTTGATGTGACCCTCCTTGGCCTTCAGTCTACTGCATATGGACTTAATAGGTCATCCCGATTAATTAGTTTCCTGATGTGAACAACATAAACCATTACTTTAGTTCATAAGACAAAGTTAGAAACCAACTATATTAACACCAATTAGGATGAAGGAATATTTACCCTTGGCTGACCAGGGAGCTCATTGTCAAAATAGGTCACAACGTTGAATTGCAACATTTGAGAGAATTTTGTAATAATATGTGTTGGAGCCCCATTATTTTCCCGTTTCTTCAAATTTTCATTGTTTTCGATGATCATAGAAAGTTGATGTGTGACATCATCCTACAAAATATCAGGAAAATTAATGTATTTATAAATTTCGAACATCCAACACAACATAAACACAAGAGTTATGTGATTTCTCTTGCTGTCCATTTTCTTTAATAAGTAGAGCCCATTAATGTTGAAGACCCATGTTTCATTCTTATCTAATTGGTTTTTTCTTTTTTCTGTGACGTGACATATGTATATGTGGGATCTTGTACGGTTCCTCATTGTAGTTACAGTCTATTTTTATAATAAGTTACATAAATATATTGACAAACAACTTGTGGTCAAGTGGTTAAATAAATAAAAAATTCAGTGTTAAGACCTAGGTTGAAACTCCTATAGAACATTTTGTTATGTCAATATAATGTGGCCAATAGATCCATACTGCATCTAAGACCAAGTTAAAGTCTTGGAGACCTTCATGACTCATGGATGTAGTCCATCTCAGTGGGAGAGGCCAGGTGAAAATCCCATTTGAACTTCGTGAAAGAGAATACCTTTCGGTCATGGAATCTAAGACAATGGTAGACCCACTTCCTTAACAAAGGGTCATTTACCAACCCAAAGGTTGCAGAATTGACACAAAATGAGGAACAAGAAAACCTATTAATTTGTTGTGCCAGTGAAGGATTGTCAACGACAATGGAATTCCATACACGAGGCCACATTGATTCAGTGTCATGTAAGAATACAATGCTTTAAGAAACACAGACTAAAATTTGGCAAAGGGAAAAGTTTGAATCATATTCTGATAATCAGTTAATGAAGTAGATGGCCAGTTCAGGTGTTCCCCAATAGATGGTGGGGGGATATAACAAATTGAAATCGATCTAGTCAATGGTTTCTCATTAGATCACTATGATTAGTGAAAACATAATAGATAAATCATGATGATCATTTATAAGTGGATAGTGAAAATATCTCAAGCCATGGTGAGAATGTGGGTGTATGATAAGTGTAAAGTTATCTAAGCTAAAGGTAGACTGATTTCCTTTGATCAATGGGCTACTGAAATAAAAGTTTAAAAAATAATCTTGATATTTATGTGGAAACAACACACTAGATCTTTTTGATATAGTTCCATGTAGGAATACAATGCATTATTATGAAGAGACTAAAATGGGTTCAAGGGAATTTTTGAATCATATTATGATAACCAGTCAATAAAAATCTTGATTCAAAAAGGTGCTCTGCTTAAGGCATAGTGAGGGAATATTGTATAGTGCTAACTCTATCCAGACTCAATTGTCTGATATGATGGAAGACACAAAGGATTCGAAGACCTTAGTAGAAGAGCGTGCCCTTATTCACAGTTTTAATGCATCGCAATACGAATTTTTTGGAAAGGATTAACCTCATTGTTGAGTAACGATAAATGTGATCGTATTATATGACAGATTTGATTTCATAAGTTGCAAGTGACCCAAAACAGTTTGTCTTGCTATATTATCTGATTTTAGGAAGTTATTTGTTTTTTAAGTACTAGTTAGAGTTGCATTTGAAATTGAAAGGGACTCTTCAAATATCACCTTAAATTTTGATCAAGGCCTTATTCAAATATGCTCCAAGGTCTACACCAAATATCATTTCAACTCTACTCCAAAGGTCTGCTCCAACTAATGGTCAATGATTCTTCAAACAAGGGATTCAAAATCAGCTTTAATTTTGCTACCAGTCTGCTACAAGGGAAACTAAAATATCTCAAATAATCTTCATAACTCAGGCCAAAAATTTACTCAACTTAGCTCCTCATTGTTCTTCAAGAAATTTGCTTCAGTATCAAATTCAGGTCTCAACTTCCAACTGCCAAGAATTGGAATCTTGTTCACAATTTCTATCTATCTTAGTAACCGCAAATTCGAACATTCTTACTTAGTGAACTTCTAGTTTTGTCCTTTGTTTTGGTTTTATACCTTGAATTTCATCATGAGAAAGTTGGATTACTCTAGTTTTGTCACATATGCTTGACCTCTTGCATAGAAGATTCCGAGGAGGAGAAATTTTGCACAGTAAACTCTTTACTCAATTATCCTTATAGTGGGTTCATTAAATTTCACTTTCAATTCAACCATGGTTTCAATGATTTTACTTATGATTACTGTGTAGATATAAAAATCTCGGGGGATAAAAATCTTTACAACATTGTCTAGTTCTGATCTATGTTTTACTGCCAAACTCATGATTCAGTTAGCTGCCAACACATTGTCAAAAACCTTCACTATTGAAACCCATGTTGTATACCATTCTCGAATTTGTTATTTACAAACCTTGGCACAAATAAAAATGAAAATAATGCCCACTATAGAAGAAACTGTCATGCATTTTGGCCACACTACTTTCTTATGTAGTGCCTGAGACATTCTTTCCTTATTTTGGAGTTTATTTTTTAGAAAAATAAAGGTTTATATAATTAAAAAATATGCTACTATAAGAAGCTCTACACGTGATACATGAAGCTTACAAATGTTCATGCAAGTCATAGATAAACCTCACTTTCGTTTGCTTTACTTCTAGCCTATTAGCTGAAGCTTCGTTGTTCTGTTTGAGATAGGAGTCTATAGTGAAATACATTGTTGTTTCTATTTCCATTCTTGCAAGGATATAGTTTTGTTACTTATTGTATTAACCCATATTAGTTTATTGAAGCATATTTATTGAGTTCTGTCTACATCATCAATGATATTTAATAAATTACTAATTTTAAACACTCGATACCAAAGAATTCCTTTGGAAATTTAGTTTCACAAAATAACTGTGTAAATATCACAAACTGAACTTTTCAGATGTTACATATTTTACATCATATGATTTTGGGAACTTAAATTTTTAACTGGACTTTGTGGATTAGTTCCAATTAATATACCATGCTAAGCTTTGATTCAATGATAGAAATAATATTCATGCAAAGCATTATGTTTATTGACAGTATGGAGGCTTTTTTTTTTTCCTCCAGATGTGGCCTACAAAGCGGCAGTTTAGTGGTTTTGGTTCTATCCTTTCCAAACACTTGGAGGAGCTCTTTTCAAAGGTACATATTATATATACCATACAATTAATATCTTTTTTGTAATGTACTTTTTTTATTATGTTGAATTACAAGATTCTTTTCTTTTCGTATACATGCATTCTGATGGTAATTGAGATAATTTCATATCCCAACTAATAATATTTCCCTTCCTATTGCAGAGCGATATTGCGATGTTGGAAAAGAATTATATATTACCATTAGTGTCTAAACTATTTCCAAATCTATCTTAATTATCAGGCCAAATAATATCTAGGTCGCTCTCAGGAGATCAAACAACAATTTTTAGCTTATCATCACCTCTTGCAGAAATACACAAGGATCAGACTATTTATAAGATTCGATTGATCTCCATACTTAGTGATCTCAATATTATAAATAATAATGAACTAAATTTCAAACTAATAATAATAACACTTTGGGCTTCCAACATATGTGATGCCGAAAAAACATTTTAGTTTCTTTATAGCTGCAATGATGCCCATGCTCCAAAGGTTTTCCCAAAGTTTTTTTTCCATCGGAATTCCAATGATGGCTTTCATCAGAACTATGATGAGAGCTTCCTTTGGACTTGTGACACCTATTTATAGCTGAAATGATTCCCATGCTACAAAGGTTTTCTCGGCTTTTGTTTTTCATCTACCATTTTTTCCGTCGGAATTGCGATGATGGTTTCCATCGGAATTCTGACAAGAGTTTTCCATTGGAAGTGCGACTCTTGTGTACTATGAAGCATCAGAGGTGCGACACTATGAAGCGTCAGAAGTGTGATGATATGAAGCGTCGAAAGTGCAACAATATTAAGTGTTGGAAGTGCGACGATATTAAGCATCACAATAATCGCAATATGAAGCATCAGAATAGTGTGGGAAGTGCAACGATATTAAACGTCGAAATTGTGACGATGTTGTCCATCGGACTTGTGATGATTGTGTCATTTTCAACGACACAGGAAATGACATTTTTCCCAACCACAAAGTGTCGCTCTTGGGACACCTATGTGTTGTTCTTGTGACTCCTATGTGTCACAATAGCAACATTTTGGCGTCGGAAATTGGGCCAAATGTGATAGTGCCATTTTGTACCCTAGCGTACTTCGGGATAAATTTATCCTTACGTGGTGGAGTTGATCTCTTGGATTCATGAATGAATCCTATATCCAATGGCATATGAGTTTGAAATTTTGGAATTAATATGATATTTTTCATACAATTTATTTTAAACATAATTTTTGAAATTTTTTCAAACTATTTTAAAGAGGTTGAATAAAAAATCAATATCATAAAATATACAAAACGAAAAAAATACCACTATCTCCTTTTACGAGTACTCTTCAAAAGGTTAGTTTTAGTTTTTCAATATTTTTAAATCATTGAAAAAAATCTTATGTGAACACATGTGTGTGCAAAATTCAATTGAAATATTACTTTTCCAACTTTGAAAAATAATAAAAAATGTATTTTTGCATAAAAAATTAAAATTTTAATATGAAAAGCTTACCTCTTTGTGTGTAGATCATGCTTATATATATATATATATATATATATATATATATATATATATATATATATATATATATATATATATATATATATATAGATATATTAAAATTTACACAATTTAAACTAGGTTATGCTACGTGAAGACACACATACCTCTTAAGATGTGTGAAAATTTGCAAGGAAAAGCATTTAATTTAATGGAATATTGACATATTACATGAGACTAAATATTTTGCAAAAAATATTGTTAGGAAAACAACATAATTCTCCACAATTTTTCTTTTCACTCCGAATGAAAATTCATAGTGTTTATATGAATTTTGAGGTCTTCAATTTGATAAATGAGGAAAAACTTGAAATTTCATCGCCACCTTCGGCCCAAAAGTGTAACCAATCTTCATGCTTTCACCCTTAGCTTTGCTTCCATGTTCGAAACATATCATTCCAATTGTCTAGGATCTCCTCTAAATGTATCAGTGGAGCACATGTTGCTTTCCAAACTTTCAGTGAGAAGGGGCATTGTCTGAACAAATGGATGATATTCTCTTCTAAATATTTAGACAATTCACATCTTGAAGGACTAAGGATATTCCACATTTTTATATTCTAAGCAGTCAAGATCTTGTGATGGACTAGTGCCCAATATAATAAATTCACCTTGGGTAGCCCATCCTTTTGCCACAAATTTCACCAAATTCGATTGTGTTTAGGATGAGGGATATTTTTTACCAATGAGGTAGACCCTGCTTTAAAAATGTAACCATTTTGTGGGTACAAGACCCATGAACATTGTTATTGTTTTTAGATATATATTGGAGCCGTAACTTTCAGATTTTGAGCAAGGCGGTCCCATTGCAGTTGTAGTTTGGTGGGGAAATGTGGTTGGTTCCAACCCCTCCACAAACCACTTTCATCCCATTTAGAAATGTCCCATAACCAAAAAATACCTTCTTTCTAGATCCATGTTACTAAATCTTGTAATTCCTCTCATTCTCCCTATGGACATGCTGAGCATAATTTATCAAACTAGATATTTATTTGATCATGGTTTCCAAGATTCCAGCCAAGATGAGTTAAAATTAAAGGAGTTGCCTTTTTATAGAGTTTCCATATTTTGGAGCCTTGACCATTCCACTCTATAAATTCAAATCTTTTCAAAAGGGATCAATGCAAATATTTGTGTAAAAATGCCATCTTCCACCACTCCGTTGAATAAAAAATTATCCTCCAAACCATATTTTCCCCAAAGCTAGGTTCATGAAGATAGGGTCCTTGATTTCTAATCCTTCATAGGTTTTTTGGAGTCGAAAAATGCTCCAATTTACCAAGTGAAACTTTTTTTCATTGTTGTCCTCCCTTCCATAAAAAACTTCCCGATTAGTGTGCCCAATTGATTTACCACTGCATTACGGGCCAAAAAATAGAACATAGATAGATTATGAATGCTAAGAGGACCAATTTAAATAGGGTGGGTTGATCTAATGGATTAAGCCATTGTTCCCCCTATGCATTTCTTTTTCAACACATCTCCCTAGTTTTCCAAGCTCGTGGCGCCCAGAGATATGGGAACCCCAAATTACCTGAAATATCTCTAACTAATATCAGTTGAAAATCCAAGGAGGTTGGAAATATCATCCAAATTGAAATCTCAACAATTCCACCATATAATTAACTCTTTATTTTGTTTATTAGTCCCCCAGTTAGGTCCAATAAGGATTCCAACACTTTTTTGAATCGAGATACCATAATGTAACACACACCCTTATATACCCCGATAACTAGAGGTGGTTACTACCCTAACCTAACTCTCAAGGCGTGGTTATGAGAATGGAGTTAAATTTTTTTCTTTATATTCATCTCGAAGCCAAACATAATAAACTCCTTCGAAATCATCTTTTCAAGGAAATCCCGGTGATATAAAATTTTACCCTATTCAGACCCCAAGGTTGAAGTTGTGATGATTTAAAGTTTCCTACTTTACTATACAATGGTGATTTTTAATCCATGTGGAACACACATGGTGCCACGTGGAATTATCAAACTAATTCCACATCACACTAGGACATGCTAAGTGTCACCTTCCCCTTGATCCATGTAACATTTTTGCTTCTAACGCCAATGATGAGGTCATGTAATCATCAAAGGGAATAACCCCTAAGATTATTCTTCAACTCATTATAGTATGAGACTTATATATATATATATATATATATATATAGATATAAATATATATAGATATATATATATATATATATATATATATATATATATATATATATATATATACATATATATATATATATATATTTTTTCACAAAGAAAAAATTCGTAATTTTATTTATGAGAAAACAAAATTACATGTTGTATGAGCTGGTATATCCAAAGACATTCAAATTCCGCAAATAATAAAGAAAAGGGGATACAATTAAGATTTTCTCCCCTTCTTATTTTCAACCTTACGCCAAGCACCAAGTGTTGGCTCGGTCTCGATAAGGACAAGCTGATTTTCTTCTGTTGGTGCTCCATGATCCTTATCAGAGTCAGATGTGTCTGATGTATGAGTTCTTTTGCATCCCCCACTGTCTAGTGTTCCAGGTACCATATCCTGCTGCGTCTTTGTGGTGGTGTCAAGAGGATCTTGCATTGCCTGTTCTTGTGTGCCCATGGAGGTATCTGTTTGTTGATTCTCATGTGGTGTTGGTTCCATCTCTTCTTCTTGTAGTTCTGGCTCTTCTGAGGGGAATTTCCAACCTTTTGCCGCTTTGCCTATTTTCTTCTTTTTCCTGTTATCCCTTTTTGCTGCCGGGCATGAGTTTTGTAGGTGTCCTGTGCACTTGCATATCCGGTAACTGAAGGCTGTGTTCTCATAGTCTAAATGTTGTGTCCATCTCTGCTGTTTTTTATTCAACATAATGGACTCTGGGAGTCCCTTGCTCAAATTAACCTCCACACAGATTCGTGCGAAGGTGAATATGCGTTCTTCCAGGTGTTGGGTGTCTATTTTAATGTATCTGCCAAGGGTGTTTCCAATGCAGCCAAGAACATTTTCATTCCAAAAATGTAGCGGGAGGTTGTAGAGCCTTACCCAGACCGGCATTTTAGTCACCTCCATGATATTGGCATCAAAATTTGGGAACCATGGTGTGATGAAGAGTCCCGTGGAGCCCCAGAACCATGGTCCCTAACTGATAATGGCATCTCTGACCTCAGTGGATGAAAATTTGACAATGAAGAACCCCTTAGAACATAGGTGTATTTCACATTCCATGGTCCAGTTTGTAAAAATCCAATGGAACAGCTCCATTGGTTTGGGCCAGAAGCAGTTGAATCTGCCTATAATTGCTTGGGATTCGTAAATAGTTCTGTGTATATCAATATTTGGGTTGTCTATGTTTATTTCAGGCACGCTGTCCTGTAGTTCTACAATATATGGCTTGGGGGAACTTTCAGCAGGGGTGACAGGTACTGTGGGAATGTTTTTTTCCCCCTGTAAAATATTCCTGTAAGAACCTTTTGTGGGTACCGTTTTGGATGCACCAGCGCCCATGGAGGGTCCATGAGCCCTGTTTTGGCCCATCATTCCACCTCTCAGTCTTAGGTTGAGGCAGATGGAAGACTCAGTGATAATGGAGTAGTCATTAACAGAGCAGTGGTCAGCTAAAACTTTCCCCCCAAAAATCAGAGACTGTGCATGAACTGGGTAACCTGCCTTAGTCTGGATTGCTTCCTTCAGATGTAGTATTGAATCTATTGTTCGAATCCATAGAATAAAATTATTACCTACAGGAGGCTTAATGAAAACTTGGTATGGAGTCGAGCCTACCTGTGAATCGGTGTTGCAGATATGCAGGCTGCGTTTTTTGTCCATAAGCACCTCATCATGGGCCTGTTCCTGGCTCAGTTGGTCCGAGTGCAGCCACAGATTCCCCTTGAAATCTGATGTCCCAGTATCAGTTGCATTGGAGAAGCATGAAGGCCCTTGCATCCTCTGATTCGAATGCTGCTGTGGAGGCCGCAAGGCATTAAATCCGGAAGCCCAATGTCTGCCCTTCCTCGAGGCCCAGGGCAGCGATGTGAAGGCCGACTTGCCGAAGAGAAAGACATGCGGAATCCACACCCAATAACATAGAAAATCAGATATCCCAGCTTGAGCAACCGACCAGTAAAATAGAGTAATGCGCTCAGTGGCTCCGTGAGAGGAGTAGCAGAGCGCATACCGCGGCGCTGGTACAAAGTCGAAGTCATCAAATAACAAATGGCGGTCGCAGGGACTTATTCCACGTCCTGCTAAATCATTTGATGGACTGGTCAGGCACCAAATCCCCTTTTTGTTGGTTCTGCAGGGTGTCCAAGAACCTGTCTCAGCAGATATGTGGATTCTCACAGGCGCAAATGGATGCCCAGCTCGAACAAAATCACATGGTGCAGCGATGGTAATGCAAAGTCTCATCCCATGGAGGCGCCGCCAGAGCAACGAACTCCAACCTGTGGCAGCAATGGAGGACTGTAACCTTAGAACAGAAGTTTCTCCCACGCGCGCCATTCTTTCTCCAACTATCATATATATATATATATATATATATACATATGTATATATATGTATATGTATATACATATATACATATGTATATATATATGTATATATATCTATATATATATATATATATATATATATATATATATATATATATATATATATATATATATATATATATATATATAGCAAGGTCTATGCCAGGTCCAACGAGAGTGGGAAGTTCACAATCTCAACGGTATGGATTTTATAGCAGCCTTTCCCCTATCCTACCTATAACATCACTAGGAGGTCCACACTCCTCATTCCATGCTAGAGTTCTACCTTACGATCTAACAGCTCTAATGTGTACAAACCAAATCTACATGTGGAGGTCATGTTATAATTGATACAAAGGAAGAGTATAGGTTATGAAGTTATAGTTCCGCCACAAGCTTCTGTCATCTAAATCTACGACCATGTGAGGCCCCGCCACATCAACGGTTTGCAAGGGTCCCAGACACGTTTAGTACGGAGAAGGAGGGGGGTTGTCACAATGGGTCCCCATTGTTCATCTATGATGCATCTCGATCATAGGATTTATGTATGTGTTCCCAATGTGCACCAACCCCAAGTCATGTGTACCATTAAACCTTTCCTTTCGATGATTCATACCAATGGGGGTAAGCCCCCATTACCACCATTTTGTCACTCATTCTATGTGTTATACCATGATGACTAGTCTACCGAGTAGCCTATCCTTCTCTGTCCTGATCATGTGATTCGTCATGTGACCAAAGGTGAAAAATCAAAGGGTTTCTCAATTCTATGCTCATTAACAATGTAGCCATTACAACCTTGCCATGAACTAGATTTTTAATAGTTGCACAATGAAAAAAATCATGTTTTTCTCAACATTAGGTACTATAATCGGTAATGATCATACTACCCCATGTAAAATTAATAGCGCACGTTGTTGATAGAAGAGTATGAACGTAGTGCACAATGAGATATACAAGCATACCAAAAATTTCCAAGTTAATTCAAGTATCGATACCATCATTCCAATTCATAGAAGTCCGTGGAGTACCTACGACCCCACCCACCCTACATGTGGGCATATCAACTGTAACAACCATGGTGAAGATTACATGTAATAAAAGTTACTAAAGAAAAAATAATAACTAGGGTCATGGGACATGTATTCCAAGATGAATAATGGGAAAACATACTATTTCAGGTGTTCATATGTTTTATTATGGCTATGGAAATTGGCAAAGGCAATGGCTAAGGCTTTGGGAAGGAAAAGTGCCAGTTATTGGAATTTATTTATGAAAATAATGGAAAACAAGAGAAAATGGAGGTGAAAGGTCACAAGTTTCATGTGAGGAGGAAAACAATGGAAATTTGAAGAGAAAAGAGGCCTCCTTGATAAAAAGGCTTTTGAGGATATATTGGAAACATTTTGTTAGTTCAGTTTTGGAGCTCTCATTCTATTGTCTCTCTCTCATACTCTTGGATACTTAGAGTTTTCTTCCAGTACTCTTGGAGAGCGTGGAATACTTTGATATTTGGAGAAATAAGGCAAAGGAAGAGTAGTAAAGAGCAAGAGGACATCAGGATTAGCAGCTACAACGGATTCTATTTGTAGGTACCAAGTTCCATGTATTTATTTCTCACTAGTTTTGGCATGCATGGCATGTTCTTGTGGTTTCTTGGTCATATTATGTCGTTGGCATGGAGGATTGCCTGGATTGATAGTGGATTTTCATATTCATTCCATTTTCTGGATAACCATGGTGTTGTGGGTTCATTTCATTATTATTTTTTTCTGATTTGTTATCATGTTCATTTAGTTGTGAGTTGAGTTATTAGTTCGTGGAGCCTTAGTTGGAAAAATACTATGGAGCCCTGTAACGACTTGGGTTGAGTTGCTAGTCTTGGATCCTTGGCTGGAAAAAACGCTCTGGAGCCCTTGGTGGGTTGAGTTATTATTCCCGGAGTCTTGGTTGGACAAACGCTCCAGAGCTCGGAGACAAATGTGGGTTGAGTTACTAGTCCTAGAGCCTTTGTTGGAACAAACGCCCTGAATCCCTGGAAAACTTAGGTGGAGACCAATTTGGTGATGGTTGTGATGTTTGACCATGAAGCAGAATCACTGGTTGTCTGCTGAGGTGGTTTTGCCTCTAGAAGCTCTTCTTTGGTTTTGATTGATCAATTTTATGATATCCCACATTCATTCTTGGAATATGGAACAAGGGTGACTGGCTGAAGAGAGATTTGGCTGAGCCATTTCTATGGTCGGGTGGAATGTGGAAGTCCCATACCTGATTGAATTTTTATTATGTAAATAAGATTTATTTACTCTTATATTGATGGGTAAATATGCTTGTTATTATGTGGCTTACTATGGTTGTTATGTGATTTTCATTTCTGTTGTTTATATGTTGGTTATGAATGTGTTTTGTGATAGTGATGATGTATGGATATCATCATGTTTTGATTTGTAAATTAATGAACAATGTATCTATGCCAAATTAGATGGTAATGAAGTTAACTTGATGAGGAAACAATGCTTCTTAGTGATTCTCAGATAAGGATGAGATCCATATGCTTAGATTTCTTATTTAAACCTGTAGATTACATATTTGTGACATGTTTGACGAAATTCCTGTCATGGCTAGTATGGGTGCAGTAAAGTCCTCGTTCAAGTGTTTTATTTTGCATCATTATTCTGTTGTTATGTTTCATTTCTAAAATTTTCATGGTGTTCTAGGCAGTGACCCAGGCTTTGGTCCTGAAAAAGTGGCTCAAATCCTAGGGACACTAGCACAATTCTGAGGAAAATAGTCCCTAGATGCATGCATTCCCATGTTGTGGGAGCTTCTAGAGCATGCCAAACACGCCCATGTACATATCAAGGGAGTGTTCAGGGTTTTAATGGTCTAAAACGCCAGTGGGGCCCAAGGGCTAGTTACTTGAGTGGTTGGGATAACTCCTAAGATTTTTGTTGCTGATGTGGAAGGTTCGTGTGATGTGTTTCCATCGATTCCATTTCCTTAAGGTCACGTAGTCGGTTGAATCATATCATAGTAGCCTCTCATCACATGTTTACCCCAGTTGTCCAGTTGGGTAGATATGGGACGAGGGTGTTACATAAACCTTGTATAAATATATGTACATAATACTATATAATAATGTGGGGGATGCATATAAATTTACACACACACACACACACACAGATATATATATATATATATATATATATATATATATATATATATATATATATATATATCGTTGAAAAAATGTTGCAATAAAGGATTAATTTGACTTTAGCCTTAGTCAAATTGAGTAAATCTAATTTCCACATCAATAGGACAACTTGGGGGAAATTAACTTGTGTGACATGGCTCTTGTCACTCAATTAGCTTAGTAAATTTGAGTTAGAAGGGTTGGAGTTCATTCATGCATGTGTGATTGCTAAATTTTAGTAATCTAGTTCATTTATTTTTAGATGTATTTAGTTAACTGACCTCCAACTATTGTTAGAGTCAGTTGAAGGTCAGTAGTGTAGTGGGACAACAATCTAAATTAGAGTTAACTAATCAATCAACCAAAAATAGCTAGTGCATGCAAGGAATTTGAGTTTCTCAACCAAAGTAGATATGTCAAGGCAGTGTAACATGCAGTTGTAAACTAGTTTGAGTGTATAGGTGTTGCATGCAGTCAAATGATCAATCCTTGGGAATTTCACAATGAATTGGATTACATTTCCTAAATAATAGGGAGCAGTTACCTAAAAATTTGCATAAGGAAATATGAGGCTAGGTGAGTTGATATTTGGCTAAGTGTTCGCCAGAGTCATTCATTGAGCAGAGAGACCAATTATTCTTTTGGTAGGTTCAGCTTTGAATTGGAGTACGAAATTGTAATAGTTTATATATTCATATGATTAATGCAAAGAGGATTGAGGGATTTTTCCCAGTTGGGTTCCCATAGAAATTACTGTGTATTTGTGGTTTTTCTTATTGTATGTCTATGCATGTTGTTCTCAATTGTGAATTTCATTTTGCAGATGAGTAGACTAGAATTGTGTCTCTTTATTTTATATTGAATTTATTGAGTAGTGGAAATTATATGAAATTTCTAGATATAGTTACGACCCTTCACCATCTGATATCTCACGTCAAACATTTCATTCAACACTTATAAATCAACGTGCTTCCCTGTGGCGATCCAGCAACCCAGTTTTTTTCAATTAACCCAATAGTTGGCAGGACCAACACTTCCCCTCATTGAAATCATAATGGAAATACCCCATTGTCTTCTTGGCCATTGATTTCTTGTGACTTGATTAACAGTTAATATTGCAGCGAGACTTCCCCCTCCCCTTAATATTATGGCCTGATTTCCTCCCTCAGTAGTGTTATGCGGTTTTATGTTCTATCAACCTAGACTTTATGACTAAGGCCTTCAAACCCACTCGAAGATTCCTCCCTAGCTTCTCCCTATGCACGTGATATTCAAGATGAAGTATCAACTTCAATTCTTATGCACACCATAAATGATAGTTGTATTTAATATTTGTATAAATATGTCTACATATATATATATATATATATATATATATATATATATATATATATATATATATATATGTATATATGATTTATGCGTTGATACATGGGTGCGTGGAATGGAACTACCTTTTCCATGCCTATGGGTTGTCCATAATACATTAAGTGAGTATTCGAATAGTAGGTGGAAAACTTTCAATCGGCATCAAATTATTTATACACACACACATACTATATATATATATATATATATATATATATATATATATAAATGTTCCTACCTCTCAGTCACATAACTTTGCAATTTAGAGTATCACAATGGGGTTTAATTAGGGGAATTTTGAGGTCTAAAATGGTCCTCCTAAGAAAATTATAAAATAATAGCGGAAATAATAAAATAATATTAGATAACATCAAAGTTTAGGGGGGGAAAACAAAAAAACTACTTTTTGAACTCATATTTTCAACTTATCTCCCTATGGGTTTACTCAAAGTTTGAGCGAGAAAAATCGTTGGATGAAAATTTTGATTCCTCATCAAGGAATACCCATGTTGCATACTTTTGATGGACCCAACTACATTAAAAATGAAAAATACATGAAAAACATGATTGTAATCATGATTTTTCATGTA
This sequence comes from Pinus albicaulis, assembly GCA_034641835.2. Taxonomy (NCBI): domain Eukaryota; kingdom Viridiplantae; phylum Streptophyta; class Pinopsida; order Pinales; family Pinaceae; genus Pinus; species Pinus albicaulis. The sequence continues at coordinate 288,781,563 of CM076574.1, read as the reverse complement.
TTTCTCATTTTTTGTGTAGTAGGATCCATCAAAAGTATGAAACATGGGTACTCCTTGGATGAGGAATTAAATTTTCATCTTGGACACATGAGAAAATCATTCATTTTCAACAACCAAAGCATTATTACTCCTTTATACATGAATATTATTTTTTCTATTCTAGTGATTCAATAAGTAATAGAATGTCAAGGGCTAGCGTAGATGCTAGCTATATCAACAAGCATAGAGGGAGTTTTACACCAAATATTTAGGACAAGCTACTAACCTTGTAGCTCAACATGAAATTATTTATACTCTCAATAAAAAACTATGGAACTAATAATTAAATACCAATTTATTCGTATGAGGATATTATGCTTAACATTCAATTGATAGTACATCATACTCTGAAAACATAACCAGAAATTTGCAGCACATGTTAAATGGATTGAATACTTACCTTGAATTTTAGGTTGGGAAAATGAGTCTAAGACTATGAATCTCCACCCAAACATAGACAAGCTGCATCCAGGTCTCTCATACAGCCATCACCCCCAAGCAAGAATCTGTAGAATGAGTAAGGGATTTTCTCAATGGATTAAAACCAAGTTTTCCAGTTGAAACTAGGGTTCTGAAGGTCCAACCACCTCCATCCACTAACTAAGACACAATATTAATATTATGAACAAGGACCTTCAGAGGCGTCAATGATGTAACAAGGCCACTTATTTTTCTCTTCCTTTGAGCTATTGTGCTCAACTCCTTTCTTCTTATAAAATATTTTTTACATCTTCATTTTGCTAATGGATCAAAACATATATTCAGAATGCACTTTCATCATGTAACTCCCTCTTGTTACACTGAAAACTGTCACCTTGACATTCTGCTGACTGTATGAGCTCATTATTACTCATACTTCCTCCTTTTGCAAGTCCAATATACCAGCTCCTCATATCAAGCTTCAAAATCAGAAGAAAATCCCTAAAATCCCCTAAGAATTGGTATCGCACTTTCTCTATGCATTCCCTGCGGTCCCACACCTAAATCTCAGCCTACATGCGGAACCATAACGCACGTTCTTTGTGTAATGGGTGCAGGCGTGATGCATCTCCTTTGTTCTCCTCTTTTCCAACTAATCCATATTTTAGGACAACATTCTCCCCTATGTACTAGACCGATGATAAAATGATATTTTCCTTTATCATTTTTGCAATTCCATGATGTTTGAAATTTTTTTCTCCTTCTATCCCATGACCATCCTTTGTACAATTATATTTGTATGTAAAAATAGTTTCAACCTATATACATGGTTCCACCTACCTATATGTATCCTTGGCTTGTTTTTTGTTGTTTAGTTTCTTGTAGTGGGTGGCCAGCATACCTTACGAGCTAGTAGTTTCCCATTTTATCCTTTTAATTTTCATCCCTAATTCCTTGTATGCTACATAAGAAGAATTTTTTTTTCATATGCTTCTAGCTGGTAAGAAATACAAATTATCGCTTTTTGCACAAATTTTAGCTGCATGAACCAAATCATATTTCCTATTTTAAGGAAACCTTAAAATATACCAAGCAAGTAACCCCCTCAACTTTGGAATCAGTGTCCCTTGACTCAACCCATTAATTAATTACAAATTTATTTGTAATGAAGTAATATTAAATAGGGGATGTCATAGTCCCCTTCCTCTTGGGGGGAACACTGTCCTCGATGTTAAATACCCTTATACAACAAAACATGCTTTAGAAAAAGCATTGTTGATTATGGAGGTTTATATGCATATTTAATTTCATCTTTTACAACACATTTTATATGCACGATGGCTTACCTAGCCACCCAATAAAAATTTCTTTATTAATTAGGCTATCACCAAATAATCCTTTCTGAAATATTTTGGTGCTTTTGATGATCTCAATCTAGCTTGGATTCATTCCTATTCCCTGAAGTGTTACTTGCCTTCAATTTCCAGTGTTGTTATCCTTGCGCTACTTGTTCTTTTAGTGAACAATTCCTGATTCATTTTTTCTTGGCACGACCTGAATGTGCTTCCGATCCCAATTAGCTATGCTCATGACCAAAAACTAATTTATTTTTCAGCCTTCCCTTTTCTTCTTCCTAGTTCCTCAAGAAATATAGCCACCCTCTCTTCTGTGCAATCACTCACCTTCCAATTTCAGGCATCCCCTTCTATGTTCCTAGTCCCTCAGGCGTTCCATTCCTTGGAAAGGTTTCCTCACACCGGAAGGGTTTCAAAATGAAGGCATATCCCTTCCTAAAAACTATCATATCGGTCATAGCATGCTTATGGAAATCAATTGGCACCATTGGTGTTAGTGTCCCAAAATATCGTTTTTCATGAAAGTTCTTACCAGCATACTACTACATGCTTTAATTCATTTTCCATTCATGATATAACCTTATAGCCAACTCCAACCATCCAAACCAAACAATTCCCATGATTTCCTACATCATAACACATAATTTACATTAGAATCCTCATAAAGGAATTGTAATTAATTTAAAGCGTACCTCATTGGTAGCTTATCCATGACGTGAACTTGGAATTTTACTTCGATTCCTATCACAAAAGAATAGGTTAGATCATAATCCAAACGATCATAGTTCAACTTATCAATTTATGTTCATAATATAGAAATCATGAAATCAAATGGAATATGGATACTCATATTTGAATTTCTCTTTGATTTTGTCTTTATGCGCATTGGATCGGTTTCCAAACCTGACAAGCACCCAATGCATTCTCTTATCTTCATCCTTGTACACACATTAGATCGATTTCCAAGCCCATAAAGCATCCAATACCTTCTCTTATCTTCAATTATGTACACATAGATGTAGATGGATTTCCAAACCTGGAAAGAACTCAATGCCTTCTCTTCTCTTCTCTTTGATTTCAAATTTACTAAGTGGTTCATCAACCCCAAGGCGAGCACTTAGTAACAAGTAAATATAAATAATCCCAATCGCTACCCTATGAATGTGGGCAGTACCAATCTTAGTAGTCTTTTCTCGATAGGAATATAGGTCTATTCCACATCTTCATAGGCCGAGGAAACCCCCATTCTAGGTCGTCTACTAATCAACACAGACTTAGACATTCCCCTACTTTCATGTCCTAGACACCTTACACTACATATGGGCCCAAATAGTCCCATACCTGCCTAATCCAAATTCATAAAATACCACATAAACGTATACAAAGTGTATAATACAACACATTCACATACAAAAATGATACAACACAATGAATACACATGTACAACACAACACATACACAATACACATGGCATAATACGATATCTACACAATAGTGTTGAAAATCCTAAGACCTCATCGTCTTCATCCACAAACACCAGGAAACACTTCCTCTAGTGTATATCAACACTTCATCGCATGCATACACAATCCAAATACAAGAAATTTTTTTTATCCATGCTTGTCCAAACATGTCATAGATCACACTGCTTTAATATTTCTGATATATCCTTCAACATCCATTGTTCATAATATAAATATGGGAATAATATGAGAATCATATTGACATGATATTAAAGTCATAGATTGGTTAGAGCTACTTTTTACCAATTGCTTCCTCACACAACTAGGAATATTACATGCCATCTGCATTTGCATTAAATGGTTGTAAATCATCATTCGTCTACAAGAATGAATCTTGAAAAAACTTGTAAGTCACAACGACATTCATATATTTATATGTGCATATAAAAATTGGTATGATCATGATCACATCACATATTTATATATGCACATTGAGTTAAGGTCAAGAGAACTTCCTTTGTGCCATTCTGATAACTACCATGTCACTGTCGATTATCTCCCATGGGCTAACCAACCACTTGGACATCATAGTGTTGTCCCCTTAATCATTAAAATAGCGTATGTATTTATACCCACCTAAGAAGTTCAGAGTTGAGATAACTACCTTAATTTAAGAAATACATGCTTCATCCAAAGGAATTATTTCACCATAATTCCTTCCTTTTCCTTCTTCACCATGTTATTTTTTTTCTGTTATGCTTTTTTACAAGAAAGCTTCTATCTTCTCTCATTTTGATCCCTGTGCTTTATTTATGTGCATATCCTATATTCATTTGTATTCACTTTTGATCCCCTTGGATCTCTTACATTAGATTCATGGCTTTACTACCACACCTAATAAGCTTTTCCCCTGGGCCTAAAGCATAACATTCAAAAGGAAATGATCTAAAAAGGAAGGTGAGGAAAACCAATAAGAAAAAGGGTAATCACAACCACAATCATAAAAGAAAATTTTTACAAAAAATCATGGCATGCATAATTGTATAGTCAAATGATATCAATCCATGAATTCAATAAAATTTAAAATCACAACAAATAAGTATTAAAATAAAAACAGTCCCTAGAAGTCAATTTAATCCCCATGAGTCCATAGGTCATGGCGTTTTCAGCCATCATATAAGTGTGCAGATGTATATACATGTGTAAATTCACATGCTAAAAACAATTCAAGACTTATTTACAAGGCTCAAAACAACCTTGAAGTCTTACATTTCCCCAATGGTTCACAAGGGATATTTTCATCACACATGTGTATATATCAAGTATCTCGTGGGAATGGCCCCTCCTCATTCCTGGTATCCTACATCACTGATTCGTGTTATTTTTGCTCATAGAGGCTATTTTATTTAATTTTATTCCTACAAGAACAATCCTCTCTCAAATTCTTTTCTCCACAACAAAAACATGAAAATATCCTCTTCTCATTTCCCTCCTCACAAGGCCTCTTCCTATCAGTGTCATCTTTTCTTTTTGAGGATTCAGTTCGATATGTCAATTCCTGCATATGATTTTTCAGTTTAGAACTCCACTCAAACAGTCCTTGTTATTTCCTGGTGATATTTATAATTCCTCCCTACAGATCTTTAGCTAAGCTTCCAAGTCCCTGATCTTAGCCTCCAAATTATTGATGGTCCTTTTTCTTTGGAGGGATGTTCCTCTTTCTCATTATTAATGGAATTGTTCCATTCACTCCATGCCACGATACATGTTTCCTTTCATTGATACTAAATTTTTCTATGTTCTATCACATACCCACATAGCTATTATATTTAAACAAAATTCCAATACAAATATATTTTCACCTTGGTTTGTTGTTGGAAATTTGTTGGTGCACGACTAACTGAACAATAAATTGTAAGTTAGCACATCAATACCAATAAGATCATATCCCATGTTACATAATTAAATCAACAGGTAAGCATATCAACCATACATTCACTCAATCAATCATAGACCAAATTCTAGCACCTAAACTCTTGTTGTATCCATTTGCTAAAATTGAATATGAGACCCTTTTTCTATGTTAACTTTGTAACATAGTACCAGCATATTCCCAAGGGATTGGAAAGAACCTAGCCATTATTTTTCCCATGATGGATCCCATCTAGTCGAAGTGTTGAACCTAGATTCTCTGATACCAATCTGTAATAGACCCCCTTATTTACCCCGATAAGTAGAGGTGGTTACTAAGCTAACCCAACTCTCAAGGTGCGGTTATGAGATGGAGTTTAAAATTTTTTCATTCTTTTCAACATCCTAAATATAGACACAGTAAATTCCTTCGGAATCCTATTTTCATGACAATCCAGGTGATATAAAATTTGATCCTATTAAGATCCATGGGTCAAAGTCGTGACAATTTAAAGTTCCCTTATTTATTTTACAATGGTACTTTGTCATCCACATGGTGCCCACGTGGAATTATCACCCTAATGCTACATCACACAAATATAGGCTAAGTGCCACCGTCCCCTTTGTCCATGTAACATATTTTCTCCTATCACCAACGAGGATGTCACATAATCATCATAGGGATTAACCCATAAAGATTATTCCTCAACTCGTTATATTCTTCACAATATCTACAGTCTATAATTTATAGTGACCTTTCCCCTATCTTACCTATGATGTCACTAGGGGGTCCACACTCCTCATTTTGTGGTAGAGTTATGCCATATGATTCGATAGCTCTAACGTATGCTCACCAAGTCGATGACATGAGGGGCCAATCTATAATTGATACAGAGGAGGATTAGAGGTCTTGTTGTTATGTTTCCTCCTCTAGGCTCATTCATATGAATCTACGACCAATATGAGGCCCCACCACATTGTAATATCCCAAAAGGGAGAATGTAGTAATACTAAAACACAATAGATGAAAAACAACAAATAATCTAAGGACAACATCAGAGTGTACAGAATAGGTGAGCCATTTTATTATGTGGGAGGTGGATAAACAATACAACAATGCTCAAAATATGAGACACTCAAGCCAAAGAGATGGCATAGAATGACCCTGAAATGTTCCCACAAGAGGGATTGCGTTACTGTTGGACTTCTCGAAGGAAAAATGCGTTGTCCCTGCTCCAACTACTAGGACTACAACTATCGGAAAAATAGAAAGTTATATCTAGGTAGTTTGGGAGCTTCGACGATGCTGAAAATAAAGATATGGGCTCCATGATGGATACCCAAGGTAACCCAGAAAGGATTTTCTAGATCTATGAGTTTAGGAAAATCACCCTCTTAGGGCTTCACATATAGACTGCTAGGTATGTAGATCTGAAGCATAATCTGATGGAATATGGCTGCAATAAGATACACAGATAGATCCATGCTTGAAGCATTGATCCCTTCACTAGATCCTCAGGCTAAAATCTCAAGATATAGATTCTCTTTCCTCCTCCATTGAAGATAGTTGTTGAATGATAAAAAAATTTAGATAATTATGTTTTCAAGGAGGGAGAGGCTCAAGCCTACAGCTCGATATGTCAAATCAGCTCTAGAATTATGGAAACAATGAATACAAGGTGAGGATATGGTACCTCACAGGATTTCTAGCTGAAATACTGGAAACTTCCTTCCTCCAATAGATCTATAGGACTGAACTGTGTAATCCTTGAGGGTGCTGCTACTGTACGGAGGTAAAATACAATGGCTTGAATGCCGTATATATATACATTGCTTCTGAAAAGCTAAACATGAAGAACAAAGTGAAAGAATGAATCTTCCACCAGTTTCCTAGCTGAAATGCTAGAAACAACCTCCTGAAGATGGAACCAATTACTGATGACGAATATATCTTAATAGAACCTTCCCAAAGTAGGCACTAGAAGTCCCCTATGGGTAAGGGTGGGATTTCCACTTAGAAACACCATGTGCTAAAAAATATTGTAGACTTAGCTAAACATCATAAGTGTGCATAGAAATGTAACATGAAAAATTTAGAACTAAATAGATCAAAAATAATAATACAAAGGCCCCTCCTATTGTGCATTCATATTCATTACATAGATTGTGAGCCTTCCATAGCCTAGGCCCACCTCATAATTGCGCTTCCTATGTGGCCACTAGCCTCCATGAAGACTGTGTTGTCTCTCCATGATATCCATCATGTTCTGCATTAAATTCCCACTCTCTCCATAATGTGTGCATTAGATGCGCCAATTCCTCCACTATCTCATCATAAGTGCTTTCTGATCTTACTTTGAGTGAACTATGATCTTAGTTGACCTCCTCCAAGATCCTCATTATTTTACATTCAAGATCCGTGATCTCTAATCTTCCTTCATTTCTCCACTACTCCATAATGTAGATCTAGGTCTGAAATATCCACATACACACATAAAAAGTGGATTTTAGTCATATTTGGGGTTTGTGGGTCCCTCCACCCTCTTATATAATTAATTAATTAAGAAAATTAAGAACTCTAATATTCCAATTGTCTTGTGGAAAATTTGGAATATTATTGTCCTCCCTGCCAAAATGTTGCTTGCCCTCAAGCAACTGAAAAAATGGATGCTACAGAAAACATCCTCCCTCCAAATGGCATCTTCATATGGAAAGCCTCCCCATCTGTCACAATATGTCATGGATGTTGAGCTCCAATGCTGCCTCTCTAGAATGTCTAGAATGGCCTCCAACTGAAAAGTTAGATACCCATCCTCATCAATGAATCTCCTAGTGGGAACCATATGATGTCCAAAGATCTCCTCTATACATGAGATACATGAAATAAAGTGATTTCTTCCCAAAGTGGAAAGTCCCAACTCATTAAATATCTCTCCAACCCATGATACATAGAGTAGATTGCATCTATCAATGCTCTCATCATTATCCCTGTTGGCCATGTAGGATCCAAACATAACATCAACATAATTAAAAACAATAATTAGATACATATGGATAAACATGAACAATGTCAAAGCATATTCTCCCAATAACAACCACCACAACAAAGCCTTTTGTTGTGATGCTAGATCATCATGAAAACAAGTAAGAGAGCCATACTCTCTCAATAGAAGCCACCGCATTAATGCTTCTTTCTTCCATGCGAAATCAACATCAATGTAAACACGAGGTCCATACTCTCTCAAAAGAAGCCACTACAAAAATGCCTCTTTCTTCCACACCACATCATAATTGTACCAAATGTAGTGGCCATATTCTCTCAAGAGAAGCTACTGTAGTAAGGAATATTCTTGCCTCATAAAATCATCATCATACCAAGTACAATGACCATAATGCCTCAATAGAATTCAACGCTATAAGGCCTCCTATTTCCATCCTATTTCAATGTCATGCAATGTATGCGAAGAAATCAGCCCATACTCTCCCAATAGTAACCAAAGCAGCAAGGATTCTTGTTGCCTCCTTACATCGTCATGATGTAAGTCATGGAGCAACAACATACTAATGGACATGTGGAATGTCTCATCAGAACAATACAAATAAGCTCCCTTATGCCACATCATGTGAGAGTTATGTTTTTTCCAAAACCAAAATACATATAGGAACATGAGATATATCCCAAATAGAAATACATGTAAAGACATGAGACATATCCCAAAAAAAAGAAAATATATGGACATAAGATATATCATGAGGTGTCTAAACTCCCTCATTAATAACTAGCGCAGACATGCCTCCTACTACTGCATGTCATTAGTGATATGTATGGCATGGATCCTAGAAATGTGAGATGTTGGGTGTATCCATAATCACCCAAAAGTAACCAGTGTAGACATGCTTCTTGCTACCCAGTATCATAGATCTACAGAAAGGTAGGAAACTTCTTGCTCCTCATCTGGATCCATTCATCCCAATGTGGATGATGAATCATTCCAAGATCATGTACAAATTTTACTACAAATTATGTATTGCATGGATTCTCATGATCTAAAAATTATATGCCACTATTAAATACATAATCACTTCTACAAAAATTCTTGTGGAAGTTTAAAACACAATCTCCAATTGCAAACACATGAAGAAAGATCAGTCACACATAACACAGTTTTTTTTACCAGGAAAGCATAAAGATAAGAAACCCACTATCATATATTATGTATATATCATGGATCACGAAAAAATGTCATACAGAACTCTAATCCAAGAGCTCTTAGTACAATATACAATCGTCTCACACTGTCATACAAAAATATTTACTGCCTCTTGACAGCCTGCCTCCACTGTGCAATCCATTCTTATCACAATCCCTAAACGAATGAGATCTTTCTTGCCTTGACTGCGCAATCCTTATGGGTACATCCAATGTGTGTGTGGTTGCATGAGTTCACCCACTAATGTCACAAATGATATTCAAACTATCCCTTTCACCTATCTCTTAACTAGGTCTCCACTAGATCTGACATGCATGTAGTTAACAGTAGTAAATCTTCAGTTGCATGTGAGACCACTGATTGTAAATTAATTAAATAATTAATTCACCGATCTCTCACTAGTGTATGTTCAGTTACAACTAGCACATCTAATTTTAACTCACTTAACTGAGTTAAAATACTTTACAACCCACACAACTACCCATCCAACTCTGTTACAACTTCGAATCACTCAGTTACAACTAAGTCCACTTGCATGTCCCACCAACCAACCTTTGAACTCAAAATTCCTTCAACTAACTGGTTTGCCACTTCAGTTAACTAATTCCAAGTGCTCCATGATAATATATTAATACTTATTTTCCAGCTATTATTAAGGGATAATAATAATCGACATGCATCTATAAATTGACATGCAATCTATAAATAGAACTTGCACATACATCTAAAAATAGAACATAATATATAAATAGAATTTTCTCACCATCTATAAATAGACAACATCTATAAATATAATTTTCTCATCCATTCTAAAAATAGACTTCCACCTAAAAATAGCTTGAGGCCCCATCCTAGTGTAGGTGCTTAATTTTCACTAGGATCATCATCTCGTTGAATATCTCAACACTCCCTCTCAACAAGAAAGGGATTATTCTTCACCCTGATCTTGTATCTATGGTATTAGAATTTGATCCTGGTGAGCGCCTTCGTCATAATATCTGCATCCTGATCTTCTGTAGGAATGTACTGAAGCAACATGATCTTCAGCTACACACAATCTCTGATATGATGATACCGGATATCTATATGCTTATATATATCATGAAACACAGGATTAATCGAGAGTGTAATGCAAATATAATTATCAAAATGAATCACTGTAGGATCTAAATTAGAACCAAACAAACCAACCAGGATCTTTCTCATCTAGATAGCCTCACATGCAGCTTGACTTGCTGCCATGTATTAATGGATAATAATAGTCAACATGCATCTATAAATAGAACTTTCACATACATCTAAAAATAGAACATCATCTATAAATATAATTTTATCACCCTCTATAAATAGACATCATCTATAAATAGAATTTTCTCATCCATTCTAAAAATAGATTTCCACCTAAAAATAGCTTGAGGCTCCATCCTAGTGTAGGTGCTTAATTTTCACTAGGATCATCATCTTGTTGAATATCTCAACACTCCCTCTCAACAAGAAAAGGATTATCCTTCACCCTGATCTTGTCTCTATGGTATTCGAATTTGATCCTGGTGAGCGCCTTCGTCATAATATCTACATCCTGATATTTCGTAGGAATGTACTGAAGAAAAATGATCTTCTGCGACACACAATATCTGATATGATGATATCGGATGTCTATATTCTTATATATATCATGAAACACAAGATTAATCGAGAGTTTAATGCAAATATAATTATCAAAATGAATCACTGTAGAATCTAAATTAGTACCAAACAAACCAACTAGGATCTTTCTCATCTAGATAGCCTCACATGCAGCTTGACTTGCTGCCATGTATTCTGCTTCTGCTGAACTGAGTACCATAGATCTCTATTTCCTATTGTACCAAGAAACAGTTGTGGATCCGATACTGAAGATACCCCCTAATGTGCTCTTTCTATCTATTTGGTTGCCATGCAACTTGACGTCATCCGTCTATCTGTACCACAAACCATACTCAGATGTGCTCCTCAGGTATCTTAAGACATGCCTTCCCACCTTCCAAAAGAGCTTGGTAGGCTTAACCATCGCTTGAATAAGCTGTTTCATCACATAGAATGTGTCTAGTAATGTATTCATTAAATACATTAGTAAACCCACCAACTACTGATAGACAGTAGCATCCACTACCTCTCCAGGTGTAGCATCCTCTTTCCTCCAGTTTCCTGGAAGAGAAGTATCCATGGGTTTGCAGCCCTCGACGTGAAACTTATCTAGTATCTCCCTTGCATACTCTCCTTAAGACACAAAAATTTCACCATCTTGCTGCCAGATTTCCAATCCAAGGAAATAATGAAGGAGACCCATATCCTTCATTTCGAACTCCTTTGCAAGGTCCTCCTTGGATGAGTGTATCAAGTGCTCATCACCAATTAGTATTAAATCATCAACATAGAGAAAAATGATTAAAATATTACCCTCCACCATAATTTGGTATAGTTTTGCATCTGCATCACTCTTGGTGAAGCCAAGTCCAGTGAAATAGCTGTCTATCCGAGTGTACCAAGCACGGACTGCTTGCTTCAGCCCATACAGTTCTATTTTGAGTCTGCACACATGTGACTCACTGCTGAAGATCTCAAATCCTTCAGGCTGTGTAATATGCACTTCTTCCTGAATGATCCCATTGAGAAACACAGTCTTCACATCCATCTGATGAATTTTCCAACCCATTTGTGATGAGAGAGCAAGGATAGTCCTTATAGAAGAATATTGTACAAGAGGTGCAAATGTTTCTTCATAAGCAATCCCCTTGATCTGTGAGAAGCCCCAGGCCAAAAATCTAGCCTTGTGTTTCTCAACACTCCCATCAACGGCTTGATTTACCTTGTAGATCAATCTCGAACCTACCACTAATTTATCAACCAGCCTTGGAACAATTTCCCAAGCACTGTTTCTGACAATGGAGTCATAATCCTCCACCATTGCATCTACCTATGTAGGCTCCTACACTACTTCCTAAAAGGAATATGGCTAAGTCACAATACATTTGCTCATGAGAGCCATGTATCCAGTAAATCAGTTAGGAGACTGTCATTTTCTGTGCTGTGAAGTAGTGGCTCCTACATTCTTTGTAGCATCAAGCCTCGGCCTATTAGCTTCTGCGGTATGCCTTTTTCTTGTTCTGATGTTGGCTCTGTGTGAGTGGACTCATCCACTCCATGAACCTCCTCCTGTTGTTGATCCACATCTAGAGACTCATCTTTGGGAACCAACAATTCCTCCTCTGCATGCAAGTCTAGCTCCCTCTCAAGGGACAACCGCATGGCTTTCCCATCATCTAATTTTATATCTCGTTGCATAACAGTCATCTTACTGTTATGAAAATACACACAATAATTATGGGGTGCTATCCCAACTTCAGCTTGGCTCCAACTTCTTCTTGGCATTCTTGGTCACATGCAAAGAAATAGATGAGCCAAAAATCTTAAAGTGGGAAACAATCAGTTTCTTACTAGTGAAAGCTTCTTCAACTGTATTCATGCCAAGTAATCTAAGAGGACAATGATTTTTCACATTAGCCACAGTGTTGCATGCTTCCACCCACAAATGAATTGGCAGGATTTGATCATGCAACATTTCTCGTTCTACACCTATGATCGTTCTTTTCTTCCTCTCTGTGACCCCATTTTTCTGTGGGTTATGAGGCGCTATGAGTTCTCTTTGAATTCCTTCTTTGCTGTAGAAGTATTTGAATTTGTTAGAGATGTATTATTGACCATTGTCACTCCTTAGAGCCTTCAGTTGCTTCCCTGACTCTTTCTCCACCAATGCTTTAAGCTCACAGAACTTTTTGAATGTTTGATCTTTCTTTTGCATGAAGTAGATCCAAAATTTATGAGAAAATTCATCAACAAAAATTACATAATACCTACGTTTTTCTCTTGAAGAAACCGAGAATGGTCTACACATGTCTGCGTGAACTCTCTCCAGGATCACTGAAGCACAATTCTCCTTTTCATGAAAGGTGGACTTTACATACTTCCCCATTGTGTAATCCTTGCACTGATCTAACTGAGCAAGTGTTCCCATTGGAAGTCTAGTAGATATTTGATGCATGACTTTCAACGCTCCATGATGAAGATGGCCAAATCTCCTGTGCCATAATTTGTCCTCATCCCATATCACCACTTTTTATGCCTTGCCCATCATGGCAGAAAAACCATCTACCTCCAGCTTGTAGATATTATTAACTCGAATCCATATCCTCTTGGCTTGACCCGTTGTTTTATGTCGGAGGAAATATTTTCCATTACTAAAAACAATGTCATAGCCTCTGTCCTCCAACATTGTGACTGAGACCAAGTTTTTCTTCAGACCTAAAACATGCATAACATCTTTCAATGGAAATGGTTTACCTGACTCCCTATCAAAGGTAATGGTACCAATGTCAGTCACACTGTATCAATCATCGTCGCCCATATCTATATGCATTTGGAGATCTTTCTCCTCCAAGTCACTGGAAATCTCCTTATCTCTCGTCATTAAGAAGGAACCACCATTATCAAGATACCACACTGATCCCAATGCACTTGACACCATGCATGCGATCAAAGATAAATAAAGTTCAAATTGCGAGGCAAGGTCCTCACTAGCTACAGCTCCAACAACCTTCTTATTATTTTTCTATTGTGGGAAGTTAGTGGTGAGATTCCCATGTTCGTGACAGTGAAAACACTTCACCTTGGAAAAATCCAGCTTCTTGCCTTTAGACTCAAATTTTGAATGGAATTTCTTCCCCTTCCCTTTCCTTGCCTTGGCAAACAAAGCACAATCCTCTTGATCATCATGCTTCGATGAAGAGCCATCTCTAGGGTTCTGCCTGAACTCCTCCTACACTAGATCTGACCACAGTCATTCCCAATCCGACAGCTTTTCCCGTTGGTTAACAGAGTCTTCATAGCTGTGCCAACTCTTAGGAAGTCCCAAGAGATCCAATCTCACCAAATCATCATCAACAATAGTGATTCCCACACTCCCCAGTTCATCTGGACATTGGATAAAATTTGCGAGATACTTTGGAATATTGTCGTCCTTTTCCATCTTGATCTTTTGGAGTTTATCCTTCAGCGCCAATTTCCTATGGTCGTTGTTGCTTTGGAAAAGATCTGTCAAAGCCTTCCACATAGCATATGGAGTGGCTTTCCCATGAAGGCTTGAGAGAATGTGGTCTCATATACCTTCGAACAAAATCCTTCTCATCTTCACTACTTTCTTTTGCCATGCATCAAGTAATGCAACATCCATCGAAGTGGGCTTAGGAACATCACTTTTGATGAATTCCTTCAAGCCATTATCTTCAAGAACCACCTCCATCCTGTCCTTCTAGAAAGTGTAGTTTGAGCTGCCCTCGATTGCATACTCTAGCCACAAGCCATTGAAATCCATTTCGATGTTTACTCAACTGTCACACCAAGAAATTCTTGTAGCAAATTCTAATTGTTTCCACCAACAAACTCAGCTCCTGCTTCAAAATTGCAATCTTCAGTGCTCCGATACCATGTAGAAATTTTAATACAAATTATGTATTGCCTAGATTCTTCTGATCTAAAAATTATATTCCATTGTTAAATACATAATCTCTTCCACAAAAATTCTTGTGTAAATTTAAAACACGATCGCCAATTGCAAACACATGAAAGAAATATCCATCACACATAACACAGATGTTTTTACCGAGAAAGCACAAAGCTAAAAAACCCACTCTCATATATTATGTATATATATGTTGAGGCCTCAGAAATATATGGCAACAACAAGGGGGATAACCACCCGATACGGACCTTAAAGCAGGTCCTTTTTCGTTTGGGATAGTGGCTCCGACTGGGTGTAATGGGACCAGTTTCCTAGATTTGGGTTTTTGTATGATTATTGGATTTCTCTAAAAATATTTGCATAAAGAATTACTAAAAACTAAAACAAATTTATATTCTACAATGAAAAATTTTGAATTAAGTCTAATCTAATCTAACCTAGGATAATACCAATTTTATGCGATTTAGAACGATATCTATTCAGTCTGTGATGATTTAGATCAATCAATAGGATTAATACTTTGTAAGATGATTCTTTTGAGAAATAGTTAATCAAAATAAAATGTAAAACGTATCACATATATTCTGATAATCATATATAAAACAAATCAATTTCTATCTTTATATTTTACAATAGTGCAACTAATATTTCAAACAGAAACAATTGATTTCATAAATAATTCATGAAAGCTGAACTTATTACTAATTTTTAAAACATGATTTAGCATACATGATAATAGTACCAGATGTATATTGTCCTGTTCATTTGATCAGCAATAATAGGCCACAATCAATCATTCTATCAATGAGTCTTTCAGAGAATACAAAAGTGCATCAACAATGATCAACAAAATGATGTATAACTGAAAAGGCCATGTTCCATTATTTCATCGAGGCATCTACAAACTTACAATAAAGCATTCTTTTTAAATGTTCTCAATAAAATTTTGGACCCTTCTATAAATGCATGAGAAGATTTTAAATACTACTTTAACTACTTACAAAAAAATAGATTATACAAAATATCTTATGAGGTGGTTTCAAACAACCTTCCTCATTCCTAGTGCCTATTTGCTAAAATTGAAATTATTAAAACTAAACTAAATTATAATCATGCCCGATGATAGATTGCTGCTAGCTTTGTTTTTCTGCTCACAAATATCTGACATAGGCTGAACCTGTGGAGGCTTCCTGAAATGCATCTTCATTTGCCCAGCAAATATAGCATCTTGTAAAAGTGGTTGTATTTTCTGTATGGAATCCAAAGAGAAACTCAATGTCATTACTTGACTATGCGGTTTAACTAGTAATTTCCAGTATGATTCCCAATCAGTCTTCTTTAGCTGTGCAAGCGTTTCTTCCCAGAGTTGACATGTGCTTTTCCAACTTTGTTCTAAATTTATAATATCAGGAATTGATTTGTGATTTCCCTCTTTAATAAAACCAGAGGTATGCAACATATGGTTAATCATTTTGACCATATTCTTTGATATACCTATTGCTCTGGCTATGGCCAACTCTGCCTATTTTACCTATGCATTCCAGTTAGTAAAAAGGATATCTTTGATAGTTTCTTTGATCTTTGGGAGACTTGAATTTCTCCCTTCCTCTGAATATTTCCATTCAATATAATCAGAAATTTTCGTATTGAGTTCATTAAAGTAAATTCTCTAGTCAATGAATGTATTGGTCAATTGTTCACTGATTTTCAAGTGTGGGATTATATCTGACATGTGTAAAATAAACAAGTTTTGTTGTTTTGAGAGTAAGGCATTCAAGGCCAATGCTTCTTTTATGAATTCCTCTGTAGTAGGAATACCTTCATAGTTTGTAAGTTCTTCTCTCAATTCTTTAATCAATGTTTTTTTTGTAGATAAGTCATTTTCATGACTAATCTTAAGCATTTCCATATCTTGCTTAAATTTGAGGAGTTTCTGCTCTACCTTCTGATTCAAACTGCTCCTTTTCTTTGTTTCCTTACTACAGCTTTATGGAGAGGGTTGTAGAATATATCCAACAGAGAGATATCAGTTATGTTTAGAATAATTTCATCAGTTGGAAACACAGGAGTGACTTCTGTGTCTTGGGAGGTTATCCTAGGACTTTCAATGATTTCTTTTGCCGAAACTGTTTGTTCCTTTGGAGTATGAAATTGTGTATATTTTTATCAAGAAGATACCTTTGGGGTATTTATCAATATGTTTCTAACTGGAGTCCAGATATTATCTAGTTCATTATGACTTTGTGAATCTATTTTTTCTGTCTTTGCTTGCTTCAGTTGTATAACTAGTAATTAAGACATTTTGAGGGATACGCCTGAGTCTTTGTTCTCTATATTCATTGAATATTTGTATTTCTTCTGGATTTAGGTTCGATTTAAATAAATTTTGGACTTATTCAAAAGTCCCTATTGATTACGAAATTTCTTCAAATATATCATTAGTTTGTATGATAGTTTTGACTTTAACTGATTACGTAAACTTGTTAGCAATCTTCTCTGGGTCGAACTGCCTTGATGGTAAAATGGGAAGCTTCAGGAGCTCAATCCTTTGACATTATTTTAATGCATGATTGAAATCACTGAGGGTGAATGTGCAACATTGAATTAGAAAACTTGGCCATAAGGATTTTTTTACTATCCTTCAAAGATTTGGTGAGTCCATTACCAACAGTTTGGTAAGCGACTTCTCTCGCCTTTAATTTATCAGAAACATACAAAGGAAGAATATGTGGGGGAGCGAAGCTTCCAAATACTCTAATATATGAAAATGATTCTTCAACAAAACATTTTACTATCATTTGAAGGTCTGCAAGGGCTTCCTTGGTGAACCTAGGGCTCACTCTGTCAAACATAAATTGATGTAACGGTAATACAACTCCATAACACAGCCTATGAAAATGTGGTGAATAATTATGCTCCCATAGCTCTTTATGACTCAAATTTACAGGGTTGGGATCCTCAAGATTTCATTTCCAACCCATAACTGGAAAACTGGTAGAAAAGCAGATAGCATAAAAAATATATGCACTCCTGAAAAATTGAGGGACGGGTTTGGAGGAAGAAGCTCTTGTTTGGCGATATTCATTGATTGCTTTAGCTAGATTTTAAGAAAGAATGGTTTCCCAATTCATGATATGGAAGTTAACATAGGAATCAATCAGGTGAAGCCAATTTATAGAGAATTTGGTATTATCAGGGAGACCATATAATCTGCATAGCATTGCGGATGTAAAATTGTAGGGGTTTGCTAGTGAGGCGATAGGGTACATACCTGATTTCTCATGTTTGAACTTGTTGTCCAGTTTCCTCCAACCCTAAATCTTCTTGAAAGGGTCCTCATTGTTCTTTGCAAATTTCTCAACAAATCTATTATCATAGATTTCCTGTGGGTCAGGTAGCTTGTACATGATCTTCAAGTCTTCGGCTCTGAAATAACCTAAGATTTCATTCTTAGCAGTTCTTAATTGTATGTCCTTTATTGTTGAATTGTCAAGCACCCACCTAAGCATGTCCGTATATGGTAAAAGAGTAGCCCTTTCCGCTATCCTATGTAGGAAGGAACATGAAATATTTTTAAACTATAAGTTTGAGGGTCTTGAATCATCAGCAGTTGCTTTGACCTCCACTACTTCAGGTTCTTCATCTTCGAGAATAGTATAGATAGCTTGCCACTTTTTGGCACCTCCATCAGCAGTGCAGACTGTATCTAAGACTATTGGTGACTATTTAGTGTATTCTTCTTCCACAACAGTCTGTTTGGTGTGCTTTTGCATTACCTTACAGATGGACATATCTTGCAGGAAAATCCCTATAAAATAGAGTAATGATCAAATGATGGAAGATATATTTGAAATGAACAATTCGAAAAGAAAATATCTAGGAATAATATGTTATATAAATTATCCGTAACCAAACAATAATTATTTGCATTGGGATGATAAAAAGGACTTAATTTTTTCTGACATTATTTATTTCATGTAAAATATTTATTTAAAATCTGGCAAATCTATGGCATCGCTCCTTTTGAATCTATCTTTATGAAGCATATTAAATTTTGTTTATGCGATATGTGATTTTGTGATATCCCGAAATCGCAATGCGAAAATCGCACATTGGAAAATCGCAAAGCCAAGTAGAGTTGTCATAACATTTTAAACTTTGCATGTTTGCTTAAAGTTTCAAAGATTTATTCACGATGTATGCATTTTTGTTGTCATTATAAATCAACGTTGATCATGAAAATTATAGATTTAGCTATTTTGTTACTTATCTTTTAATGAAAAAAGGATCATGGGGGATGTGATTTGAAGTAATAGGTATTTTGAAGGATGTTTTTTATTAATTTCTTTTTGTTTTTTATGTTTTAATTAAACAAAAGAAATAATGTTTTTGGAGTTTTAATTTTTATCTAAAATGAAAAATGTATGCTTTAATAGTTATCCTATTTCTATTTATCAAAGGTTTTGATTATTTTGAAAAATAAAAAAATGGGGTGGGGGGGAGTTACGTATAGTACAACAATTACATCTAATTGGGAGAACCAGACATTCCTCTGATTATTTATTGATATTTTTAAACTTTCAAAACAAGAAAAATATATAAGAATAAAATATGATTCTTGAAATTAATAGTATTTTTTCATAATATAATCTATTTAGCTATCTCATTTATTCTTAATTAACTCCTTTTAGTGATAATACATAGGTATCTGCATCAGTCAGTACTCAGATTTAAAAAGATAAAGTAGATATTCTCTAAAATTGGTTTCATAGATTTTTACTCATTTATCACAAACAAAGTCACTATTGCCAGCAGGCATTTATAGCCTCGACAGGGTTATCTTTTAACCAATAATGATTCATGGTCCCATCTGAATTTAATTTCTTATTTCAAAATATAATTTAACATGTAATTGAATTTCTTTTTCTTAACACATTTTCAAAAATCATTGTCAAGGTTTGGTAGCCTGATAATGATAATGTCATTCACTGATAGTAATTTTAGACTGAACAAGCTGGCTCGTGATGAGACCATTTGTCTATTGAATTTTTTTTTTTTATAATCATTAAGCTATTACCCTGTTGTGGTATGCATTATTGGTAATATCATTCTAAATTATGTCTCTATGATCATAATAAACAAGCTTGTGATGAGACTTATTTTCTTTTGAATTTGTACATCGTATATATTTCTTGTTCTTTTTTTAATTATACTCTGAAGAAGAAATTTTATCAGATGGGATGAATCATTAGCTTTTTTAAGAGTTATGGATGATAATTATAGAGTTGGTAGACACCTTTTCATAGAGAATCATTGCTAAGTTAAAAATTTCCTTTTTTGACTAATACATAACAACTATATTTTATGATATCAAGAGTCTTTTCAAAAAGAAAATGCCTTTAGTAAATTTCAAATTATTTAAAAAGAAAAAAAAGTTTATTCAATTCTCATAGTTATAATCATCTTTTTTTACTTCACTTATAGAAGCGAAAAATCAAAATAATTTATCAGAAATTTTGAAAATTTGAATCAACCAAAAATGATACTATTTTCAAGCTTTTATTTTCCTAAAGCAAAAATTAAAATTTTAAAGCTTGACCTAAGAGAAATATTTTTTAAGAATTTGATCATTCACAGGCAAGGAATTTTTCTTACCTAATAATTCTTGCAACAAAAAGGTAGATATGCTTATTTTCTCAATGATTTGAAATGGACCATGCCATAATCTTTGGAATTTGATATGCTTACCCTTTTCTTCATGTGCCTTATCCCATTTCAAAACAAGGTCTCTAATTTCAAAATCTTTTGAACTAGTGGATGTTGTGTCAAACTAGGCTTTCACTATTTGTTGATGATGAGCATGTATAGTCTTGTCTTTTTCTCTCTGTTCTTCCATTTTAAGAAGTTGATCTTGTCTAAGTTGGAGGGAAGTGAAGGATGTTCATCAATAAATTGCAGTAAAGCAAATGATGGTATTGTTATATTTTTGGGTAGAATTTCTTCTTTCCCATAAACTAACACAAATGGAGAAGTACCTATTGAGGCTTTCTGGGTGATTCTATCTGCCCAAAGAGAAAACAATAGTGCTTTGTGCCAATTTTTATGATTTTGTTCTATAGTTTGTTTGATGATTCTGATAAGGTTTTTATTTGTAGATTCAGCTAATCCATTACCTTGTGGATAATAGTAAGATGAGTACTTTAATTTAAAACCTCTTTTCGAAGAAAATTCTATCATGGAATTTCCAGAAAAGTAAGATGCATTATCAAATATCAAAGCTGATGGGAGGCCAAACCTGGTGATTATGAAATAATCAATAAAATCTGTAATATTTTCTGTATTAACCACCTTTAATGGGATGGCTTCTACCCATTTTTTGAAATAATATGTTGCAGTTAGAATATACTTATGTTGTTTAGAAGAGTTTGGAGTTATTTCACCTATGATATCTAACCCCCATTGTTCAAATGGTTGTTGGATATTTACTGGTTGTAGAGGAAATGCTACTTTTCTTTCTCTTCCTGCTGCAGTTTGACACACTTTACATTTTCTTGCGTATTCATGTGCATCTTTAAATAGATTTGGCCAATAGTAGCCAGCATGCAGTATTTTATGAGTTGTGGTGTTTCCTCCAAAATTACCTCCAGCTAGTCCATCATGTAATTCCTGCATTACTTTTTTAGCTTCAGTTTTCTCTAAACATATCAATAATACAGAATCATAATTCTTTCTAAATAGCACATCATGTATGAGTTTATATTGATTTTCTTTAAGTCTCATAGCATGCTTTGTTGTATAATTGAGATATAATGGAGCATATCCATTTTTCAAGAAAAATGTTAGATCAACATATTGTGACTGAGAATCATTTAGGTTTACCTTGGACTGTTGATTTCATTTGGTTGGTCTTCTTCTATTAGTAAATGAGAAGATCCAGTTAACATCCTGCAAAGACCTTGACCTTTAACAATTCTAGCAGGATGTATCTCTACATCATATTCTTGAAGTGTAGTGACCCAATTTTCTCTCTTTTCCCCTACTTCTTATTGGATTAATAATTGCCTTACTGCTGAGTAAGGTACTATTATTTTAGTATGTGTTTTTAGGAGAAAAGGTATAAAATGTTTCAAAGCTTTAAATAAAACATAAAATTGTTTTTCCACAGATGAATAACTTAACTTAGCACCTTGAAGATTAGAACTAAAAAACGAAATTGGTGCTTTAATGTTCTGATCATTTAGCTGTGTTAAAACTGCTGTGTATGATGTATCAGAAGAAAATGTATATAATAAAAATGGCTTAAGAAAATCAGGAGTCGTTAAAGAAGGAGCTTCAATGTTAGCCTTTTTAATTATCTCAAAAGAATTTCTCTCATATTTTTCCCATTTAACCATTGAATTTTCTTGATCATTGATTGTAGGAGTAAGATGATTTGGGAGAAATCAGGAATAAATCTTTTTACAAAATTAATTTGTCCTAAAACTGATTGCATCTTCTTTTTTATTGTGTGGTAAAGGAATGTTTTCAATTTCTTGAATCCTATCAGGGTCAATATAGATTCCTTTTTTAGAGACAATGAACCCTAATATTTTACCTTCTTAAAAGAAGAAATAACATTTTTTTGCATTCAAGGAAATACTGAATTTTCTACATCTTTCGAAAATGTGTTTTAGGTGATTAACATGATTATTTCTATTCTTAGATTAAACAATAATTTCATCTAAGTATAGAACAACTGAATTATTGAATAATCCTTTGAAAGCTATATCCATAGTACGTTGAAATGTAGCACCGACATTAATCAACCCAAAAGGCATTTTTTACTATGCGTATGTTCCCCACTTTGTTCTGAATCTTGTCTTTAATCTATCATTTGGATGTACCATAATCTGATTATATCCTAAAAATTCGTCAAGAAAATACATCAATTCAGATCTTGCAACTGACTGTAATATCTGTTCCATGGTAGGCAAAGGAAAATTATATTTTTGGCAATATTTATTCAAATTTCTAAAGTCTATGCAAATCCTAATGTCTCCATTCTTTTCTCTAACTGGGACCATGTTTGACACCCATTTCGAATGTCTAACAGGAAAAATAACTTTGGCTTTGAGAATTTTATTTAATTGAGATTTAATTTGACTTTCTAAATTTGGGTGGATCTTTCTAAGTTTTTGTTGAACAGGTTTATCATCTGAGGTCATATATATGGTATGTTGAATTATGGAAGTATCATATGTCTTAAGATCTGAATAGTCCCATGCAAATATATCTTTATATGTTTTCAACAACTTAATGAATGACATCCTTTCTTCAACTTTTAAAACAAGACCTAAGTTGATGTTTTGAGGTTTTTCTGGTGTACCAAGATTAATCAATTCAAATTTTAGAGTAGAACTTTGGGTTTTTGAATTGATGATATTTTTAAACCTATTTTTCAAATCATA
The DNA here is from genome assembly GCA_034641835.2 of Pinus albicaulis. Classification (NCBI taxonomy): domain Eukaryota; kingdom Viridiplantae; phylum Streptophyta; class Pinopsida; order Pinales; family Pinaceae; genus Pinus; species Pinus albicaulis. The sequence goes on along the minus strand of CM076574.1, from coordinate 288,758,160 downwards.
GAGATCTTCCATTTTGACTATAGATTTGGGAATTAGATTAGTATTTTGTTTATCTTCAATCTATAAGTCATGTTCATGTTCATCTACAATTTGACCTTCATAGGCTCTATCTGATGTAAGAAAGCCTATTATATCTGTGTCATTGTTAAATACTCTCCAATTTGTTATGTTGTCAGGAATGGAAGGCCTAAAAATTAACTCAATTGAAAATTTGTCTGGGCTAAATTCCTCGAATGGTATAAGTTTAGATGCTACATTAGCAAGTAAATCAACGCTTGAATTTTGTAATCTAGGAACTGTGGAGATATTGAATGCAGAAAAATGGGATGTAAGGTTCTAAGCTAAAGTTTGATAGTGTTTCAAATGTCCAGAAATACAATGAATTGTATCTTTGACTTGTCTAACGATTATTTCAGAATCTCCATATACCTGCAAATATTTAACATTTAAACTAATAGCTTTGTACATACCTTGTATCAATGCTTCATATTTAGCGGTATTATTTGTGCATTGAAATTCGAGTCTGCAAGCTAGCATTGTTTTCTCTCCTTATGGATTGATTAAAATGCAACTTGCTCCTGTACCATCTTTATATTTTGAACCATCAAAGTATAAAGTCCAAAATAAAGATTTTTTTGAAATTTTATTGCTAAGATTAACACATTTGTAAGTGGTTGTTTGAGAAAGTTTTCAATTTGATAAATAGCGGTGTTTGTTGAAAAAGGTGAAATATGGGCATTGAAAAATCCAAGAAATGATTCAACTGAATAATTTCCAATAATATTATTGGTGAAAGCTACAGGATCATTTGTTTCTTCTAGTTCAGTGACTGTATGTTTCATAAATATTTCAAGATCAACTCGGATTTGATTTGGTTTACCATTTTATGGTAACCACATGTGTGACCAATCGGTAGCAAGATATCCATGTAAATTTTTAGGCCAATCCCTGCTTAAAATAATACCATAAAATTCAGGGATGTCTGCAACCAAAATATCAATTACTTACAGTACCTTTGGGTTGTATGATAATCTAATGGATACTAACAACGTTTCTCCAATTAATTCTACTTTTTTTCTATCTAATTGAACTATATGTATAACATATTTTTGAGGAGTGATATTCAGTTTTGTACACACTATTCGTGGCATGATGTTTAAAGAAGCTCCTGAATCAATAAGACCATTATGAACATTTTTGTTGAAAATCTCATAAGTCAAAAGTAAAGGAGGAGTGTGAGAAATAGATCTATCACAAATTAATACCAGATCATTGGGATTTACTTTGTTTGGATATGATGAAGGTTTTCCCATATCTTTAGAAGCTTGGGCTATAACTAGTGGTTGTATAAGATCTACAGGGATTGCCTTGAGTTCTCTAAGTAAAATTTTTTGCTGTTGTTTGAGTTTGGTCATTTCATGTAGTGAAATATTTTATTTGATATTTTTCATATCTTCAACTATATTGTATTCCATTGTATCTGAAACTATCAAAGTTTTGAAATTTGTAATAGGATCAGATGAAATAGGATCTATTTGAATAGTTTTAGATTTTTTGGCTACGTTTTTTTCCTTTGTGGGGAGATATTTCTGTTTCTGATTTGATATAGTTGAATCAAGAGAAGATTTGCTTCTAGTAGACATAGGCATAGCTTCTATTTCTTCTTCTAAGGGGAGAATAAAATCACATAAGAAATTAAGTTCAACTTCTTCCTCATACTCAAGTTCTTGTTCAGATGGTGAGGGATCTTCAGTATCTTGATCAGATTCGGCATTTGAAATAACAATTGGAGGCTGAGAAGTTGAAGAAGGATTTTTCTTAAATGGGTGATATGATTTTTTAGGTATTGATAATTCAACAACTTGTTTCTTTATATCAATCATGTCATTTGACATAGTTTCTAACACTTTTTGAATACCTTCAAGATCAAATGGATCTTTCGAGACTTTCTTTTTAGAATCTTGACTAAATGTCATTTTCTTTGATTTCCTATCTTCTATCTTTGATATTTTTCTAATGCTAGGATTATTTTCTCTACAACAAGAGCTTCTTTAATGTTTTCTAAAAGGGTATCTTTACTAGCTCTATCTACAAAAATAGATATATCATAAGGTAAGGAAGAAATATACCATTCTATTTGTACATCAACAACAAGCTTGTAAGCGGTTGGGATTTTGTTTAATAACTTGTTAAATATAGAGTTAAAATATGTGATCCCTTCACCTGAATTTGTTTTTAGATTGGAAAGGGCATTGATTAAAGATGCAACAGTTCTATCATCTCCAAATTTTGCAAGAAACATTTGTTCAAAATTTTCCCAATTGGCAATAAACCTCCTGGAAGTGAAAAGTACCAGGATCCTGCGGATCCTTGTAAAGTATAAGGAAACAATATGACTCCGATATATTCATGAGAAAATCCATTAAGATTCATGGCTAACATAAAGTTATTGATATGTTTCTCAGCAGGAAGACCATCATCTGGATTATATTTTGGTAGCCATTTTTCAGGATGATCTGGAAGATGATTTGGATTTGCAATTAATACAACACCAGGATTTGTCCAAGGTCTATTAGCCATAATTGGATTTGAATTTTTTGAAGATAAATAAGTAGATCCAAAAGTAGGAGAGATGGATGTAGAACTTACAACTAGAACAGTACTACTTGTGATAGTACTGATTGTTTGAGTAGAGGAAATGGAAGAATAAGAATATATTGAGTAAGAGGATGCGAAGAAGTAACTAAAGGAAAATTTGATGTGAATTCACTCATATCTGACTTAGATATAGATATAGAAATTATTTTGCGATGTGGTTCTATTGGAAACTCAAAAGGAGGAATTCCAAGTCTTTCACTTTTGGATATGGTAAATATACCAGTTTCTTTAAATAAGGAAGTAATGCTTTCTTCAGAAGCTTATGGATTAAAAGGGATTTCTGTAGAAATAGATATTCCTTCTAATTTATGAATTAAACACTGAACTTTGAGAGACACATGAGTGAATTCTGAAGTAGATGACTGTCGAAATATTTCAAGAGATGAGGGAAAAGTTTCTACAATTTCTGATTTCTGAGTTTGTGATTTAGAGTTTGATCGAGAATTTGTAGGATGCTTTTGGGGAGATAGATTCTTATGAGGGCTTCTAGTTTGAGGTTTACATTTATATGCCATTCATAGTCGTCCCTCCTTCTAATGCCAAAAATTTTGAGGCCTCAGAAATCTGTGGCAACAACAAGGGGGATAACCACCCAGTCTGAACCTTAAAGCAGTTCCTTTTTTGTTTGGGATAATGGCTCTGACTGGGTGTAATGGGACCAGTTTCCCAGATTTGGGTTTTTGTATGATTATTGGATTTCTCTCAAAATATTTGCATAAAGAATTACTAAAAAATAAAACAAAATTATTCTAGAATGAAAAACTTTGAATTAATTCTAATCTAATCTAACTTGGGATAATACCAATTTTATGTGATTTAGAAGGATATCTATTTAGTTTGTGATGATTTAGATCAATCATAGACTTAATAGGATTAATAATCTGTAATGTGATTCTTTTGAGAAATAATTAATCAAAATAAAATGTAAAACATATCTCATATATTTTTATGATCATATATAAAACAAATAAATTTCTATCTTTATATCGTACAATAGTGTAACTGATCTTTCAAATAGAAACAATTGATTTCATACATAATTCATGAAAGCTGAACTTATTAATAATGTTTAAAATAGGATAATTTAGCATACATGATAATAGTACCAGATGTATATTGTCCTATTCATTTGATCAACAATAATAGGCCATAATCAATCGGTCTATCAATGAGTCTTTCAGAGAATATAAAAGTGCATAAACAGTGATAAAAAAAATGATGTATAACTGAAAAGGCCATGTTCCATTATTTCATCGAGGCATCTACAAAATTACAATAAAGAATTCTTTGTAAATGTTCTCAATAAAATTCTTGACCCTTCTCTAAATGCATGAGAAGGGTTTAAATACTACTTTAACTACTTACAAAAAAATAGATTATACAAAATATCTTATGAGGTGGTTTCAAACAACCTTCCTCATTCCTAGTGCCTATATTCTAAAATTGAAATTATTAAAAACAAACTAACTTATAATCATGCCCAATGATAGATTGCTACCAGCTTTGTTTTTCTCCTCACAAATATTTGACATAGGCTGAACCTGTGGAGGCTTCCTGAACTATGCCTTCATTTGCCCAAAAAATATAACATCTTGTAAAATTGGTTGCATTTTCTGTACGGAATCCAAAGAGAAACTCAATGTCATTACTTGACTATGCGGTTTAACTAGTAATTTCCAGTATGATTCCCAATCAGTCTTCTTTAGCTGTGCAAGCGTTTCTTCCCAGAGTTGACATGTGCTTTTCCAACTTTGTTCTAAATTTCTGATATCAGGAATTGATTTGTGATTTCCCTCTTTAATAAAACCAGAGGTATGCAACATATGGTTAATCATTTTGACCATATACTTTGATATACCTGCTGCTCTGGCTATGGCCAACTTTGCATGTTTTACCTGTGCATCCCAGTCAGTAAAAGGGATATCTTTGAAAGTTTCTTTGATATTTGGGAGACTTGACTTTCTCCCTTCCTCTGAATCTTGCCATTCAATATAGTCAGAAATTTTAGTATTGAGTTCATTAAACTCAATTCTCTATTCAATGACTGTATTGGTCAATTGTTCACTAATTTTCAAGTGTGGGATTATATCTAACATCTGTAAAATAAACAATTTTTGTTGTTTTGAGAGTAAGGCATTCAATGCCAATGCTTCTTTTATTAATTCCTCTGTAGTAGGAATACCTTCATAGTTTGTAAGTTCTTCTCTCAATTCTTTAATCAATTTTTTTTTTCCAAATAAGTCATTTTCATGACTTATGTTAAGCATTTCCATATCTGGCTTAAATTTGAGGAGTTGTTGCTCTACCTTCTGATTCAAACTTCTCCTTTCTTCATCCAATTGTTGTTGTAGCTATATGAACTTATCATCTTTTTCTTCAACCAAAATGGACACTTCGACTGCCTTATCCATCGTTGCAGTAGTTTATGCCCCAAAAAATTGTGATAGATCAATCATATTTTCAATTTTATTTGAAGGAGTGTCTTTCCATACAACTTCCATTATTTCATTTCCTGGAGGCGTTTCAATCCTTCTCCATTTTATTTGTTTCCTTACTACAGATTTATGGAGAGGGATGTAGAATACATTCAGTGGAGGGATAAAAATTACCTTTAGAACAATTTCATCAATTAGAAACACAGGAATGACTTCTATGTCTTGGGAGGTTATCCCAGGACTTTCAATGATTTATTTTGCCGAAAATGTTTGTTCCTTTAGAGTATGAAATTGTGTATCTTTTTGTGAAGAAGATACCTCTGGGGTATTTATCAATATGTTGCTAACTGGAGTCCAAATTTTATCTAGTTCATTCTGACTTTGTGAATCTGTTTGTTTTGTCCTGACTTCTTTGCTTGCTTCGGTCATATAATTGGTAATGAAGACATTTTGAGGGATACGCCTGAGTCTTTGTTCTCTATATTTGTTGAATCTCTATATTTATTTTGGATTTAGGTTCGATTTAACGAAATTTTTTACTTCTTCAAAAGTCCCAATTTATTGCAAAATGTCTTCAAATCTATCATCAGTGTGTATGATAGGTTTGACTTTAACTAACTGGGTAAACATGTTAGCAATCTTCTCTAGGTCGAATTGCCTTGAGGGTAAAATGGGGAGCTTCAAGAGCTCAATATTCTAACATTATTTTAATGCATGATTGAAATTACTGAGGGTGAATGTACCACATTGAATTGGAAAACTTGGCCATAAGGATTTTTTACTATCCTTCAAAAATTTGGCGAGTCCATTATCAACAGTTTGGTAAGCGACTTCTCTCGCCATTAATTTATCAGAAACATACAAAGGAAGAATATGTGGGGGATTGGACCTTCCAAATACTCTAATATATGAAAGTGATTCTTCAACAAAACATTTTCCTATCATTTGAAGGTCTGCAAGGACTTTCTTGGTGAACCTAGGGCTCACTCTGTCAAACATAAATTGATGTAATAGTAAGACAAATCCATAACACATCCTATGAAAATATGATGCATAATTATGCTCCCATATCTATTTATGACTAAAATGTATAGGGGTGGGATCCTCAAGATTTCATTTCTGACCCATAACTGGAAAACTGGTAGAAAAGAAGATAGCATCAAAAATATATGCACTCATGAAAAATTGAGGGACGAGTTTGGAGGAATAAGCTCTTGTTTGGCGATATTCATTAATCGCTTTAGCTATATTTTCAAAAAGAATGGTTTCCCAATTCATGATATGGGAAGCCAATTTATAGATAATTTGGTATTATCAGGGAGACCATATAATATGCATAGCATTGCGGCTGCAAAATTGTAGGGGTTTACGAGTGAGGCGATAGGGTACATACCTGATTTCTCATGTTTGAACTTGTTGTCTAGTTTCCTCCAACCCTAAATCGTCTTGAAAGGGTCCTCATTGTTCTTTGCAAATTTCTCAACAAATCTATTATCATAAATGTCCTGTGGGTCAGGTAGCTTGTACATGATCTTCAAGTCTTCAGCTATGAAAGAACATAAGATTTCATTCTTAGCAGTTCTTAATTTTCTGTCCTTGATTGTTGAATTGTCAAGCACCCACCTAATCCTGTTAGTATATGGTAAAATAGTAGCCCTTGCCACTATCCTATGAAGGAAGGAACATGAAATATATTTAAACTGTAAGTTTGAGGATCTTTCATCATCAACAGTCACTTTGACCTTCACTACTTCAGGTTCTTCATCTTCAAGAATGGTATAGGTAGCTTGCCACTTTGTGGCACCACCATTAGCAGTGCAGACTGTATCTGAGACTATTGGCGACATTTCAATGTATTCTTCTTCTGCAACAGTCTGTTTGCTGTGCTTTTGCATTACCTTGCGGATGGACATATCTTGAAGGAAAATCCCTATAAAAATAGAGTAATGATCAAATTATGGAAGATATATTTGAAATAACTAATTCGAAAAGAAGAGATCCGAGAAGCAAATGTTACATTAATTATCCGTAACCAAACAATAATTATTAGCATTGGGATGATAAAATAGACTTAATTGTTTCTGACATGATTTATTTCATGTAAAATCTTTATTTAAAATCTGTCAAATCTATCACATCGCGCCTTTTATATCTATATTTATGAAGCATATTAAATTTTTTTTATCCGATATGCTATTTTGCGATATCGCAAAATCACAAAATCGCAGTATCGGAACATTCCAAAATTAGAGTTTTCATAATATCAGAACTTTGGTGAAGTTTTCTTAAAGTTTCAAAGATTTATTCGCGATGTGAAATTTCTGCTGTCACTTGAAAAACTCTGATCGTTGATCGCAAAATTAGGATTTCGTTGTTTTGTTACTTATCTTTCAATCGAAAAGAGATCTTGCGGGATGGGATTTGCGATAGGGTATTTTGAAGGACATTTTTATTAATTTCCTTTTGTTTTTATGTTTTAATTAAACAAAAGCAATAATTCTTTTGGGAGTTTTAATTTTTATCTAAAATGAAAAATATATTTTTAATAAGGGTCCCTATTTCTATTTATCAAAGATCTAGATTATTTTGAAAAAAAGGGGGGGGGGGGGGGGGTGGGGGGGAGTTGTTGCATAGCACAAAAATATCATGGATCGTGAAAAAATTCTCATACAAAATTCTAATCCAAGAGCTCTCAGTACAATATACGATCATCTCACACTGTCATACAAAAATTGGCAAATACATGCACCAATTTACTACCTCCTGCTAGCCTACCTCCACTACGCAATCCTTGCTAATCACAATGCCTGAACGAATGAGATATTTCTTGCCTTGACTACCCAATCCTCATGGGAATATCCAATTTGTGTGTGGTTGCATGAGTTCACCCACTAATGTCACAACTGATAGTCAAACTATCCCTTTCACCTATCTCTAAACTTGGTCACCACTGGATCTGACATGCATGTAGTTAACAATAGTAAATATTCAATTGCATGTGAGACCACTGATTGTGAATTAATTAAATAATTAATTCACTGATATCTCACAAGTGTATGTTCAGTTACAACTATCACAACTGCATTTAACTCACATATCTGAGTTAAAATACTTTACAACTCACATAATTGCACATCCAACTCTGTTACAACTTCAAATCACTCAGTTACAACTAAGTCCACTTGTGTGTCCCACCAATCAACCTTCGAACTCGAAATTCCTTCAGCTAACTAGTTTTCCACTACAGTTAACTCAGATTCCAAGTGCTCCATGAGAATAGATTAATATTTATTGTCCAACTATTATTAAGGGATAATAATGGTCAACATGCATCTATAAATAGACATGTGATCTGTAAATAGAACTCGCACATACATCTAAAAATAGAACATCATCTATAAATAGAATTTTCTCACCATATATAAATAGACATCATCTATAAATAAATTTTCTCATCCATTCTAAAAATAGACTTCCACCTAAAAATAACCTGAGGCTCCACCCTATTGTAGGTGCTTAGTTTTCACTAGGATCATCATCTTATTGAATCTCAATAGATCAATCTTGGTATCCTCCCATTATAAAATACCAACATCCTCCATTTGAATAGCTTTTCACTCCATGAAATGTTGAAGTGCTCCTCCATGAGGTCCTCTCATCAAAGGCCCAATTGAACCTAGAAGGATCCATACATGTTGTAGGTAGAGATCCCTCTTTGAGTTGTGAGATGCTCATCAATGAATATTCATATTGATAATGGAAAGTGCTCTCCATTACAAAATTTCCACCATCTATCATTTGTACCTCCAGTGCTTCATGAATGAATCTACCTTCAGAATTCTCAAATAATAATGGGGCCCTCTCATCATTAATAATTATAAGTGACAACGTTGTAGATCTGCATGGTGATACATATGTTGTCTCATGGCCACATACAATGCTAAACTCATAGTTTGGCACTATACTGAACATGATTGTGCTCCTCCCATATTCTGCAACTCCACACTTCAAACAAAGTGTTGGGTGTAGCTCAACCATGACAAACAGGGATAGAAATACATCTTCTCCTAGATAAAATCAAGGGTCCTCTATGTGGTGATAATTTGCTGCTCAAAATCAGCAAGGTGCTCTAATCCTTGGTTTTGGACTTGCCCTGATGGCATGGTGTCACATATAAAAATATGAGGTACTCGAATAATATGAGATGAAATTATGTGAAAACCTTGGATAAGATGAATCTCTGGAACATATTTCACATCCACAAGAGTTATTCCAACTGGTGCAATGGTCTCTCCAACTTCTTGTAAGAGTGATGGATGCTCTTCTACCAATGTACCAATGTTGGGATCTACCTCATCTTCCTCGTGAATCTCTTGAATCATGCATGGGACTCTATATTTCAAGAGCTTAAGACTTTTTTTCAAAGATTCAAGTGTCTGTCCTCTGGATACAAGTACTTCTGCAACTGGTGGTGGTGGCAGAGGCTCCTCCTCCTGAGTGACAAGGACATCTTCCTTTGGTTCTTCATGTACTATCTCCTCAATGATGGGTGATGTCTCTGGTTTATTTCTACCAAACTTCTTCTTTAGTCTCTGAATGAAATTTGCATAAGTAGACACTTTCATGTGAGACAAATGATTGAACCACCAATCTCATGCTTCAGCTTCTAGGTGCAGCACCGCAATCTCCACAACCTCTCTTTCTGCTATTGGATATAGCTGAAATAAGGTAGCTAATTCTTCTTTCCAAGCCCTCAATGTGCTTGTGGAAGACCCATCAAATGTAAGCAAGAATAATCTATGCCTCTTTCTTCTATTGGACCTTCCTCATCAATTCTTCTTCTTGGATCCTCCTTTTTAATTTTTCTCTTCATTTGATTGAACTCTTTAGAGAGATATTGCATCGATATAAAGAGAAGAATGGCCAAATTGCAATCCTCCTTCATGATAGATCTCTACTATCTGCTTCTTCTTTTGATGCAAAAGATGAAGTGTCCACAAGCTGAGCCAAATATTATGCTATGATACCACTGTAATATCCCAAAAGGGAGTATGTAGTAATACTAATACACAATAGATGAACAACAGTAAAGTAAAAAGTTAATCTAAAGACAACATCAGAGTGTACAAAATAGGTGAGCCATTTTATTATGTGGGAGGTGGATGAAAAGGACAACAGTGCTCAAAATATGAGACACTAAAGCCAAAGAGATGCTTTAGTATAACCCTGAAATGATCCCACAAGAGGGACTATGTGACTGCTGGACTTTTGGAAGGAAAATTGTGATGTCCCTTCTGCAACTGCTGGTATTGCACTGTCAGAAAAATAGAGAGTTATATCTAGGTATTTTTGGAGCTCCGATTATGCTAAAAATAGAGATTTGAGCTCTATGATGGATACCCAAGATAACCCAGAAAGGATTTTCCAGTTCTATGAGATTAGGAAAATCACCCTCTTAGGGCTTCACATATACACTGTTGGGTATGAAAATTTGAAGCATAATCTGATGGAAGATGGATACAATAAGATACATAGTCAGATCTATGCTTGAAGGGTTTATCCCTTCACTAGATCCTTGGGATAAAATCTCAAGATCTAGCCGCTCTTTCCTTCTCCACTGAAGATATCTCTTGAATGATCAAAAACTTCAGAAATATATACTGTCAAGGAGGGAGAGGATCAATTATACTTCTAGATATGTCAAATTAGATCTATAATGATGGAAACAATCAATATAAGGTGAGGAGATGGTCCCTCATAGGATTTCCAGTTGAAATACTGGAAACTTCCTTCCTCCAATAGATCTATAGGATTGAACTGTGCAATCCTTGAGGGGGTTGCTGCTACATGGAGGTAAAATACAATGGCTTGAATGCTAGATATAGATATGCTTCTCTAGAAAGGTTAAACATGAAGAACAAAGTGAAAGGATGATTCCTCCACTGGTTTCCTAGCCGAAATGCTATAAACAACCTCCTAAAGATGGCACCAATTCATGATGATGAGTATAGCTCAATAGAAACCTCATGAGAGTAGGTACTCGAAGATCCCCGTGGGTAAGGGTGGGATTTACGATCGGAAACACCTTGTGCTAAACAACACTGCAGACTTAGCTAAACAATATAAGCATGCATATAAATGTCACATGAAAAATCTAGATCTAAACAAATAATAAATAATAATAAAAATCCCTCTCCTATTATGCCTTCATCTTCATTATATAGATTGTGAGCCTTCCATAGCCTAGGCCCACCTCATAACTGCGTTTCCTATGTGGCCACTAGCCTCCATGAAGACTGCACTATATCTCCATGATCTCCATCATGTTATGCATTAAATTCCCACTCTCTCCATCATGTGTGCATTAGATGCACCAATTCCTCCACTATCTCATCATAAGTGCTTTATGATATTACTTTGAATGCACTATGATCTTAGTTTACCTCCTCCAAGATCCTCATGATTTTACATTTAAGATCCAGGATCTCCACTCTTCCTTCATGTAAGAAGCTGCTCCACTACTCCATAATGTTGATCTAGATCTGAAAGATCCACATACACACATAAAACTTTGATTTTATTCATCTTTGGGGTTTATGGGTCCTTCCACCCTCTTATTTACTTAATTAATTAAGAAAATTAAGAACTCTAATATTCCAATTGTATTGCGGAAAATTGGGAATATTACATCGATCGTTTTTTGGGGTCCCAAAAACTTTTATTACGGAGAAGGTGTGGGGGGGGGGCGTCGCATTGTATCTACATTGTTCTTTTTCTATGAATATCGATCGTTGGATTTATGTATGCATGCCAAATGCACTATGACCCTAAGTCATGTGTACCATGAAATATTTCCTTTCGACGATTGATACCATATGTTAGGAAAAATACTAAGAGGGGAGGATGAATCAGTATTTATAACTTACTTAAAGATTTTACTTTTTCCTTACTGATTTCTATACGCAACTTTAATGAACCCAACTAGCATATACAAGTGGATATCCAAAAGAAAACTTGTGTATGACTAAAGATATTAGTATGCAGATAATTCTTTACTTAAATCAGTACATCATTCATTCATCAGATGTTTAGTAAGCAGTAAGCATGTGCAATAAAATAAGAATAAATCATCACACATAATAAATACACATGAACACCAGGATTTTAAGGTGGAAACCCAATTTGGGAGAAAACCACCACTGTTTTCGTCTCTGTCTTCAATATTTATTATATGGAAAACTGCTTACAATGTTGGACTGAAGTAGACTCATATCAGTATGCATGTATCTACCTGCAGAAGGCTACTGGAAGGGAGCTCCAACCCCCTGATCTCGTTTACCAGCCACTACTGGAAGGGAGTTTCAACCCGTTGATCAGAACACCAACATCTAATGGCAGGAAGCTTCTACTTCCATACTAAAGGTTTCAACCTTCAGAACCACTGCGGACCATGTTTCATAAATTTTCACACTGGATCCCACAGCTTCCACACAACACTTCATAAAGATTAACACTAATAAAATTAACCCAAATTTCAATCAGAACAGTGAGATCACTGTAACAAAAATAGAGTAATAAACCTAGATATCAGAATCACTATGTAGAATCAATCTCAACCCTGATCATTCATTATCTTAAAATAGATACGCTACTTCACTTTATTGATCCCGCGTGTATACATGCTTTCCTTCACACCAACCTATGTATAGATCTGAAAATACTGAATTTTCAGAATATGATCAGTCTCAGAACCAGATCTGAGGCTTTAGTTGGAAATCTTTTCAGTATTTCAGAACCCTTAATCATTCAATCATCATTAAACATATTTACTCAGTTATTGATCATATTTTTACATATTCAACTTAGCAGCATATACAATATTCAAGAAACCTAGATCTACATGAAGAATTCATTGACAGACAACAAAAATACAACAATAAATAAACAAATAACCTCTCCAAAAATCTTCAGAAAAACCTGACTTCCATACACGCTTTGGATGAGACAAATCCGTGTGTATACGTGCTTTCACTGTGACAAAATAGCATATAGATCTATAAATTTTATTACTGTAGAAATATGTAGATCTATAAACCTAACTGGATTTCTTTACTTCACTTCAGAAACCATGTGCCAGGTCACAGATCCAAACATCACATAATTAGGTCATGCAAGTACATAGTCATTTCAGGTCTAGAGATCCTGATCCATCATTGTATCCAATGGTGCATTATAGATTCAGATCTACCAGTAACAGAGTTTATCCCATGTATATATACTTTAGAGAGAAGTAACCCTTACACATGCACACTTATTTGGACTATGATCTTCCTCTCCTTATATAAGAATAGCCTTTATCAATACCATGAACCAAAACCACACAATTGTCGATGGTATTCTTGGACGAAATCAAATAGAACATACAACACTATATATTGTGGGCTAATACCATGGTAATGCCCCTTGGTATCATAATTTTAGAGCACAAAAGGTATATGCGACATGGCTTCTTCATACCCACGTGTATACACAACTTCTCTTCATACAAATTGCGTATATACTAATTCTGGATGTATACTCAGGTTGACTGTATACCAAGTAGTGTATACATTGCCTTCATACTCAGGTTGCCTTCATCAAACCTGCGTATACATTGAGAAATATTTCCTGCTTCATTTCTCTAACACTTACTGGAATTTCTTTCTCTATCACATCTAAACTAACCTGTAGAAACATCATTTTTACATCTTTAACAAATAGGTTGGTCTTAAAAGAAAAATCATCAAATAGGTTTCCATCAAGAACAACTTCATCGAGTAGGTTTCCGTCAAGGACAACATATTGCATCATAATGCCAACAATCTCCCCCTTTGGACTTGATGGCAGCCATGGTGGTGTTTGATCACAACAACGTGTAGATACCTAATAGATACATCAATATTCAAACACCAAGTTACTCTCCCACTTTGACATCAAGGGCAAAGGGTGGATTAATACCAAACCAAGGTTTATCTTTTCTTGTAGAAAGAAGAGCTCTGTAGAACTGATGTGCACTGTATTGACCATGCTCCCCCTGAGTTCATGCTAAATATTCAGACATATTTTTCAATGAAGTACATGACTTTATAACTCAACCGAGTATGACCATTCCTATCACAAAGGACTCATACGTACATCAATGATCCAACCAAGTGGAATTATATATTTGACTCAACTACCCAACCAAGTGGGTTTACAAATTTGAATAAGCCCTTACATGGCCGAATATAAAAAATTTACATCATAGGTCTTAACATGACCTTTTCATCAAATTACATATATGAATTTTTATAACCAAGACCAAAGAATCTCAAACGCCAGATCATAATACAACAACCAATCAAAATTCCAACAATGCATTTTTTCATCAAGGCAGGTGCTCCCCCTAAACTTGTGAATCCTGAACACCTTTAACAACCAATTCATCAAAGCATCTTCATAAAGGAGATAAATATTAAATAAAAGTATAGTAAGATGAATACTGGAACAACAACAAAGATTACCCAAAATCACCACAGACTGTTATGAAAGCTAACCCAGATAATTTATGTCATCAAAAACCATACGTGGTTTTATGCACAAAAACTCGTGTATATACACAATTATCCTTTATGAAACCAACATATACCGAATTTAGTCTTCTGAAATTAAGAATATTTGATAACGAGAGTTGGAGACAACTCTCAGTTCTATCTAACATATTCAAATGCTTCCACAGGTAGAGTTTAGTAAATATATCTACAACTTGTTCTTTGGAGGGAACATATAATTTAACCTTTGTTCAAACACTTGTTCACATGAGGAATCGATACTTGATAGAATTTTCTTGGTCTTGGAATGCATAGCAATATTTTTCGTGATACTAATACATGGTATTATCACATAGAATGGAGATGGGAGGTGAACATTTGTTTTGAATATCTTGTAATGTACGCATCATCCAAAGAAGCCAAATAAGTTGTGTGCACCATGATGTGGCGACCACATATTTTCTTCTTGCCTTAGATAAAGGAAATAAAACTTTTTCTTGTTGAACCAAGATAGTAATTGGGGCCCCATATATAATGCGCCACCACTAGTGCTTTTTCGATCATCAACATTTCCAGCCCAATCCGTATCTGTGTAAGCATGAAGAGTGAGATCAAAATTCTTTAGATACCATAGACCAAATTCTTCAGTCCCTTGTAGATATTTGAAGATTCTTTTTATAGCCTGAAGGTGAGACTCTTTTGGGTGAGCTTGGAATCGTCCAACAATCCCAACTACATGCATAATGTCTAGTCTTGTCTCGGTTAGATAAAGCAGACTTCCAATCATGGATCTATACTCTAGTTGATTCACCATGGGAGAATCATTATGAGAACTGAGGTTACATCTAGTTACCATTGGAGTACTCACAAGTTTGCAATCATCCATCCCATACTTCTTCAAAATTTTCTTGAGATATTTTTCTTGTGATAGAAATATGCCATTTGTTGCTTGTTTCATTTGTAAGCCAAGAAAATACGTTTGTTCCTCAAGTAATGAAATTTCAAATTGTTGCTCCATAACATAAACAAATTTCTGACTCATGGACTCTTCATTACTTCCAAAAACTATGTCATCAACATACACAACAATAATTAATAATTTATCATTCTCAATTTTTGTGTATAAGTTACTATCAGCAAAGCCCTTTGTGAAACCTTGTTGTTGAAGATATTTTTCAAGACGATAGTACCATGCCCTAGGAGCCTATGTGAGACCATATAAAGCCTTTTTAAGTTTGAAAACAAGTTTTTCATCATTTCCCATAATGAATCCTTCTGGTTTTTCTATACAAACTTCTTCTTCTAGATCACCATTGAGTAAAGCAGATTTTACATTCGTTTGATAAACTTTGAATTGTTGAAAGCTTGAAAAAGAAAGAAACATTCTTATGGCTTCAAGTCTGGCTACAGGAGCAAATGTTTCTTCAAATTCTATACCTTCTTGTTGAGCATACCCTTTACAAACAAGTCTAGCTTTTTTTCTAATAACATCTCCATTTTCATTTAACTTGTTTTTGAATATCCATTTTGTTCCAACAACATTTTTATCATGAGGTCTTGGAACCAATTCCCAAGTATGATTATTTTCAATCTAATAAAGTTCTTCATTCATGGCTCGAATCCAACATTCATCTTTACTAGCTTGATTTACATTATGTGTTTCAATAGAGGATACAAATGCTAGATAGCTAGGGGATCCTATAAGAGTTATTCTTGTTTGGACTCCTGATCCCTTTTGTCCCAGAATTTGGGATTCTGGATGATTCTTTTGAACATACCTAGATCGAGCCTTTTCAGATATATCTTCTTCTAGTGCTTCATTGGGTTCTCCTTCTATACTGTTGCTATTTGATGAGGGAAAACATACATCATCATCATCTTCATTTGTTGTTTTTATTTCCCTTTTAGGAGCTATGATGGACTCATCAATTATAACATCAATACATTCAATAACCTTCCGAAGTATTTTATTGTAACATTTATATGCTTTACTTATAGAAGAGTAACCAAGAAATATTCCTTCATCTTCTCTAGGCTCAAACTTACCAATTTTTTGATCATTTTTCTTGATAAAGCATTTGCTTCCAACAACTCTAAAATGCTTTACAGTGGGAATATTACCATACCAAAGCTCATAAGGAGTTTTAGCACTATTCACACGAACATGAGCCTTATTAAGAATATTTACTGCAGTATGTGCTGCTTGTACCTAAAAGATATCAGGAGTTCCAGATTCATCAAGCATAGCATGACCCATCTGTTGAACTGTTCTATTCATTCTTTCTTCAACACCATTTTGTTGTGGGGTTCCAGCTACAAAAAATTGTTTTTTTATGCCATGATGTTCACAGAAATCAAAAAATTCATTTGATATATATTCTCCTCCTCGGTCAGATCTAATACATTTGATTTTTATATCTAATTCATTTTCAACCAGAGCTTTGAAGATCTTAATTTTTTCAAATGCTTCATCTTTATGTTTTATTAAACCAATCCAACACATTCTAGAGAAGTCATCAATAAATAAAATATAATATTTTTCTCCATGAGGTGAATTTTTAGTTATAGGTCCACATAGATCAGTATGTATAAGTTCAAGAGGCTTACTTTCTGATCCTTCTTTGGAATTGAATTGCACCCTGGTTTTCTTATAGAATTGGCATGATTTGCATATGGTACTTTCAGGAAGAGTGATGTTGGGAACATCACGAACAAATTTGAGTCTGCTAGATTTGATTATTTGAGAGAAGCTCAAATGCCCCAATCTTTTGTGCCATAGCCAATTTTCTGAAGATTTACCCAAGTAGTATTACTCTTGGCCGCCTTTCAATACATACAGATTGCTTGGTGTTCGAGTTCCTTTTATTACCGTTTTTCCTATGTTAAGTTCACGTAATACACATTCTTTTGAACTAAAGACAACTTCATTTCCTTGATCACACATTTGAGTCACACTAAAGAGGTTATGCTTTAATCCATCCACATACATAACATTGTTATCTTTCACCTTTTCTTTTAGAAAAACAGAACCTTTTCCTTTAATGACAGTAGGAGAGTCATTTCCAAAGGTAACATTTTTTTCCTTCTCTAGAGCATTGTATGAAAGGAGTTTATTTTTATCACCTGTCATGTGTTTTGAGCATCCGATATCAATGCACCATCGATTTTTTTATCACTATAAACAAATTTATGAAACTTGGTCTGTTACACTTGTTTCTAAGTCATAATGCTAGATAGGGTTAGAGTCATTTTTATATTTTTAAAGGTCTAGATCATGGGTTAAAAGTCTCATTCCATCTCCAAACAATGTTCATTAACCTTGTTTCATTTTTCAAAGATTTTATGTCATGTTTTGAAACCCATTTTTCAAGTTTTTTTTTCGAAAATTTGATGAATAAGCCACGAAACCACGTTTTCGTAGCGCGCTCAGTGTAAAAAATTGATTTTGCGCTACGAAAATGCTGGTGATTTTGTAGCACAAAAACCCGAATTTGCAAATCATGCACTACGAAATCAAGGATTCTCGGTTTTGCATTTGAGCAGTCACATCTATCAAATACAGTTAAATTCCTCATCATTAGGTGTCATCCACGAGTTCTCCTTCATGCATGAAACCATTCATTGTAATTATTAGGGGTCATTTGTCATTGATTACGGGTCAGTTGTTATTGGTCCTTTCAAATTTAAAAACAGTTGGCCATTTTTTACTTCATTTGTCTCATGCAAGACAATAGCGCATGCATGCTTATGTTTTGAAGAAAAAATTAGTGGTGAAAGACCTGAGTTTACTAAAAAAAATTCAAGCGAGGTTGTAATGCTTTCAAGCGAGGCTATGAAACTATATTTCAAGTGAGGTAGAACTGAAACAAATTCAAGCGAGTCTGCTCATTCAAATTTAGGTTATATCAGTATTTTCAAAACTTGCTATCAAGTGAGTTTGAAATTAATTGCTAGTGGAAGCATAATTGTTATCAAGCGAGGCTAAACTCATTTACCAAGCGAGCTAGTTCATTCAACAGGAAGCTCTGATTGCTAATTTGCTAATTTTCTAAAGACACAGGGTTTTCAGAGGGATTATCATAGATTTCTGAAGATACAAGGCTTTCAAGAAGAAAATGGCTAAAGAAAGGAGTCAAAGGTCTGGTCATTGCCTAATAACAGAACCTGAAGTTGTAGAAGCCCTTACAAAAGACAAGTTCATTGAAGAAGCCTTTAAGAAAGTAGGTTGCTGGAGGTTTTGTGAAGAAATTCAAGGAGGGCACATTTAAGTTACCAAGGAATTTGCCATAAAATTCACAGGATCAAACTGAAAGATTGGATTCCTCAATTTACCAATTTCCCCTGAAGTGATATTAGCAGTGACAAAAATTCCAAGAGGAGAAGACAGGTGGTTTAAAAACTTCAAGTTTGACATGGTACCCTGCAAAATCTTTCTAAAACCAAAGTTTATAGAGGTTGACTTGAACAAATTTGTGCCAAGAAATTATGTCAAAGATACATTTTCCAATATGCTCTATAATATTTAGAGGTAATTCAGCTGTGAAGGGAGATACCACAAGGTGTATATGTATCACTTTAAACTCTTGCTTCATTTCACAGGGATGATATCTCTAGATTTACCTTTTTATCTTTTCATAAGTTTGGCTAAGATGTCTGATAAGGTACAAATGAAAGTTGAGTCATGTGAAACCTCATTATTTCACCATGGCTTAGTCAAGTTAATAGTCTTAAATGAGCTGCAGAAAGAAAATAGAGATTGGGTTGAATTCCTCTTTTTGAGTAGAATTGGGATTGAAGGAACAGGTCTTAGTCCTCAAGCTAAAGAAAAAACTCCATCAAAGATTACTACCCCTATAGAAACAAATTCAAGAATATTTGTTAAGCTCAAGCCCCAGAAAAAAGTTAAAGAACCAATGATAAGAACAAAATTGAATATCCAAGATACTACTAAATCTGCCTAGAAGAAAGCTCTGGTTAAGGGGACAATTCTAGAACAGTCAACTAGTAAAACAGATCAAAACAAGTTGACTAGGAGTCAAAAGTTAAAGGAAAAGAGTAAGGCTGTAGTTACAGATGGGTCAAGAGGTAATTTGAATGATATACTTCAAGCTATTGACATTGAAGAGTCTCCCCTAGTACAAGAAAACTTTATCAAACTAGATACAGGTGGCAGCAAATCAAAGAAATTGAAGACATCCAAAAGGTTAGATTTTCAGGATGAAGTGGTAGAGTTTATCTTTAAGCCCAGAAAACACTCAACTAGGCACTCCAAGAAGTTGAAATAGTCAGACATGGAGATAGATTAAACATGAGGTGAAAGTGCTAATGTTTTTGAAGAAACCACAAATACATCATTTTCAATGCCTGAAGAAGACAGAAACAGGGTTTTCAATATTTAGAAGGAAAAGAGCAGCTATGAAGATGTCAAAGACAAACTCATATTTGAAAATAATGAGATTGATAAGTTGTTGAAAAAGGTGAGAGTGCATGCAGAAGAAAGAGAAAAATTTGAAAGGATGAAAGGACTGTGGGAGTTGGAGAAAAATCCAAACCCTGAATTAATTGATAGTCAAGCTCAATTCTTCATATGGACCCTACCTGTAATCAAAGAAGAAAAAATCATTAGGATGGTCAATATCAAGCTAACGGAAAACAATAGAAGGCTTAAGAGGAGAGTAGAAGACCTGGAAATACAGCTAGCACAGTTTGAAGATCAACCACAGCTAAAATAAGTGCAAACAGTAAGTGTCATCCTTTAACAAATTTTTGAGTTTATGTGGTAATATCTCATTTTTGGAGCTGTTTAAAGTTGATGTTTATGGGTTATGAAAGCTAATATACACTTGTAAATATAGTATTAAAGGTTTGAAAAATAAAATTTTTGAAAGAAGCTGTGAAAATTGAAGACTCAACAGTTTCGTAGCGCGCTATGAAACTAGTGAAGGTGACACACAGTAGTTTTGTAGCGCGCTACGAAACTACTGTAGGATGCAGTTTGAAGAATTTTTGCAATTTTCAAAGGTGAAAAGGGTTTGGTTTTGAGCTTTGATGATAGTGGGAGGTAGATGTAGAATATCAATGAAGATCTAGAAGGTTTTGCACATAAAAATGGAGGTTTGAAGCATGATTTTAAAAGGAAAAGTCAGTGCTACGAAAACAGCAGACTCAGCAGTTTCGTAGTGCAGCAGTATTGATAGTTTTTTAACCATTTTGAAGGTTCGGGATTTTCACAGCTGGAAGGTCAAATTCAAATGAAGGTTATAAGACATTTTCCACATGTTTTGAGCACCAGTTCTTCAGCAGTTGGTTCGAATGGATAGAAATGAGACATTCAGCTATTATACAGGAAACATGCTCCTATTTTGCAAGAATGGATAAGAAGCAGGTTGATGGGGTCTAACAACAAGAAGATAAACAACATCATGGTTGAAGTCTAGAAGAAATAGCTGTCAAGCATAGTTTTTAATGATTAGATAAGGTTTTTAAAGGTTGTTAAGATATAATAAATAGTGTTTTAGTCCTAGTTGTATTAGGACTATAAGACAGACAGTTTAACTGTCAGTTTGTAAATGAAGTTTGTTTAGAAGTTGATAGGTGTCAAATTCGAATTGCTTCTCAAATGTTTGGAAGGAATCCAAGGATGTAATGACCACTCTATAAGAGGAAAGAAATAGAATTGCATAGGGTTGGAATTTTCATTGAACAAGAATACTTTTTGTGATATCAGAGAACTATGTTTTTATCTTAATACAGAGAGTTTTGTTTCATCACTCAAAATAAAAAAATAAAAAAATAAAAAATAAAAAATGTTGGAAATTTCATTGAACAAACATACTTTTTGTGATATCAGAGAACTGTGTTTTTATCTTAATACAGAGAGTTTTATTTCATCACTGAGGATTCAGAAAGGGTTATGGATGTTTGATTGTCTCGTGATGTTTCTCTTTAAATTACTTGTAGTGGCATGAATGTATGTTACTTAGAATTCACTGAAGGTGCTCTAACTTCCTTCATATGTTCATGAACTGTGTTTATTCTCTGTCCTACTGTTCTATTGATGCATCTAAACCCTGAAATGCCCTGACTTCCATATGAAACTGATATTTATGTTTTGTGAAAGAACATTTGACTCCATTTACCCAATAGATGTTTGTTGATTATTAGTACAACCAATTATTCACTTTATTCAGTTTATTCACAGAGTTAGCCATCTGATCTTTATTTGCAAATCATTAACCTATTGAGAGAGCCCTCTCAGGTTGAGGAGGCTAAGCCTCAACTAAAAGTTTGGTTTGAAATAGTTACTTAGGGTCTAATTTTGAGATAACAGATTTGATTCCCCTTCTGCAAATAAAGCTATGCCACAACTTTCAACGTGTAATTCCTTCTTTCTCCATACCTTGGAATTTGAAGGTATATGCTCTTTTGGATAAAGTTTGCTCCTGCATTCAAATTATTCATGTCCAAAGTTATTGCAATAAGAACATTCAGTTTCATTTTGAAGAGGAGAAAGTTTGTTATATGTATTCTTCTTTATTCTAGCCTCATTTCTTTGCTTTCTTGCTTCTCTGGTCATGATGGCTTTGTATGCAACACATTGAGCAACTTTATGAACAAAATTATGACACGAGAAACATTGTTAATTAAAGAAGAAATTTTTGTGATCATGAAACCTTCTATTTATGTTTACCTGCTAATTGATATTTCTGTTATTGTTCTTCCTTGAATTGAAGTGGTCATGCTTTACCTGGGTGGTATCTTTGTTCTTTTGCTGAGTGGCAACATGTTTTTGGCTGGATTTAGCTGCATTTAGATAGTTTGGTGCTGAAGACTGAGAGGATTCTCTTATATATTGAAGACCTATCTTTACAAGAGGAGAGCGTTGTACATTGATAATTTCATATAAGGTTTCAAATCCTTTAGCAAATCTAATATTTAAAGTTTTCACTTGCTCAATTTCCTTTCTTAGACTTACTATTTCACATTCTAATTTCTCATTGTGCTTCTCCCTTTCTATAAGCTGATTCTTTAGAGTATCTATGATAATTTTTTTTCTTCCAAACATATTTTGAGATGATTTATTTATTCAAGAAAATACTTTTCTTGTAATGCATCCATAAAAGTATCTTTAGCCTCACTAGAGTCTTTTTCAAAAGCCATGAGCAGTCTAATATCTTGATCAGATTCTCCTTCTTCACTATTTGATAAATCATCACTATCTTCATGAGTATAATAGCTTTTTATATTGATAAATGTAATATTCCCAATTAGTTGGAATAGTATATGTTGCTATATTTTGCAGGTTAGAAGAATAAATGGGGTAGAGAGACCCTTAGATCTCTTTAGTAGGAATAAAACATTCCCTATGTGAAAAGGAGTTTGAATAAGAAGGCCAAATAAACCACCCTTGGTGTCAAAAGGGGGGAATGCATGAGGACTATAACCTTGTTGACTAGGTCAACAACGCTGCTAAATGAGGAGGGAAACCAATGGGAACAACACAGTTTTGAGGGAGGACTCTTTGCAATGAAGTAACCTCATGAATGTGTGGGGCCCAAGGTAAGGAGGCTCACCAAGAATAAAGAGGAAGGTATAGCAGCCATGAGAGGAATTCAGAATCTTGTCTATGTTTGATTCTTATGACTTTTTTCATGCTTCAGCTGTTTAGCTGGGTTTGTTGCACTGTTTAGTGCAAGGGATTCTCATGCGGGAGTTCCATTCTCTTTCTTGGTTCAACTTGTTTAAGGGATCTAAGAGGGGAATTCTGAGCTACATTTCCACTATCTGACTTGGGGTCAAGAAGTCACCAACTCCTACAGTGTCGTCTCTTGTAGAAACTGTGTCATTTCTGAAGATGATGTAGTGGTAGGGTCGAATCCCTTGATTTGGAGCTAGTTTCTTGGAGAAGGAGGATTTTTCTCTCCTAGAAGGCTAGTAAGGATGCTCTTCAGCCATTTTTATGTACTTTCATGTATTTTTCAGCCATGTCATATACAGATTTTGTATTAAACTGCTTCATTTTATGCAGAGATGTCATTTTGTACTTGTGCTCTTGTGAAACCCTTGTCGAGTTTTCTCTATTTTCTGTAAAAGAGGCTAAAATCTCCATTTTCTTGGCTCTTTGATTAATGAAATCTCTAGATCTATTATGAAACATATTTTTTTGTAGAAACCCTTTCATAATTATGTTGTTACATGCTTCAGAATTTCTTTTTGCTGAAGTCATGGGGTTTGGGTGTTTTAAGGTGTTTTGGCATGGGGAGATCTGTTTAACATAGATTGAACGACTTTTTTCTACTCCCTCTATATGTAAGGGTTATTAAGTGTAATATAAAGGATCCAAGTCCTATTTTGTAGTTTTGTGACATAAATCTCTGAAAACAACGTTTTCACTCTCCATATTGTAGAAATTCCTAAAAAGGAATATTATAATGGTATCGGAGCACTGCTCTTGGCTCAGCTTGTGGGAACAATATATCTATAGTATGGAGGAGAAAGATATTTCAAAGATCCTTCTTCAAAACATGCAGAACATTGAAAGAGATCTCAAGGAGATGAGGCATAAAGAAGGCCCTAGGGGGTTTTACCAAGAAGCAAGCACCAGCACCTCATTTTTTGTGGAACAATCAGCCACTCATCCTTCACTACAATGCTCCACTATGCCCTAATTCTTATCTAAAGGACGGGAGGAAGAAACCTGGGTGGCTACTTTGTGGAGTATGAGTCCCAATCCTAAAGATTCAAGGAACACTTGAGCTTTCAAGAATTCTACCAGATCAAGGAGGGGAGGAGATCTTGCTATCAACATAAGAAGGAAGGATGGATGCAGGAATCAGACCCACAACGTAGTATGGGGAGATTCTTCTTGCCTGTATATCATGGATCACCTAAGTGCACAGCCAAGGCTTGGGTGGAGTAGCTGGATACTTACTTTCAGCTCAATAGAGCTTCTGAAATAGAAGCTATCAAAATAGTTGCGTTACACTTAGAAGGGGAGGCTCATGAATGGTGGTTCCATTGGATAACTACACTAGGGCATGCTCACATCACTTCATACTCAGTCTTCACCAAGAGACTAGTAGAGAGATTTGATCCAAGAGATTCAGATGTCCACTTTATTGAGCTAACCAAGCTCAAACAAAAGGGAGATCTGGAAGTTATATTGATGAGTATTTGAAACTTTCAGTAATGGTATCCAACCTTACTATGAGAAGAAGGGTATGTATGTTTATTGATGGGATGACTGAACCATTGCATGGGTTGGTAAGATACACCAAGCCAACTACATTCCTTGAGGTTGTGGAGAAGGCTAGAGATTTGCAACATGCTTTGCCCAAAGAAAAAGCATTACTGTAGTAGGAGGATTCTTCATGGCCAAAGAAGGCACCTCTTGACCATGAACAGAGGAGATTAAGGAAGGAAAAACTTTGCCTCACTTTTCATAAGCCATGGGAGCCAAACCATGAGTGTGTTGTAGGTAAGGCTAATTATATTGAGATTTTTTCTGAAGAAGAGGAGAGGGCCAGTGCTGTGGTACCTACAGAAGATGCAGCAAAAACTTTTGCTCCAAGGAGAGGAGCTCTTGCAATGTTGAGGGGTGTCCCTAAATATCTGACTTTAAGAGTTAGAGGTACTATTATGGGGCAAAGAGTATTGGTGCTAGTAGACAGTGGAGATACTCATAACTTCATTTATTCACAACTTGTAAAGAAGAGGGGAATCCATATGGAAAATTTTGAAGGATTTTCAATCTTTGGTCCAGGAGCCAGAACTTTGCAGTGTGTTAAGTATGTTCCAGAATTTTCTATCACTATGGGAACCTACACTATGACAGACCACTCTTTTTTGGTTGATATTCTTGACACCAATGTCATATTCGGTGTCCAATGGCTGATCACTCTTGGGAGAGTCACCATTGATTGGGAGACTCTAGATATGAAATGGATAGGGCAGGAGGATGGTAAGCATCAGAAAATCAAAGGGATGCACTCTTACCCCCATCAGATTGTTTCAACTCACAAGATGGAGGTAGACTTACGCATAGGAGACATATAATGGGCAGTAGAACTGCGTTTATCTGAAGTTGGAGTCAAGGATTCACCAGTACACCCTGATGTGCAAGCTCTCTTAGACCAGTATTCTATAGTATTTAGGGATATTCCACCGGGGAGACCTCCTAATAGGGGATTTGAGGACACTATTGAGCTAGATCAAGGGATTCAAGTTGTGATTACTACCCCTTATAGACATCCCAAATATTATAGGAATTAAATCGAAAGGGTCATTTAAGAACTACTAGCCCTAGGTCATATCCAGCCTAGCACTAGCCCTTTTGCATCTTCAGTGGTCTTGGTTAAGAAGAAGGATGGAACATTGAGGATGTGCATTGAATATAGAGCACTAAACAAGAATACCATGAAGAATAGATACCCAATTCCCAGGATCGATGAGCTGATGGATGAGCTTAGAGAATCCAAGTATTTCTCCAATATTGAATTAAGATCCGGATCACCAAATCAGGGTAAGAGATCAAGACATTCCCAAAACAACATTCAGATGTCACTATGGGCATTTTGAGTTCTTAGTGATGCCAATTGGTCTGACCAATGCCCCAACAACATTCCAATCTTGCATGAACCACATATTTTGTGGTCATCTAAGAAAGTTTGTATTGGTATTCTTTGATGATATTCTGATTTACAGCCGCACATGGGAGGAACATTTGCAATATATTGAGACATTCTCTAGGAGCAACAATTCTATGCTAAACTCTCGAAATGTGCGTTTGGCCTCACTGAGATGCTCTACTTAAGCCACATCATTGGGGTGGATGGAGTAAGAGTGCATGAAGAAAATATCTAGGCAATCAAGGATTGGCCCGAGCCAAGAAATGTTTCAGAACTCCGGGATTTGTAGGCATATGCACATATTACCGGAAGTTTGTCAAAGGGTTCTCTCAAATTGCAGCACCACTTACAGACTTAACGAAGAAGGGAGCTTTCATCTGGATGCCTATAGTACAGAGGGATTTTGATAAGCTCAAAGAGGTAATGAGTAGTTTCCCAGTATTAGTTTTACCTGATTTCTCTCAACCTTTTGTGTTAGAATGTGATGCATCAGGTGAAGGGATTGGAGCAGTCTTGATGCAAGGAGGGCATCCTATAGCCTTTGAGAGTAGGAAGCTGCTACCACATGAAAGGCTATATCCCATATATGATAAAGAAATGTTGGCTATCATGCATGCCTTAGCAAAATTCCGGAAATACTTGGTGGGGAATAAATTCAGGGTGAAAACTGATCATAACAGTGTCAGATTCTTTCTTGAACAAAAGTAGCTCCAAGAAAGACAACAAAAATGGGTAAGAAAAATAGAAGCTTACGACTTTGACATAAAGTATGTCAAGGGGAAGAGCAATATAGTGGCTGATGCTCTATCCAGGAGACCAACAACGCTATCCTTGAGGGGCATGGACACAGATTGGAAGGCTCAACTGTTGGTTGAGTACTGCAAGGATAACTTTGCATGTAAGATACTTGATGGGGTGATAGTTGATGAGTGGTATAGAGTAATGGATGAAGTCATCTATTACCGGGACCGGGGATTTTTGGCCAATAAATCTAAGCTCAAAGAGAAGATCTTGCAAGAATCACATGATTCCCCACTTTTAGGGCATCAAGGATTCACAAAGACGTATCGGGCCATAAGGGAGAAATTCTCATGGAAGGGTCTCAAGGAGGATGTACTCCAACATATCAAGGAGTGCCTAGTCTGTCAGCAAAATAAGGGAGAACACACTCATCCTGCCGGATTATTGTAGCCACTACCCATGCCAAATGGAAAATGGGAAAGCATCTCCATGGACTTCATCACCGGTCTACCTATTGTTTAGGGTAAGAATTATATCTTTGTAGTTGTTGATATACTAACCAAGTATTCACACTTCTTTTCCATTTCTGTACATTATACTACTTCACAGGTAGTTGAGCTCTTCTTTAGAGATGTGCTTAGACTGCATGGTCTCCCAAGGACCATAGTGAGTGATCGGGATAGCCGCTTCATGGGTGGCTTTTGGCAAGAAATTTTCCGGTTAGTGGGGACTAAATTGACACCAAGTACCAGCTGCCACCCACAGACCAATGGACAGAATGAAATAGTGAACAAGTAGCTGGAAGGCTAATTGAGAAACTATGTTGTAGGGCAGCAAAAAGCATGGCTGCGTTGGCTCCATTTGGGGGAGTATTGTTACAACACCACTTACCACATATCCATTGGTATGACCCCATTTCGTGCACTTTATGGGTATGATGCACTCTCATTTTTTGATATCATGTTTGGAGAAAGCAAGGCTCCTAGAGCAAAGGACTGGATTCAGGAGAATCAATACATACTTCGGGCCCTTAAAGACAACATTTCTACTGCCCAAAATCAGCAAAATATGTATGCAGATCGTGGTTCGATAAAGAGACAGTTTGAGGTGGATGATCTAATCTATCTTCGTCTTCAGCCTTATAAACAGTCTACACTCAAG